>OX463236.1:118226363-118633863 GCA_949820135.1 Sylvilagus floridanus | reverse complement strand
CTGGTGGTCTCATTTTACTTTCATTACATTTAAAAAGCAAATACACGCTTAGTTTACTATTTACTGACATTTAAAAATCAGAATAAAAGGTCCAATTTAGCATTTATAGAACTGCTCGAAAGCTAAGAGATCTGAGGGCGGCTTCAGATTTCAAAGCACCTTCTCGAACACTGAGAAATAGACTTACAGTGCTTGAAGCTGAGTCAGGAACTCCTCCCTTGCCCAGGAGCTGTGCATTCAGTACATATTTGGGTGTCCACCGATATTGGCCCTGAACTAGCACAAAGATAAATATGATCTCTCCCCTGTAGAAGTGTCCAGTCCCATGAAGGAAACCAGAGGAAATTTGAGCACCGTGCGTGATGTGCTAAGAGTGAGCTCTGGAGGGTGTCGTGGGCACAGAGAGGGGAGGCACCGGCGTGTTGAACTTATTGGGGATTTCGCAGAGAAAGGCCTCGCTTGGTGCTCTTTTCCCGGTCTGTGCCATGACTGGCAAGGTGTCTCTGGGACTGCGCATCCCCCAGGCCATGGCACATTCAGAGCCCTGATGGGAGAGTCCTTTACCCAGAAGACCTCAGACCTCTGCAGTTCTGGTTCAGGCAAGACGCACAGATTCAGACACTGCAGACACAGCTTACAGTGAGGGGATCGGAGGCTGGTAGACTGTACTGGCCTGAGCTGGCCCTAGGCTGGGGTGTGGGTGCCAACCTTGGCTTTCGGTACCCACCTTTGGAGGATCCAGGGAATGTAGCTTTTCTCTCTTTGCTCAGGACAACCCCTGATGAAGCTGGGCACACATGCCACACACCTGGAAGGGTACACGACTTCGTACCCAGGCAACTTGTATTTTGGAGAGCCTGAAGCTCCATGCCCAAGGGACTTGGATGATGCAGGATAAGATGGCCCTGCCTTTGTGGGAGACCAGAAGCAAGGAATGTAGTTCTTGGTGCCAACCAACTTTCCCTGTGCACTGATTTCCTATGGATAACATAGTCCTGGCTGGGCTGAAGGGTTAATAATGATGAACATTTATTGAGTGGTTACTATGTGTCAGGCACTAATCAAAGAGGTTTGTATGTATTAGGCTTTTTAATCTGCAAAATAACTCTACAAGGTAGGAACTTTGTAATCTCTGCATACATGGACCTTGTAAAGCTTGCCCATGGTCACATGGCTAATGAGCCACAAATCCAGGCTATCACACACAGCTTCCTCCTAGGACAGTGCATGCCACAGCTAATGATGCAGGCAAAGGCCTCCAGCTTGGAAACTGAGGGCCTCTCACCTGCGGAGCCCCAGTAGCTTCTTCCTTTAGATTGGTGTTGCAAGGCCACGTTCAAGTTCTTCCTTTGCAGTTGGCCCATTCCCTGGTTGTCATGTGGCTTCTCTAGGCCTCAGTCTCACCAAATGGGGGCGGGGAGGGAAGCCCTCTTCTGTCTCCCTTTACAATAGTTGGAACATCAACTATAGAATGTAACGCACTCAAGACTATGCAAATGAAGGGGAGTATGGAGACACAAGGTGATGGTTTTTTATAGCAGCCTATCCACATGCCATTGCAAACAGACACAGAGATCCATTCTTCATCAGATCTTTCCTTGAATTTTAGTGTAGAATTCCATGTGGCTTCAGCATCCATCTCAAAAGATTGCCTTTATGAACACAGACCCCTGCACAAGCTCGACTTACTGGATCTAGTGAATTCCCATGGCCAAAATATTTTTCAAGTATTGTAGTGTAATTCATTGTATCATGTCCAGTCTCAGCCTAATAATGCACAGCTCCCAGGAGCCACGTATATTTCATGAAGCTTACAATTACTTTTATAAAAGTTGCAGTAAAGTATAATGATTTTTAATGGCATCAATGATACCAGTGTATATATCGGTTTCAGTTTTGAAGTAGACTTAAGTTCAAAGACCCAAGGGGACCATTCTCCTCTTGATGCACTTGTGTTACTCCCATTAATGCTAATGGGACAGACAAATGCTGCTCAGGAGGAGGATATATCTGCCTCTAGGAAGGTAACAGGTTTTAATTAGTGATGCTTTGAATCACACAAAAGCAGCTTGCCCTCTGACAACAGCTAGTGTTGGCAGGGATGAGAGGGAGGGGTCTCAGCCAGCTTGCTCAAAGGGAACCTTCAAATTGGAGATTTACAAATGGTGGAGGCAGAAGGCCCTCCTCAGCTGAGAGAGAGAAAGAGCTCAGGGTGGGCGCTCAGAGCAAAAGCGTCATTTGCTGAATGGCGGAGCGCCTGAGTGCTGAGTGCGTCTCTGCAGTGGGGCGGTTACAGTGACGGAAGCTTGGATGCCCTAGGGCCTGATGTGCTGGGATCGCTGGAGCTGTCGGCTGCTCCGGTGGCGGGCAGGTGTCTTCAGCGCTGGCAGGAAGCCAGCTCTCTCAGGGAACCGACCTGTGAGAAAACAGTTTTGAGATGCACTGTGTACCCTAGATAACTGACCACCAGTTTCAGTGAGAGTGTTCAAAATATAACCAATCCACAATTTTCAGAAGTAAGTCTCTGCCATGAAGTCAGATACCTTTGTATTTATCATCTGGTTTAGGATGTAAAAGTCCAGGCCCAAATGGTCATAGATTTTATGTTGACATCTGAGGCATCAGTTTTTATCTCTGAACAAGTAGACTGGGTTGGGACAACAGTAATAGACGTGTGTTTGTGTGTGTGTGTGTGTGTGTGTGTGTGTGTGTGTGTAAGTATTTACAAGCTGTGTAGACACAGGGAGTTAGCAAAAAAAAAAAAAAGTTTCCTGGGCCTGACTATAATGACTGGAACAAGAAACTTAGGGTTGGAAAGACCCACTGAGTTTCTGGAGGAATTCTTGATGAGAATAACATTCTGCTGGCTATAAGCTTAAGTTTTTCCCCATAGAAATATTTGGGCAATATTTTGTTTTTAAAAGACCTTGTAGAAATTCAGTTATGGAAGAGGACACTTTCTACCGTTTCACAAAGAAAAATCTACATGTGGAAGGTGAGCAGTTTGTTCCTCTGTGCCCCTGCTGCTCTATTTACTTCCCCTCCTGTGCCTGAAAAACATCCCATTTATTTAAGGATTAGGCTGATCCTAGAAGAAATGTCATAGCCGCATTTCCAAGCTGATGAATTCACTATCACACATATTCCATCCGGAGAGGTGAGGGGCAATGACCTTTACCCTGGGGTGGCCCCAAAGGTACTCTCAGCTGCCAGGACAATTTCTTTGAGACTCCATTTCCCCAGATGGGTGATGGCTGGCGAGGGACTCCCTCTGTTCTCTCTGCAGCTCCCCTCCTGCCTTCCCAGACCCTGCGACCATGGCAAACTTCGAAATGTCTGCCAATGTCTCTCCACGAACCATCTTCCCTGCTCTCCAGTCTGGCAGAGCTCGAGTCTGTGTGCTGAAACACTCTGGTAAAGTATTTTCTAGGTTTGCACATTGGAAACAGCCCGGAAAAGTATTTCCAAGCATGAAACAATCCCATCACACAGCTCACCGGGAGGAGCCGACTGCAAACATCAGTCATATTTCTGCCCAAACGGTAGCTACTCTCTTAGCACAAGCTTCTTGGCTGCGCTTCAGTATGGTCAGATCATTTACGCCGCCTCTGATTTTTTTTTTTATTCCTCCCTCTTGCTATCTTGAGACTTTCTGTTTTCTACCCCAAATGGTCTTCAATGGCAGTGTAACAAATTCTCAGAGCAATGTGAAAACGCTCTAGATTACAGAGTTCTTTGGGAAAGTAGAGAGAGAGGCTTGATTTGTGATATGTAATTCAAGGCCCCTGTTGATGTCTTCACCTGAATGCTGGACATTTCAACATTGTGGTACCCAAGTTATATTGCCATTACCATTGCTAACCCTTTATGTCAATGTATGAGATTTTGAGAGGCCTCTTGGGTCTAGAAGTGGAAGCCAGGTATCAATGATAATACACCAGCTGCTAGCCTGTTGTTCCAAACCTGAGGGCCCTTCAAACAGTTCATGGGGTCCAGGTGAAGCCCTTCCTTGTCATTGGCATCACATGAGCTGGGGGCTCTGTGGCAGTGGCGGTGGCCAGTCTGTCACCATGAGCGGCTTCAGCAGTGAGAAGCGCTCTGCACCCTTCACCCCGGGGAATGGCATCTTTCTCCAGAATGAGAAAGGTCAGTGCGTACCTCCAGTTTGTGATATTCCAGTGTGTGCTGATAAGGATGTGTTCCACATGGTGGCTGAAGTACCAGGCTGGTCCGATGCAAAAATGGAGGTTGCTACAAAGCATGCTTTACATCTGATTAAACAAGACGCAAAGAAAGGAAAACTCCCTCCATGGCCAATTGTTCCCTTACAAGGGACACATCTGGAACTATGGTGCCATCCCTCAGGCGTGGGAAGACCTGGGACACAATGACAAACACACCAGCTGTTGTGGCGACAGTGACTCAGTTGAAATTGGAAAGCAATAAATTGGTAGCAGGTTATATGCAAGAAGTGAAATAATCCGGGCGACAGTTCTGGGCATATTGGCGGAGGTTCACCAAGGAGAAACCGGCTGGAAAGCCATTGCTGATAACGTGGAAGACCCTGACACAGCCAATTACAATGATATTAGTGATGTCAAAAGGCTTTGGCCTGGCCACCTAGAAGCTACAGCGGACTGGTTTAGAAGGTACAAGCTTCCCGATGGAAAACCAGAATTTGCTTTCAATGAAGAATTTAAAGATAAGGGCTTTGCAGTTGATGTAATTAAAAGCACTCATGACTACTGGGAAGCTTTACAGAGTGAGAAGATGGATGGGAAGGGAGCCAGCTGCAGTGTCTGAGAGCCCCTTCAGCTACGATCCCCATACAGCCAAAGCTGCACGGCTGCCAGCACAATGCCAGCAGAGGTAGAGAGGCGGTTCTGTCACCAGAAAAAGCAATGTGGCTTCCCCGGAGCACAAGCCGATGCTGCTGCAGCCTAGTCACCTGCAAACGTTAGGTGTAAATGAAGTAGCTCTTTTTTAAGATTTTATTTATTTATTTGAGAGGTAGAGTTACAAACAGTGAGAGGGAGAGACAGAAAGGTCTTCCTTCTGTTGGTTCACTCTCCAATTGACTTCAATGGCTGGTGCTGCACTGATCAGAAGCCAGGAGCCAGGTGCTTCTTCCTGGTCTCCCATGCAGGTGCAGGGGCCCAAGGACTTGGGCCATCTTCCACTGCTTTCCCAGGACATAGCAGGGAGCTTGACTGGAAGAGGAGCAACTGGGACTAGAACCCGCACCCAAATGCCCTTTTAATTTAAATTTCCCTTGAGCTATTTTGAAATACCCTTATAAAAAAAGCTTCCAGTTTAAGCAATGCTAATTTGTGGGATTCTGATACAGTGTCTTAGTCTGTATATAATGCGATCCACAGTAATACAGAGCAGGGAAAACCATCATATGGCTTGTGTAGGATGTTTGGGTGAAGGCAAGAGTCGGACAAGCATATGAGTGTCTACGGGTGGGGAAGGGGTTCAGGACTGTAGACCAAAGGGGCGGAATGTACCTTAATCCACTGCTAAGCTTGGTTCTCACTGATTTTTAGTTTGGAAAGGCTGAGCTGTTGGGAGGCAGGTCTTCAAAACCTGGCACTGAATAGTCAGGGGTGGACATTGGTGACGACTTTGACCTTGAATGGTGACATCATATAGCTTCATGTCTTGCTTCCATTTTCCCAAATAGATTGGGGGTTCCCTACATATAGGTTTGGTGTCTTTCACTTTGGAATGACATACGGAATGGTGCCAAGTATGTTTTCCATGTGTTGGCTCAGCAGGTAATGGTTTGTGAAATCATTTAGATGGATGAGAAACACATTAGAGGAAGAGCTGAAGATCTCTAAATAGCCAGTACACATAATATGCTTCTTGCACATAGAACTAAAATGAAACAACTTGCAAGATCCTCCATTTGAAGGTTAATTTTATAGATGAGGAAACTAAGACCTAAGGAGAAGAAGTGACTCGCCCAAGGCCAAACAGGTGGGAGTGAACCCAGCTCCAGCACCCTATCTTCCTTCCTGCAAGAGTCGCTGTTTACTCTAAGTGGCTCTGCCAGGAGGCTGGTCATGGCTGAGCTGGCAGACATAGGATGCACCTGTTCTGTCCTTCACGTTTGAAACATCATTTGATTAAACATAGGCTAATCCTCCGCCTGCGGCGCCAGCACATCGGGTTCTAGTCCCGGTCAGGGCACCAGATTCTGTCCCGGTTGCCCCTCTTCCAGGCCAGCTCTCTGCTGTGGCCTGGGAGTGCAGTGGAGGATGGCCCAAGTGCTTGGGCCCTGCACCCCATGGGAGACCAGGAGAAGCACCTGGCTCCTGGCTTTGGATCAGCGCGATGCGCTGGCTGCAGGGGCCATTGGAGGGTGAACCAATGGCAAAGGAAGACCTCTGTCTTTGTCTCTCTCTCTCACTGTCCACTCTGCCTGTCAAAAACAAAACAAAACAAAAACAAAACAAAACAAAACAAAACACCTCTTTTAATTCCCAAGCAGGAGAAAGTGACTTTTCCAGAGTAGTTACAACCAGGCAAAAATGCAAAGGATTTGGGGGGAAATACATTTTTCTTTCTTTGGAAGAGATATTGCCCAGTGGATTTTTGCTTTATAACTACCTGGATACTTAGGAAGAAAATCTACAACTCTAAGAAGTATCCTGAAGGCTAAATGGATTTCCTATTACTTAGCTTGCAATGCTGAGGTTAAAAGGTTTGAACAGTGTGGGGAGCTTTTCGGGGGAGTCAGGTGAAGTCATTACTGAACCATTCAAGATAAAGGTTAGTAACAGACTCGTCACCTGGTAGGTCCAGATTGCATCACTGCACACACTCGGGAGCTCCCCATGATGTCAGGTCCAATCACGCTGAAAGGCTCCCACTTAATATGAACCCGTAATTTACAACTCTGTATATCACAGTCTGTCTTGCTGCCTGTTTCGTGGGTTTGGTCTTCTGGAAAGTACCACAGTGCATTAGAGAAATGATGAACTATTCCTTGGATAGATTGCCTCTGCAGGGCTCTTTGAAAATCCCACTGGACCTTTATTTCTCTGAGCCTAACTTTGCTTATATCAGTATTCAAATGAGTCCCAGAGATGGATAGGGAAGGATGCAGTTTGCAATAAAAAACAATTGTGGGATGTGAATGTTTCCTGGGAAACGGGGAGGTGGAGGGTGGTGGTCAGCTATTGCTGAGGAAAGTATCTAGCGAGCACTCAAAAGTGTAAGCTTCAATCATGTGGTTTAAAAAAGGACATCCTGTCAATCAAATCTCAGCCAATGAAGTATCCTTCCACAATGGTTTTTGCAGATAGAAGCATGTTTAAATGAAATCTAATTATGGAAATGTTCATTTCTTCTAATTTGCTTTTTCATTCCGTCAGTAAACCTTGGTCTAGTTTTTGCTGTTTTTGGCCAAAGGCCATTGAGCAGGCTTATTGTGATCTTCAGAATAAATTAATCTACAATTTAAAAAATGTGATTGTATAATATATTTCAAGGACAAAACCAGCTAATGGGTTAAACAGGGTACGACTTTGGGTTTTAACAAGCAGACTGCTCCCTAAACTTGACTAAGGGTCCCAGCAAACAGGGGTTAACAAAGACTCAGGAACTCCCAATGGCAGCGGGATCACTTACACGTGGGGTTGGGGGAGGGGGAGGCTTGCTCTTTGTCTTGCTGCACACTGATCCCATGCTGGCTGCCAGTATGTGTCAGCAAGTTCACAGGCCTTATTTCATCGTAAGCCCCAACTTATTGCACACCAGCAGACTTCCGAGAAGAGAGATGTCAGAGAAATCCAAGTTACATCATGGCATGATGTTTTTATCAAGCCCTGTTGCTGCGCCGTCTGATCAGAATTCTGCCACCAGGACTCCTGACATTTCGATGGTGACGTTTCTCAGTCATCTGACATCCTCTGCAGGACATCGTTCCTCACAAAAACTACCTTCAACTGTCGCGAGATGTGGAGATCTGGTAAAAAAGACCAAGTCTTAGTGGTCTCCTGGGCGCTTCTACATCCTCTCCTTCCCCACCCCCCCATGGGTAAAATCCACAAAGATGTTGGCCTCTTGAGTGTCCCTACAGCAAGTCTCTCAGAGTTGTCACATGTGGTACTCCAAGGACTAGCCAACACAGGGGAGCACTAGCCAACACAGGAGTGGCTCAAAGGACCCAGAGCTCTGGTGTGGGCCAGTGAAGATCTGGGGCTCTGTTGACTTAAGTCAGGGTCATAGTGGAAACAGCTCATTGTGGTTGGGAGGACCGTGAGATGTTATGCCTCGTACTCCAACTCCTTCCCTCTCCATCATTCTTAGGAGAGAGGTGACAAACTTAGTGGTGTGAAATCACTATTTTATTCTGCTCCTGGAGTCTATGGGCTGAGAATTCTGACAGAGCGAAGGACTCTTCTCCGATTCACACTGTCTGGAATGTTGCAGACAACTGGGGTCTCTCACATGCTTGGAGCTGGAATGGTTAGGGCTGGGGATCCACTTCTACTCACATGTCTGGCGTTGTCTAGGATGGATGAAGGGTGGGCTCACCTGGACTCTCAGCCTATCACCTACTTCTGCACCTGCAACATGGCAGTCTCAGGGTGTTTGGGCTTCCAGTGTGGTGGCTTATGGCCACCATCTTCTAATAACTTCCATCTTCTAATAATACAGGAGCTATATAGCATGTATGGCCCAGCCTCGGTAGTCATTAGCATTGCTACTGGCCTATGTTAAGGATCTAAGCAGACATAAGCCTGCCCGACTCAAGGAGAAAGGATGCAGATTCCACCTCTCGATGGCAGAAATGTCCAAGACTTGGTGGTTATGTTTTAAATTCTCCAGGGGAGGTTTCCAGTTGCTTTGGGAAAGCCCCAAGCACTGTGTTGGCTGTGGCTTTATAGAGCTCACTCCCTAGCTTATCCAATTCCTCCTCAACCTTGCCTGCAGATAGGAACCTGCTGCCCCATATTGGCTGATACCAGTGCTGAGTTGTTGAAGCAGGAATCCTAGAACGCGGTAGCTCAGGCAAGATAGGTATTTCCTTTTATCTCAAGTGATAGTCCAGAGGCTGGTGGTGAGATCCAGGGAAGTTAGGTTCTCTTCCTTCGCTGTGCCGAAAGTGGCTTAACATCACCACATTTCCATCCTAGCTCACGGGAACAGACCGGGGAAATAGAAGGCACCAACTCCCTTTCAAGGAGGTGACCTAGAGCTTGCACATGTCACTTCCTTCACAGTCTGTTGGCGATAGCTTCGTAACACAGCTACATCTGCTACAGCGAGGGTTTACGAATGCAGTCTCTAACTGTGTTTGTGAGGCCTGGTAGAAGTTGCGTGACTAGCATATTCATGAGTACCAGGTAGATGGGAGTGAACATTTTGGGGACCCATTGTTCTGCCTACCATACTGTCTCAGTCACTCAACTCAGCCACCGTAGCTCTAAAGAAGTCATAGACAGTATGTAAACAAATAGGTCCGCTATGTGTCCCATTAAAGCTTTATTTACAAAAACAGGAGGTATGTTGGATTTTGTCCCTGGAATTTCGCCCATCTAAAAAGTAATTGTTAACTGAGGGCTCCTAGACAGGCAGAAATATCCTGACTGCACCACTCTGGCAATAAGGTGTGCTGTCCTCTGTGTTATTACCACACCTACTTTTGTCAAAGCCTCCTTTACACTAAATCATAATTACTTCTTTCAGCATCTCTGCCTCCCAGACTGTGAGCACACTGAATGCAGAACCCTTGGCTGAGTCATCTTTGCACCTTCTCTTGTGTTTAATGCTATCTAGAGCTTAGTAGGTGCTCAGTAAATGTTCATGAAAGGAAATCTCTTGTTGAACATACATGCTCACACACACTGTCTTAGTTTCCTGCGGAACGTGTAAGGAAGAGAAACACACTGGCTCACAGCTCTAGGGACCAGGGATTCCAAGTTCAAGGTGGTGGCATCTGGCAAGAACTTCCTTGTTGTGCTCTTGCCCTGCAGAAAACGGAGAGAGAACAAGAGGGAAGGAGCCCACTCCTGTGGTAACAGCATTCTAATCACCTCTTAAAGGCCCTGCCTCTTAATGCTGTCAACATGGCAATTAAAGTTCAGCATGAGTTTAGAGGAGATGAGAATTCTAACCAGAGCATCCACACGTACACATATTTTTTTTGCATGGGTTAGGGGAGTGTGTTTTCTTGGGCAGACCTTCCATTTTGGTAAAGATAGGCTGTTTTGGTTGTATTTTTCAGGTGCAGCCTGATACCTATGAGTTTCCATAAGGGTTCATGGAGATGAACCTTTAAAGAAGTCTCAAACCAATTTTTTGTTACCCTAATAAAAATTAAAGGTCTGAGCCAGAATTCTAGATTCGTCAGTGAAGCCCGTCATATGCATTGGACAGACGTTTAACTTTTGCCTGCTTCTGCCAAGATAACAGTGTGACCATAAGGAAAGCTGCAAATGGAAATATTTTCCTGAGTGTTCTCCCAGACACTGGGCTTCAGCCTGGGTTGAAAAGTGCACAGAAAGGTTTTTGACCCTGCTGAGCCATGAGTTCAGCTTTGTAGGATAAACACAGGACTCTGATGACATTAACAACATCTGAGGCTGCAGTGGGCCAGGAATCCATCTCTACCTTATTTATGTGAAGTGTTTTCACACTTAGTGTCTATAGCCAAAGTAATAACCTGATAGGTACACAGGTATTTGGGGCCTTTAACTGAAATGTATTTCATGTGTAAAGTATTATCGAACAACTCCTTTCATCCCAGATGTTCAATGAAATGAAACTACCTGGAGGGCATTCTATCTAACAACCAAGGGCCAGTCTTGGTTTGGGACCCTCCGTGGATGCTTATTAAGTTATATAACTACGTAAGACATAGCCATGAGGCTATACCAACCATCTGAAATTGGCTTGAGTGTCTTAAGTAGATGGAAGAGAGAAAAAAAAATATCAGTTCTTTGTAAGTGTGTCATGCATTTAAAGAGCGTACTTAAGCTTATATTTCCACTTAAAGGTGGTGGCCTAGAATTCCCCAAGCTCTCTCCTAGTCTAAGAGAACTGTTTGAATACCCTTCCATTCTGTGGTCCTGGCTTCCATCAAACAAATCTCTTTCTCCTAAATTATTGTCAGCTGCATAGTCACCATGTCCACTGAATCTAATAAAAATGTTAAGATATCAAACCAAGGACTAGTTTTCTGGGAATGCCCTGATGTTGACATCAATCCGCTAAAACCACTCTTTGGAACATAGCCCTACAACCAACAATAGGGTCCTGCTCATGTCAGAAAAGCTCTTACGCTAACATTGCCAGCCTCACTGAAGTCTCCATGTGCTGTTTCTGTTGCGCTCTCTGCTTTCCTCCCTAACCTGTGAGTATGACTTGTACAGCAAATAAAAGCCAATGCTCTCTATAAATAAGAAAGCAAGCAAGCAAAGAGGCATAGCCCCATCTGATATGATTTACCCTTCCCAGTACTGTGTGCACTCCCAGCCAAGGGCCTTACTTCCTTCTGGGAATTTGGCATGAAATTGATGTTCCCTTGGCACAGCTCAGCCCTGTGATTTACAGGGCCTGCTGAGTGCCATACCAATCTCTCTCCCTTGCCTCCCATCACCCAGAAATTCTCAGAAGTATTACCTGTTAGACCTGGATGGTATGGTAGAGAGATTTTTTTTTTTTGAAGCCCTATGCTAGGTGTCTGCAGGTCATGTTGATTTAAAAGCATCTAGTTGTCCAAAAATATCTTCTTTCCATTTCTTTACCAGTTTTAGTTTGCTCCTTTACTTGCTGTAGCAGGCTTTATGTTTTAAAATCTTATATGATCTTCAGTGTTTTTAATAAAAAAAAAGCAAGTAAAAGAAGGGACCTATTAGGTTTCCATCTTTTAAGGCCATTAATTGCTACAGACTGAATTATGCTCCCCAAATTTATATGGAAAGTCCTAACTCCTCATACCTCAGACTGCAACTGTGGAGACAGAGCCTTTAAACCGATAATTAAGTTAAAAGGAGTCATCAGGGTAGAGCTTAATTCAATATGATTGAAGGGATCAGGATTAAGACATAGATAGGAATGGGTGTCTAGCCTAGCGGTTAAGACACCCAGGTCCCCCACTGCAGTTCCTGGGTGCAGTTCCCAGCTCTGGCTCCTGACTCCAGCTTCCTGCTAATAACTCCCCTGTATACAGGGGTGGTGGCCCACAAGATTAGATGCCTGCCACCCATGAGGGAGAACTGGATTAAGCTCCTGGCTTCTGGCTTCCATCTCAGCCATTGCAGGCGTTTGGGCAGTAAATTGTCAGAGCATGCACTCTTTTTCTCAAATAAGTAGATTAAGAAAAAGACACAGAAAAATGTTTACTTTCAAGCCAAAGGCAGAGGCCTTTGGAAGAAACAAACCTGCTGATGTCTTGATGTTGGACTTCCAGCCTCTAGAACTGTTAGGGAATGGAGTCGCTGTTTTGGATGTAACTTATTAGGGGCCCGTGTGGTGGCACAGCAGTTTAAGCTGCTGCCTGCAACGTCAGCATCTTGTATTGGGGTGGGTCCTGCCTGTTCCACTTCCGATCCAGTTCCCTGCCTGTGTGCCTGGGAAAGAGGTAGACGATGGCCCCAGTGCCCGAGCCCCTGCCACTGACATGGGAGACCCCGATAGAGTTCCAGGCTCCTGGCTTTGGTGTGGCCCATCCCTGGCTGTTGTGGCCATTTGGGGAGTGAACAAATAGATGGAAGGTCTCTCCTTTCCTCTCCTCCTCTCCATTCATCTCGCTCGCTCGCTCGCTCGCTCGCTCTCGCTCTCTCTATGCCTATCAAATGACACTGATGCCTGGCTTGGCAAATGGAAAAAAATGGATTAGTGGCTTAGTGGCTCCTGGAAGACCAGTTCTGAAGGATGCTCAGTAGAAGAAGGGATTGAAAGGGAAACTGCTTGGGAAACGCAACAGTCTACACAAAGCTTCTGCAGAAAGTTTGTGGGAAAAAGGAGTTAAAAGATAAGTTTCTTTTGTTGCAAAACTATTTGGAATCCCATGCATTTTTTTAATATGCAATTTTTGAGCTTTTCCAAGACCACTTGTGAGTGTGTGTGTGTGTGCACATACATATATACACATCTTTGGAGATTTTAAAAATGCATCAGCAATTCTGCAGTAGAAAATTCTATTTCACATTGTTGCCCAGCATTTCCTATTCCTGTTTGACATCCTGAGGAATTCGTGTTCTGTGGAACATACCTGGGGCAATACTGAAATGGATTCTCATCGTCTGGTTGCACCTGAAGGTAGAAGAATGAATTACAGAATTAGACTTCTGTTAATTACTGAGTACATTGCATATTTCTAAAGGTTGCCTTAAAAGTAAATGTAAAAAAAAATTAGTAAATGTAGTTATTTTATTAGGGAGCAATTTTTTTTTATCTTTGTACCAAGGAAACCTACATAAATGACCACAAGCTACCTGAAGCATGGGCAATGTTATCTACTATGGGAAACAGTCTGTATAAAAGTGAAATATTTTGCTCATTCTGAAAGAAAAATAGATTTGAGCTTTGCGAGAACTGTATTCCAATTACTTGTGTTGTGCTCCAGTGTCTTTGTTATTGCACCACAATAACCACGTCACTCTCTTCATATTTCAGGTTAATGATCTGATTGGACTGTAAACATTTTGTTAGACAAAACTTACACTCATTATACTTGCAGTCATTTAAAACAAGGAATATGTGCAAATGAACCCAGCTATCCTGTTGTATTAGCTACTTTATTAGAGTAATAATGTGAGAATCCTGATTTGCATGTTCAACTAAATGATTGCAAACAGTTTTTGACACGTAAATTCATGGCTATTCGACGTGCTTCCACGGAGTTTGGCAAAAGTGAATTGGTCTATTTGAGTTATCCTCCTTTGATTTCTCCAAGAAAATCAATATAATAAAGTAATTCTTTCCTGCCATCCTCTTCTTTGCTAAGCTCTTCTGAGAACAGTCGGAAGGTGTTTCTCCTTCAATTATTTCAGGCTTGTTTGCATTAAATCCTTTCCAATAGGCGCCAGTAAATGTGTTCCCTTAATAAGGATGTCTCCCTTTGAAATAAGCTAAATAAAATTTTACATTTAAGGTGAGTAAGAACCAGTTATGGAGAAAATTGCTCAATATCTGTTCTATTCTAATTTCTTTTTCCATGCAAAGCGTGCTGCAACTCTATATTGAGAAACAAGTGTGATGATGTGCCATGCATAATTCATGCCTCTGGCCTTCTGTACATGCTGTTTTCCCCATCAGAATTCCACATATTTAGATAAGGTCAAAGATGATTCTCTATTCCTATCAATAAAAACTTTTTTAAGACGTAAGGCATGAAATATGTGCACATTTTGTTCCTCTGAAGACTAACTGTAGTAATCCCACAGCATGCGAGCCTTCCTGTGGCTACTTTAGATTCAGTTTATGAGTTTTTGTCTGTTTTTGTTGTTGGATGGCAGCATCCTAATTATTTAAGTGGGTGGCATCTTTGTTTGTAAAAATGCCTGGAATGAAAGTTTATTAGGAATCAAGGCAAAAATCATGCCACTTAGTCCCCCAGGACTGCATCGTTCTGTAACAATTCTTACAGAGTTCTCACCAAAATGCCATTTTTGAAGGTTTGGGTATTTATTTGAAAAGCAGAGTGAGAGAGAGAGATCTTCCATCCTCTGATTTGATCCCCAAATACTCACAATAGGCAGCTGAAGCCGGGAGCCAAGGACCCCAACCAGGTCTCCCATACGTGTGTTGGGATAAGGTGACATTTTAATTATAAGAAAAGTGCACCAGGTCTTCGGCTACATAAAGTCCCTTTCCTGTTCTCCTTCCCAACTCTATTCTCTTATTCCTGTTACAGCTGTTCTTGTTATTAAGACTGTTCATCTTCCCCATCTGGACACACACAGGCCTTTCAAACTCAGTCTGTTTATAACTAAATCCATCATCTCCCTCCCCAAGCTAGTTTTCATCCTCTAAGGTGATCCCACAAACAAACCTCAGAGCCACCTTTATTTCCCACTCTCATCTTCCTGGCACAACCACACGACAGCCAAGTCCTGTCAATCTTACTTTATCAATATCCTTCCAATCTGTCCTCATCTGATTATTTACCTCCCATGGCCATTTCAAGGCTCAAGATGCCATCATTCTATCCTGGATGAGACAGGTGAGCCTTGTCACCCTGTGCTCATGTACGTGTTCACAGCTGCGGGAGCATTACCCTTGCCCACACACACACAGACACATACTCAAAACCTAAGCTGAAATTATCGATGTGGTCAGAGTGATTGTCAAGAACTCTCTCTCTGGCACATGCTGCTGTTCAGCCTTGTCTATTAATCATGTTTATTGAATATTCCTGATGTCAAAGAGCCACTCTCATAAGGGTTGGAAAGAATGCAAGGATGGAGATTCTTCCCACAGATAATATCATCTAGTAGACTTCTGTGGCAGGTGCATGGGACTGGAGAGGCGGGCAAATCACGGATCATGTCTCAGCCATTGTGGCCGGATTTCTGCATTCACAAAAGAATTCTCACCGCATTCAAGTGTTCCCAGTTTGCCATCTACCAGACAGTAATAGTCTCTAGTATAAATTTTAATCTTTGAGATGAGGATTTCAACAATGAGGATGGCATTTGATTTCAAGGAACATCCAGAGGTCAGCCATAATGCTAAAATCGTTTCATCTCTGCTGGGAGGTCTGGTGGCTTTAACTTCTTACCTCTTGCCATTTTCCCCTCAAGGTCTCTCAGGGCTCCACCGTATCATTGCACCAAAGGAAGAGGATTCTGGGGTCCCTGTGTGCAGTTTGCTTCTCCTTGAGCTCCCAACACAGTAGCAGTGGATTTTTTCCTAAGGACACATAACACAAGACACCATGTTTTACCTGCTATTTCTTCCAGATGATTTCCAAATTGGCGGGGAAAGTTCTGTACGTACAGAGTTGCCAATTTACCCGTCTCCTCCCCTGCACTCCACCCCGGCCCCCTCCCTGTCCACTCTGGGCTCAGGATTCCAGGAGGGAGCAGCTGCATTCTCGCTCTACAGGAGCAGATAACTCACATGGGAGCTCCACGGTCAATGTGCTCTCAGCACCTAGTGCAGTTCCTTCAATGCAGCCTGTGAGTCCATTAGACACTGCGAGGCTTGAGTATGTAAAATATTTTGTTCACTTGGCCCTCCTCAAAGGTACTGCCTGTCATCATACAGCAGCAGAGTCACTGGGTGTGTGAAGCGATTAGATTTATGAGGCACATAAACAGCAAAGCTTCTAATAACCATAATTCCGAACTTCAATCATAATACCAGCATTAGTGGCATACTTTTCCCGAGGATTTTGTTTCTAAAAATATCTTAATTGTGGTTACTACGTTCACCCTATAATTCCCGTAATTCAAATTTGAGGACTCTGCCAGCGTTGCGACCGGGGAAAATGGCCCCAGCCTTCGGTGTTGTTTCAGTGGGCAGTGGGGCAAGATGGATTGTCTATCTTGCATGTTTTGCAATTAAGTCAGATAAATTTCCTCTGAATAAAAGGAAATTCCCACTAATAAGGGAAACTGATGACAAAATCCAGTGTAGGGATGGGCGATAACGGGTAGCCTCTCTCTCCTCCCTGACCCGGCCCCAGGGATGTCGGCCTGAGCGCCTCTAACGGGAGCTGCTTCTAATGGCTTGGCATCCTTAGAAACACCTTGAGAGGATGCCAGGCATTGTTGACTGTCCTTTTGACTCCGGCCTCAAATGTTAGTTCAGGTGCTTGGTAGAAGATTCTTGGCATGTGAAGTTTCTCTTTGACTTTATAGGGTAAAAGAATACACGTCTTCTTAAATTAGCTCAGAATTCACACACACACACACACACACACACACACACACAACTCTTTGTTTTATAGACATAGCAGGTTAAGGCCGTGCCCTGAAGTGCTGGCATCCAATATGGGCACCGGTTCTAGTCCTGGCTGCTCCTCTTCCGATCCAGCTCTCTGCTGTGGCCTGGCGTAGCAGTGGAAGACGGCCCAAGTCCTTGGGCCCCTGCATGCACATAGCAGACCTGGAAGAAGCTCCTGGCTCCTGGCTTTGGATTGGCAAAGCTCCAGCCGTTGCAGCCATTGGGGAGTGAACCAGCGGATGGAAGACCTTCCTCTCTGTCTCTACCTCTCTCTGTAACTCTGTCTTTCAAATACATAAAATCGTTAAAAAAATTAAATTTATTCAAGAGGCTCAGAGGAGAGAGACAGAGAGCTCCCCTATCCACTGGTTTATCCTTTAATGTCCAAAATGGCTGGGGTTGGGCCAGGCCAAAGTCAGGAGCCAGGAATGCAATCCAGTCTCCCACACGGGTAGCAGGAATCCAGGCACTTGAGCCATCACCTATACCTCTCCAAGGTCTGCATTAGCAGGAAGCTGGAGTCAGGAACCACACCCAGGCACTCTGATGTGATGGGCAGGCATTTTAACTGCTACATTAAACACCTGCTCCTGTTTGGGACCATTTTTGAACTTCCGTAGGAAAAACATTAGCATTATCCTGTACAAAAGTCAGTCACTAGTTATAGCAACCCTGAGTTAGCTGTTGAGAGATGATTACATGTGTATCTCATTTAGTTCAAGGCCATGACATCTGACATGGTTGGCTTTGGCTGGAGATGAAGAGACAAGGATACTTGATGAATATTTTTAAAAACTTCTTTTTCTAAATAGAACAGAATATAAGCTTGTTTTATAGCATTTAAATAATATATATGAAACATAAATATACAATTTCATCTTCTAAGGGCAGTCATTGTGTCAACCTTGGTGAATATCATTGCAGGCTGTTTTCTATTCATATCCAAGTGTATTATTATTTTATAGAAACACAATAATATACATATTGTGTTATGGCTTTTTCTTTCACTTCATATATACAGATACTCCTCTGAAGAGGCAAACAAACATGTCTTAATCTTTTTAACCTTTCTTTTTAACTTTCCATAGGGCAGTCAGACTACAAATGATTTAACTATTGCTCTACTAAGGAGAATTTCAATGATCTTTAAGTTTTCATTTTACAAATAATATTTCTGAGAACATCTTGGTCCGTTTATCTGTAGATGCTAATGAGAATATTTCTGCAGGATAAATTCTTAGAAGTAGAATTAAGATCTTTAGTTATTATAAAAGTTAGGTTAAGTGATACATATGTTACACAGAATAGAAATCAGGGATATAAAACAGCAGAAAGCAAAAGAAACAAAAAATAAATCACTTAACTATTTCTGCTTTCTCAGCTTTGGAAGAGCCCATGGTAATGCAACAGTAACAACAAGGAATACACCGTGAAGAACAATATTCCTCCTTTTTTACTTTATATTTTCTCTTTAAAATAAATTTCAAGGGAAGAAAGACAAAAATCCTGGTGAGATAGAGCACTGTTTACATTTTCTGCACTCTGTCCAGTTTCTCGGGTAGAGGTAAAAGCACGGTGTCCGACGCTGCAGCGTGGACGTCAGTCTGCTCGTTCACGTCTGTGCTGTCCCTTTCTTCTTCGCTAGGGGTTCAGAGACAACAGTCTCACCGCTTTAATTTGCTGTTTATTAAGTTAATAGGATCTGACATCTTAAGGATTGTGTGTTTCTTCTTTTTGTTATTCTTTATTCATATATGTTCCTTTTTTCAATTAATCTTCATATTTTCCTCACTAAAGCATAGATACTTTTAAGTTATTATATTTATGATAGAAGCTGGGAATAGTTTTCCAAGTGTTTTCTTTATTTTTTGACTCCATGATGTGATCTAGCACGCATAAATTATGCATTTTCTTGCTTAAATTTATCAATCTCACCACTTATGATTTCTTTTTTTTTTTTTTGTCATGGTGAGAAAGTTGTCTTCCACCGTAAGATGATAATATATGTTTATTTCTAGTGACTATTTTTTTAAATGTTGAGATCTACAATTAACCATTGTTTTGGGGTCTAAAATGAGATAAAAATCTAGCTGGTTTCTCTTCAAATGCTTAATGGCTTCCATGATGTTTAACGAGTCAGCCCGCCTTTGCTTACTAATTTTAAATGCTGTACTTAAAAAGGACTGAAGACCCCTATGTTCCTGGATCTGTTTCTGTGCTCTCCGTTCCATTCATCTACCCGTACCAATACCATGATTTTTCAGTTTCAGTTTCTTTACAATTTATTTGAATCTTACAGTACAACTCGTCTCTTACTATATTCCTGTAAAAAATTCCTTAGGTATCAGAAACACTTAATCTTCCAGATTAATTTTGAGATTAATTATGAGTTTGTAAAGATTGGTAAAAATTAGAATTTTTTGAAGTTTATGAAGGCGTACTTTGATTTGGGGATTGTCAGTTCCTTCTGAGGGTGTTTCCCTGTCTTACTTGGTGAGAGTACTAACTTCTCTTCTTAAATGTTTGTGTGAAAATTGTAGAAAAAATAATTGTAGGCTAAGCACATGGGTTTTGAGAAAGATAACGTTGTGTTCATCTAGAATAAACAACAGACAAGTCACTATGAGTACCGCAGGGATAGAGGAAAATGAATATAAATGGAGAGGAGGGAGTACAGAGTGAATGCAGAATGCAGGCCTGACCCTGGAGGCCAGGAGGTGCAAAATACGATGAGGGGGAAGGAGTCATTGCAGAGCAAGAGGAAAACTTAGAGCTGCGGCTGGCTGAGCCTGGAGGGCCTGGAGGAGCCGGAGTGGGTTCCGCGGTCCTGTTCACAGTGGATGGGGCTGCACAGAGCCTGTGGTTGAGCCGTTGCCAAGTGGCTCTGGGATAAAAACCCAGGGGCAGATGATACGTGGGAGAATGTTGTTAAGCGTTTGGTTTGAGCACTTGGCCAGAAAGGATGTTGAAGTTTTCCAGTACAGGGAAGAAAATAAGGGGCAGAGTGTGGAAGGGTGATATGGACAGGCAAGAGGATCTGGATCAGAAATCAGGGTTGGGATTTGAATGAAGCTCTGCACAGGACACATGCCTGGTATAGACACACCCTGAGCACCAAGTACAGGGGTCAGCTGTGCACATTTCAGGTCCCAGGGACCTTGTCAGGCCACCATCCTTATCTTTCACTGCCTCCTGCTTTCCATTTTATGGGGCCACTGTACATACGTGGTACAACACCGCTTTATCCACCCTAGCTATACCTGATTTATGGACACTTGACCAAAGCTGGCTCACTCCTTCACTTCACAGTGTGAGTTGAAGTTGGGCCAGATGGAAACAGATGGATTTTTCTTGAAGCAATTGCGTCTCTGCATAGAAGTCTCTGGAGATCTTGATGAGTACATTACTATGAGGACTGAGCAGCAAAGAAAAACGCGTGACTTTACGAGAGAATAAAACATATGTACAGAAAAAGCAAAGATCAATTTTCCTGCCAGCTTGTGTGTGAGACCTAGCTGAATGCTATACTTTAGTTAAAAAAAAAAAAGCCAAACTGAGTTTTTGCTAAATACAGCTTTAAAAGTCTTAAATAATACACAGACTAAAGAAGATACAGTAGCGGGCCGGCGCTGTGGCTCAATAGGCTAATCCTCCACACCGGGTTCTAGTCCCAGTCAGGGTGCTGGATTCTGTCCCAGTTGCCCCTTCTTCCAGGACAGCTCTCTGCTGTGGCCAGGGAGTGCAGTGGAGGATGGCCTAAGTGCTTGGGCCCTGCACCCCATGGGAGACCAAGATAAGCACCTGGCTCCTGCCTTCGGTTCAGCGTGGTGCACCGGCCGCGGCAGCCATTGGAGGGTGAACCAACGGCAAAAGGAAGACCTTTTTCTCTGTCTCTCTCTCTCTCACTGTCCACTCTGCCTGTCAAAAAAAAAAAAAAAGATACAGTAGTGAATCCATGCATTTCCTTTTTTAAAAAAGTTTAAGATCAGATTTAAAGAACTGAAATGTCATTGGTAGAATTCCAGGAAGCAGGGATCCTATAGTTAAGAATTAGGGCTAATGGCCAGGGATCTACATTCAACAAGTTTTAAACTTGGCAGCCAGGGATGGTGGAAAGAACACTGGATAGAGAAGGAGAACCTGGGCCCATAGCCTTGGATGAGAAGCACTGGGCCTCTCTGGAGCTGTCTTCAGAGTGAATAAACAGAACAACTGTGCCCACTTCTCTCTCCTTGGCACACAGGACATTCTTGAGATGTATGGCAGGGATGAGCTGTACCAGCAGAATGCCAAATGCTATTTCCGTGGAGTTGTCTCCGCCACCTTCTAGAACTTGCGTTATGGCCCTGCATGTTCCAGGGGTGGGGCGGTGGGGTGGTTGGAGGGTTGTTATCCTGCTGGCTGTCTGTGATGTGATCATGTGGTGCAGCTGGAGGTCCTCATGGGTGGGGGGGGGAGGCTGCAGCCCGCTTAAGTTCTCCAGGGAGTACAACGTGGGTGTGCTGTTTTCACTCTGGTCTGAAGGATCAGCACCCTCTGGGCCCCCACGTAGAACAGCAGGTGGGTGATGCCCCTGGAGTCATAACGTGTGGCAGTCCTGGTCCCAGGGCCACAGCTAAAGAGAAAGCACTCTTATACTCAGAGTGCTGGCAGTGGAGGCAGCACAGGTTAGACACAAAAACAGGTCAACTTGAGGAATTCCCCTGGCAGCTTTGTCACAGCTGTGTTGTCCAAACCTTTGGGAAAAGGCCGAAAACATTAGGGAAAGCATGGGTCTGGCTGGTACCCGAAGGCACGCACCCCATAAACTGTGTCAGCACCCCATAAACATGCCACTTTTAATGGTAAGTGCATGTCCCTATTCAGCACCATCATTTATTCTACCACAGAATCACCCGGGACTTCATTTCCAGAATTCCTTTTATCTTAACCATTAAACCAGCCTTGGAGAGATATTGAGGTCAGTTGTCCTGGACCTGACTCATATCTCCCCTGACCTCACCTGAACAGTAATCGAAATAGCGACAGAGGCTGGTGAATAATGAGAACAACCTTGGGGCAGGCCCGCTGATCGCCTGGCATCTCAGGGAAGCTGGATCCATCAACTGTCCCATAATGGTTTATGCATGTTCACCCAGGAGTAGGGATACTTTATTTATTTTTAAAAAAGAGTTATTTATTTGAAAGGCAGAGTTAAAAAGAGAGAGTGATACACACACACACACACACACACACACACACACATATCTTCCATCACTGGTTCACTCCCCAAATGACCACAATGGCCCAGACTGGGCCAGGCTGAATCCAGGAGCCTGGAATTCCATACAGTTCTCCCACATGGGTGTAGCAGCCCAAGAGCTTCTGCTTTCTCAGGCGCATTCACAAGGAGCTGGATCAGAAGTGGAGCCAGGGCTCAGACCAGTGCTCACAAGCCATATGGACCCACTGTGCCACTGTGCCGCATCACTTTTGGAATAAATTCTAAAGGTGCGTGAGCCCCTAGAAGCTGACAAAGCATTATTTTCTCATGAATTACATGGATTTCTAAGGATAATTAACTTCAGTGCAACTAATCCTTCTTCATTGTTTCCCTCCTTTCTTTTTTCTCTCTCCCAAACTAGAAGTTGGACAGATAAGGGAGATAAAGCCTATTTTCTTTAAAAACATTTTATATTTATGTAAAGAGATGGAACATATGTAAACAAAAATTGAAAAAGACATAGTTCAGTGGCAAAAGAGCTACTTAATGGAGTAACAATAGCTGGAGTATGGTGGATTGTGGGAGTTTACAGACCGGCCAATGAGAGTTAATTAGAGGCACGAATCCCACCCCCCTGAGGTCTATTGAAACCAAGTCACTGAGGGTGGAGCCCGTGAATCCCCATGCTCAAGAACCCTCCAGATGAACTCTCTCAAGCCCACACCCAAGCCTGCTTCTTTAGACTGGATCTCTCCCCCCGAGTGAGTCCTGGACTTTGACACCCAATGGCCTCGCAACATCTCCACTTGGACATCTGACAAGAATCTCCAACTTAAGTTTCCCCCAGTAGAGTTCTTGAACCCCTCACAACCTCCTCTGCCTCCAATATATAGTACCAATGTCCATCTGAATGCTTGCCCCAAACCCATGAGTTGTCCCCCTTTTCCTTAAGTCTACGTTGGCTTTACCTCCTGTATTTTCACAGTGCTGGTTCATCCATTTTCCCCACAGTAAAACGATTTTTCCACATCCTCAGCAATACCTGATATTTTCTGATTATTTGATATAGTAGCCATCCTTGTGATGTGAATCTATGTAGTTTTAAGACCTACTTGGAGTTAGAGAAAATTAATTTGCATGAGGCCTCTGTGAAAGCATCCCTTCGTTTGTGGGACCATAGGCATCAGTGGATGATGTAGAATCATTAAGAAGCAGTTGGTCTAACGTGGACTAAGATGGGAATTTCTTTTAGTAACTTCTGGATGAAGGACTCACCCTCTTGGGATGAGGCAGGGTAGAAAGACAGCAGTAGAAACACACTGTTGGTTCATTTATGCCTTTCTGTATTTGGTGCTACATTAATTTCTGGTTCAGTTTATCCCAGGACCTGTAAAACAGCACGTTGACTGTGTTGATGGGTAATCTCCTACAGGCATTGAGTTCCTCTCCACCTTTCTTTTGCCATCTTCAAGAACATCTGACCAAAGAACTGCCTTGGTTGTTAAGGCTTAGATCTGGGTGGAATGAATTAACAGTGGTGGGGTTTCTAATGAGCAGAGCAGACCAGAGCTGACTGCCTTCAGAGAAGCTGGGAGCTCTTCTAGGGACTGGGAATGCGGTAGGACTGCTCAACACCCCCAGAGGAAGGTCGGGCACTGTGGTGCAGCGTCCAGGTCAGAGAAGGGAAGAGCGACTTCTCTGTGCTGGTCACGTTGCACATGGACATTGGGGGGGGGGGTGTGTTCTGGAAAAGCCTAGCCTATTTCAGTGGGAACTGATAAAAGGTCAAGCTTTCACCGGGAGCAGAGAGAAGGACAAAGAGTCTGGAAGTCTAGAAGAGGTCAAGGGACATATGGCATTTTGCTTAGAGAGGATGAGACAAGAAATGTCTTCCTATGAAGTCCAAGAGGCCGTTCATGTGAGGCTCCAGAAACCTGTATGGGAACAAATGACTCAAAGTTCCAGGAAAATATCTTGAGTGTGCGTAAGGGAGGCTCATCTGGAGCTGACGTAGGGAGAGCTGTTACTTTCCCTGGAACTGTTGATGCAACGACTTCCTGACCAGCAGGAGCGAAAGTGCTCAAGGGCTCAGCATCGCTAAGACCAAGAGAAGCCGCTGCTCTCCTAACCCCTCGCTGTTGACTTCATGTTTGCAAGTGATTTCGCTGCTGCAGCCGAGGAGCCAGCTCTGTTCAGGGTATGGCACAGCGCATCCTGGTCCTGCTTCTACCTGACGAAGCCAACCAACTTCCATCTTTTTTGGCAGGCAAGAACTGACTGTTCTCACAAAGGGGACCAGGGCATCCGGTTTACTAATACAGCCAGCAGAGAATATGGAGATTGGTGCCATAGATTGCTGCCCCATGGGGAAGAACCACATATAGAAAACAGTCCAGCCCCAGAACAGACAAACCAGAGAGCCAGGCTGTTCCACACTGGAACCGTCCCTGGAAATCAGCTGACACCTGGAGGCTCTGTTTTGCGGGAGGGCAGGAGTGGAGAGGAAGTCCCAGCATCCGGGCCTTCTGTGGAGGAAGACTGACCGCTGCCTGGCAGAGGGTGTGGTGAAGGCGGGACCAGGTGTGGAAGAGACAGCAAGCCGTGGGTCTGCCCGGAATGTTTGCAGAAGTTGACCTGGGCCCGACCCTGGCACGGCCACAGCTCTTCATGCTTGCAGCCAAAATATTAACACTCAAGCCTGCGCGAGGCCCAGCATCCCAGTTTGTTTTCAAGTCTTTGGGGAAGACTGGGCATTTCTAATGCTAGTTTTGATTTTTCCCCTGCGAATCTGAATCCCGTTTGGTTTTCCACTCTCATGCTCCTCACCAAGTCTGTGATGTGTTCAGTGCAGCTCAGGCAGAGGGATGGCTCTGCTACCCTACCCTTTTCTCTCCTCTCTGCACCCGGCTTGCTGTGCAACACGGGAGCACTTGGTTAAGGGACGACGCTGCACGGGGAGTGGGGCTCCATCAAATCACCTGTGGGTCTGCTTGGGTTGCCACACCGCTTGTTATTTTTTTCATCGCCTTCTACGTGCCCAAAGCCACTAATGAAGCTGTAAAAAGAGATCGGACATGTCTGTGAATCCTCTTCTGGTGCTGGATAGAAAGAAAAAGCACAACCTTTTGTTGTGAGTTCTTCCTGCGTATTTTGTCGCTGCTGATAGTTAATTACTGTCAAATAACACTTGAGGTGATTAATTGACCTTTCTTAGCAAAAACAATAAAGGCCATTTGACTAATACAGCAGAGAGCATGGAGCAGATTTTCTTGCACTGGCATTCTTATCATTGGATGCTTCTCCACCTTGCTCCCTGCCCACCCCGCTCCTGACTTGTGGAATCCAACTGTAAACACCCCTTCCTCTTCAGCATGGCTTTCCACCAGAAGGCTTCAAAGCTATTGGCAAAAACTATTTTTGGAGTCCCCAAGACAGATGATTCTACACTGGAGATGAGTTGTTTATTAAGTGAAAGCAAGCAAGCAAGAAAGCACAAACAAGAGATTTTATTCATATTTTCTAAATCCTTTCTGGGCAGCTGGTCGCCACTGCTTTAGCTCTTTATGTCAGAATCCAGAGCTCTTCGTCCAGGGCTGATGATAATCTGATGTTGCAGCTACAGCTGTAGAACATTTTCCATATGCAAAGTGCTGGGGGAGAAGAAAGTATGAATTGTGTTGATTTGGCCCATCAGGAACTCACTGTGTAGCCACAGGGACAGATTTCTGCAAAGTTACAGCAAGGATATTGGGTCATTGGGTGCTGCCCTTAGAAGGACTTGGAGTTTCCATTGGTTTCTGGGTAGTATGTTAAAAAAGAGTGAGCCTGGCCCCTCCCCAGATTCTGTTTCCTCCTCACCCTGTAATCTGGCACCCTCCCACCATCATGCCATCTTCCGTGCTGTGATATAACCAGGGACCCTCACCAGCATTGGTACCATGTTGTTTAGCTTTTCAGTTGCCAGAAAAATGATTTACTTATTTATTGTTTGAAAGAGTGATAGAGACAGAGACAGAGAGAGGGAGAGACTGATACTGTCCATCTTCTAGTTTACTCCTCAAAAGACTGCAATGACTGGGGCTGGACCAGGCTGAAGCCATGGGGCCCAGAGCTCCATTCTGTTCTCCTACATGGGTGGCAGGGGCCCAGGAACTTGGGCTATCAACCACTGCTTTCCCAGGTGCATTAGCAGGGAGCTCGATCAGGAGTGGAGCAACCAGAACTAGAACGGTTGCTTTGCCACCGGATGCTGGTGCTGCAGGTGGCAGCTTAGCTCCCTGCACCACAATGCCTGCCCCTGCATCTTCATTCTTTATAAGCTATCCAACCTCCGATATCTGATTGTAGCAATGGAAAACTGAGTAACATGGCAGGTAACTGCTGATGTGGTGTTCTTACCCCAGCCTTTCTCTTGCCTCATTGGCTATCCTGTAGAGACGTCCAATGGAACACACCTAACCAAGCTCACGGATGCCTCTTGTCACCCAGAGTCACTGGGGTGTCTGGAGTGTCCCTCGACTTCATATACATTTAGACTTATTCCTTGGCCACAGCTCCTCTCCTTTCCTTCTTGTCCATCCCCACTGCCCTATTTCATCCTCCTCAGCCCCAGTTCTATCTTGCACGGAAATAGCTTGCAATACTTTCTGAACACACTTCTTAGTCTCTGACCTTTACTTCACTCTTGAACTTGCCCATAAGAGTGATCTCGCTAAAAGGAAAATCTGATTCCGGTGCTCTGTGGCTCTTCAACATTCTTCAGGGATTGGAGAGAGACTAACAAGTCCTTAGTAAGCCACACGAATCCACATGTGGGCTGTGCTCCCATTCTCATTGAACTTTTTGATTGCTGGGTTTTGTTCATGCTTGACCCTCCGCGCCCTTTCTACCTCAGTTTCCCAACCCTGTGTACCCCTCCCATGCTCTTTCAGCCCCACTCACCTCTCAGATACCTTTCTCATTATATGTGTCTTCCCCTCTGCGCATTTTCTGAATCCCTGGAGAGATTTGGCCTCTCACGTGGAGCCCTAGCCTTGCTCCTGGCATGAATGTTTAGCGTGACATGAATCCTGTTTGCAAAGGTCTGTTCTTGCCCTGGCCAGAAAAGTCTATTTGGGTAGGGTTTTGTTTTCAGGTTTATCCATAGGACCCAGCATGCTACTTGCTACTAATGAGTTTAGTTAATTACCATAGAATAATTGGATGGATTAAGAACACCTCACAGAGGCATTCTTTATAGGACAATTCTTTTTTAAACTTTTATTTAATAGATATAAATTTTGAAAGTACAACCTTTGGATTACAGTGGCTTTTTCTCCCCATAACCCCCCTCCCACATGCAACCACCCCATCTCCCACTCCCTCTCCTATCCCATTCTTCATCAAGATTCATTTTCAATTCTCTTTATATACTGAAGATCAATTTAGTATATACTAAGTAAAGATTTCAACAGTTTGCACCCACACAGAAGCACAAAGTGTAAAGTACTGTTTGAGTACTAGTTATACCATTAATTCAC
Organism: Sylvilagus floridanus; assembly: GCA_949820135.1. Classification (NCBI taxonomy): domain Eukaryota; kingdom Metazoa; phylum Chordata; class Mammalia; order Lagomorpha; family Leporidae; genus Sylvilagus; species Sylvilagus floridanus. Next base: position 118,606,227 of record OX463236.1, on the reverse strand, counting down.
ATAGTAGAACACATTAAGGACAGAGATCCTACATGGGAAGTAAGTGCACAGTGACTCCCGTTGTTGCTTTAACAATTGACAATCTTATTTATGATGTCAGTAATCACCTGAGACTCTTGTCATGAGCTGCCAAGGCTATGGAAGCTTCTTGAGTTCACAGACTCCAACCTTGACATTATTTAGACAAGGCCATAGTCAAAGTGGAAGTTCTCTCCTCCCTTCAGATAAATATGCCTTCTTTGATGGCCTGTTCTTTCCGCTGGGATTATAGGACAATTCTTAAACAGTAAAAGTTTTTTTCTTTTTGCCTTCTCTTTTCTCGCTTCCAGGTCTATGCATTTTATGCTTTTTAGCTTCTTTCTCCAACTCTTGTGCTATATACTGTGATAATAGCTGATAAAGATGTAAAACAGGACCAACTTCCCCCCAGACCACAACTCTATAAACATAAGCAGCAAAGAATTAGAATGTTTTATTTCAAAGGGTGCTCATGGATATAGTAACTTAATGCAAAGGTATTATGGACCAAATGTCTGTGTCCCCTCCACGTTCAAATGTTGAAGCTGTAGCTCCCAGCGTGATGGCAGGTAGAGATGGGGCTTTTGGAATAACTAGGGTTAGATGAGGGCGAGTAATAGCCGTACAAGAGAGACACTGGTGAGTTTGTTTCCTCTGTCTCCGTGTTCACAAAAGGGATGTCATGAATAGATGGCGAGTTGGCAGCCACCCACAAGCCAGGAGGAGCGGCCTCACAATGAAATCTACCCTACCAGCGCCCTGATCTTGGCCTTCTCAGCCTCCAGGGCTGTGAGAAATAAACGTCTGTTGTTCAACTGAGCCGCACAGCCTAGGGTATCTTATTATAGCAACCCGAGCAGCCTGTGAACAGAGGACATTTTGATGCTAGGATTTACTATCCTGGGATAGACTGATGGGGAAACACACTTTGCAATAGGTCATCTCTTTTCCCTGCCTCAGGTCATACCATCTGGGGAGCTACCTTGGATTTCTTTCTTTCTTTTTTTTTGACAGTCAGAGTGGACAGTGAGAGAGAGAGACAGAGAGAAAGGTCTTCCTTTGCCATTGGTTCACCCTCCAATGGCTGCCGCGGACAGCGCGCTGCGGCCGGTGCACTGCGCTCATCCGATGGCAGGAGCCAGGTGCTAGGTGCTTTTCCCTGGTCTCCCATGGGGTGCAGGGCCCAAGCACTTGGGCCATCCTCCACTGCACTCCCGGGCCACAGCAGAGGGCTGGCCTGGAAGAGGGGCAACCGGGACAGAATCCGGCGCCCCGACCGGGACTCGAACCCGGTGTGCCGGCGCCGCAAGGCGGAGGATTAGCCTGTTGAGCCACGGCGCCGGCCTTACCTTGGATTTCTTTAAAAACCTAATGTTATCTGATATAAAACCCATTAGAATTACTAAATCTGGTCCAGGTCAAGAAAAAAAAAATAATTCTCCAAATGATGGAGTTAGAAACATGCCAGGGGATTCCAATACAATCCCATCAAGGTGGCATGTACCAAGGCCATCTCACTAGTCCAAGTGATCAATTTCAGTTCACAATTGATCACACTGATAGGTCTAAGAGTCAAAGGGATGACACAAACAAGACTAGTGTCTGCTAATACTAACTGATAGAATCAAAAAGGGAGAGAATGATCCAGCATGGGAAGCGAGATACACAGCAGACTCATAGAATGGCAGATGTCCTAAATAGCACTCTGGCTTCAGAATCAGCCCTTAAAGCATTCAGATCTGGCTCAAGAGCCCATGAGAATATTTTAGGCATGGAAAGCCAAGACACTCTGGAAAAAAAAGAAGATCTAAATGAAAGATCTCTGCGAGTGAGATCCCAGTGGAACGAATGGGGCCATCAAAGAAGGAGGTACCTTTCTCTGAAGGGAGGAGAGAACCTCCACTTTGACTATGACTCTGTCGGAATAAGATTGAAGTCGGCGAACCCTAAAGGCTTCCATAGCCTTGGCAACTCATGACTAGAGCCTAGGGAGATTACTGAGGCCATAAACAAGAGTGTCAAATTGTTAAATCAACTTCAGGAGTCACTGTGTACTTACGTCTCATGAGGGATCTGTCCTTAATGTGTTGTCCAATGTGAAGTAATGCTATGACTGGTACTGAAACAGTATTTTATACTATGTGTTTCTTTGTGGGTGCAAACTGATGAAATCTTTACTTGGTATATACTGAATCGATCTTCTGTATATAAAGATAATTGAAAATGAAAAAAAATCTTGGTGTTAAATTGGAAATTGCATAGATAATTAATCAATTTTTTAAAAAAAATCATGTAGGATCTCTGTTCTTAATGTGCTATACATTGTGAATTAATACTATAACTAGTACTCCAACAGTATGTTCACTTTGTGTCTCTATGTGAGGGCAAACTGTTGAAATCTTTACGTAATATGTACTAAGCTGATCTTCTGTATATAAACAGAAATGAAAATGAAAAAAATAATTCTCATAATTCTAGATGCATTTCTAGGGTGGATTTTTTTCCTCCCAGTGAAATTCTAGACATAGAATTGCAGTGATGATGTTAACTTCATTTGTCCTCTACATGGAACACCCCACCCTTCTCCTGCCAGCAGAATGGCTTGGAAACAGGTGATGGGAGGGGAGGGAGGCCAAGGCCGTGATCTGAGATGTCCTTTTTGTGCTTCAGGGTGAGCCAAGATGCTTTTCCAGAGGCAGCCCGAGGCCACAGGGAACCAGCCAGGCTTCTCTGGGGGTGATGGTAGAGAAACAGTCAGTGCCAAGTAACCAACCCTATTCTCAGCTTCTGCCTTAGAAGGGCAATGGTTTATGTTATTTTAATGGCAGGGTCCCAGTGATACCCATTCCTGTCTCCACCTTATTTGATCTCCTTATATGTGGAAAATAAAGCTACTTCTCTGTAGTGCCTGTGGTGGGGCGGAGTGTGTTCTGTGCTTTCAGTATTGCTAGGTAATGTGCACACAACCACTGGAAATACTTTGCATTAGCCACATGTTAACTATCTACTTAAATCAGCTGCAAAGCATTAGGAATTGCATACCATAGTACTGTCAAATATTGCCACAGCTGGGGTGCTTGTGTGGCTTAGCAGTTAAATTGCTGCCTGGGATACCTGCATTCCTTATCAGAGTGGCTTGTTTCAGTCCCAGCTACTCTGCTTTTGATCCAGCTTTTTGCTGATGTGCATTCTGGGAAACAGCAGGTGATGGCTCAAGTATGTGAGTCTCTGCCATCCATGTAGGAGACCTGGATTGAATTTCAAGGTGCTGCTTTTGACCTGGCCCTTCCTGTCTATTGTAAACATTTGAGAAGTGATCTGACAGATGGACAATATCTCTCTGTCTCTCTGCCCTTCAATCAAAATGAGAATAAGAAATAAACATTTTTTAAAAACTAGATTGAAACACTTATCACTGCAGATAACAAAATTTCATCTCTAGGTTTTTTTTTTTTAACCAGTGCTTATTAAGCTGATTGTAATAAAAGACTATTAAACAATTTTACCCAATACTTTGTAAAGCCAAAATTTTATAAAATACCGTAAATTGAATTATTAGAAAAATGAAAAAACCAGACATATAAACTACAAACACAAACTTTTTATCATTAGACTCAGCATGTGTCATCAAGTTGCTTTACATAGTTTTAATGCCTTCTGTGTAAGGCCGCCACAAAACACACCGAACACTGGAGTAAGGGAAAGAGTTTATTGGGGGAAACCTGACAGACTGGAGGGAAGGGGTGAAGAAGGAAAAGAGAGAGAAGGAGAGCATAAGAGAGACAGAGACAGAGATCAGGAGATGGAGAGAGACAGACAGACAGACATGTGGTCAGGAGCAGGTCCTTTTAAAACTTAGCCAGAGGGTGGGCAGGGAAGTAGGAGCAGCGAATCCCATTAGGAGAGGGGTGGGGCTGACACTGGTAGTTGAGCCATGTGGCCACCTGGCTTCCAGCAATGGTGGCAGGGGCTAGAGCTTAGGATGGTGTCAGGGTATAGATCATGCCATAGATAAGACTGTGCCATTTTATTAACATTCTGTCCATTTATTTTATTGTCATTGACTTGGCATTAGCCACATGTTATATGCCATGTCATTGACATGGGCAAGTGAATATATGTTGAAGGGTATAGAGGAGCTGTTGAGTAAAAAGTAGGCCCATAGACCTTTGCCTTGGCTCTGCCTTTGGGGCCACTGTCTTAGAATTGTAAGGAAATTTCTAGTTTCTCAAAACCTGGGGGTTTTCCTTAGAGTTCCTAGTCTCTGACTGGGATCCCTCTTCCTATGGAAGGCTGATACCTTGAAACATTGTTCCAGAGGAACTGGTTTTCAAGTGTCCTTCATGCCTGATGTTGACTTACCTAGAAAGGTAAGCTGTAACATCTCATCAGTGCCCGTAGGAAGGCGTGGTGGCCTAGGTGGAGTGACATAGGGTGGCTTTTTCCCCAGGGGAACTCTTCTGTGTTTTGCAGGCTTTCAGAATTAAAGCCCAAATAACAGGAATAGCAAAGGAAGCAAGAGTTAGCAGAAGACAGGTAATGAGGATGGATTGAGAATGAAGCCTCAAGGGCACAGGACAGAGACCACAGGTAGCTGGGAGACGGGTATGGGGCAGGTAGGGCACAGATGGAAAGAAGCAGGAAAGGTCCCTGAAAACACATTTTTCTGTGGTTGGTTTACTAATAAAAATTTTAAAGACACTTTTTAGTAGTTCTTCTCAGTGGTGCAAGAAAGGGACAGAGCCTAAAAACCAAGCCTTCTACCTGCAGGCACAGGGCTGGGAATGATGGAAATCACAGCTTAGTTTTGGAAAACTATACACACACACACACACACATACACACACACATATGTATATATGTATATATATAGTTTTATATATCTCTCCTTAAAAACACAAAAGTTTATTGATAAGATTTATGGTATTATTTGCCATTATACAGATGAGCAACTCTATGTGGATACTTCAAAAAGTTCATGGAAAATGGAGGGAAAATATGTTTCATGCAAAATTTTGGAAACCTGAGAATTTTGTTTTCATAAGACACAGTATCCAGGAATTTTTGAAGAGCCCTCACCCTATACTACCCTTGCTCTCATGTGACTCAGCACATTGTCGGCTTTCAAGTTTCAAATCCTTTCCCTCAGCTCATTTTATCCTCCAATCACTGTTGAGCTGTCACTGCCTACTCACGGACCCGGTCATCTGTTCTGGAGAAGTCCTTCCTTCCAGTGGGCAGTCACCTGCAGAGCAGCTGGGGCCCCACGCGTCCCTTCCAGGGCTGCGAGAGGAGGCTTCAAGGGAGACAAAAGGCTTGATGTTGGCCCGTTTCTGAGACACAGGAAGTCACTTGGCTCAGGTTTCCCCTTGCTGAGTGATGTTTTCCTGGCTCCATCAGAAGGGAAGGTTCCCCAGGTAATCGACAAGAAAAACCTTGAGTTTCTGATGCAGTTTCCCAGATACGTGTTCATAGGGGTACAGGGATTCCTTCTGATCCATGGGGATACCTGAAGTCTGGGATAGGACTCAACAGTACTGAACCCTATATAAACTGTTTTCCATTTAAAAAAAATTTATTTATTTTTATTTGAAAGGCAGACACACACACACACACACAGAGAAAGAGCAAGCGAGTGAAAGTTCTAGAACTCCATGCAGGTCTTCCACATGAGTAACAAGGACCCATCACCTTGAGCCATCACTGGCTGCATCTGTGAGTGCACATTACAGAGCCAGCATCGTGGTGTGGTAGGTCAAGCCGCTGCCTGTGATGACGGTGTCTTTTATGTGAGTGCTGTGATTCACTTCCTGGCTGCTCCACTTCCAGTCCAGTTCCTGCTAATGTGCCTGGGAAAGCAGCAGAAGGTGGCCCAAGTGCTTGGGTCTCTGCACCCAAATAGAAGACCCTGACGGAGCTCCTGGCTTCTAGCTTAGGCCTGGCCCAGCCCTGGCTGTTACAGCCATCTAGGGAGTGAACCAGCAGATGGAAGACAGCTCCCCTACACCACCACCGTGTATGTCTATTTCCCTCTATTTCTCTGTAACTCTGCCTTTCAAGAAATAAAATATTTTTAGAAAGTGTACATTAGCAGGATACTGGATGGGAAATGAGGCAAGGACTGGAACCCGTGTGCACTGATATGGGAGGTGGGTGTCCCAAGGGGTGTCTTAACTACCATGCCAACTGCCTGTCCCATTAGGCTATTTCTTCTACATATATGTGTATGAGCAAACTTAATTTATAAATCAAGCAAATAAGAGATGAATAACAACAGAACAATTGTGACAATGCACCAAAATAAAACTTATGTGAACATTTTCTCTTTGTAAACATTCTTTATTGTACTGTAATCACCTTTCCTGGGATGAGGTGAGATGTCTCCATGCTGAGATGGAGTGAGCTCAGTGACAGGCACTAGGATGTTGGTGTTAGGTTGCTACCTAAGTGTGACTTTTTTTTTTGACAGGCAGAGTAGACAGTGAGAGAGAGAGACAGACAGAGAGAAAGGTCTTCCTTTTGCCGTTGGTTCACCCTCCAATGGCCGCCGGGGCCTGATCCGAAGCCAGGAGCCATGTGCTTCTCCTGGTCTCCCATGGGGTGCAGGGCCCAAGCACTTGGGCCATCCTCCATTGCACTCCCTGGCCACAGCAGAGAGCTGGCCTGGAAGAGGGGCAACTGGGACAGAATCCGGCGCCCTGACTGGGACTAGAACCCAGTGTACCAGTGCCATAGGCGGAGGATTAGCCTATTGAGCTGCAGCACCGGCCTAAGTGTGACTTGAACACGAGCGCTATGACACTGCGTCAGGTGATCCCGTAATAGACAGGTACCAAGTGACTGACAGACAGGTAGTGCATACTGCATGGATACACTGGACAGAGGGATGACTCACGTTCCAGGTGGGATGGAGCAGGCTGAGATTTCATCATCCTGCTTAGAACTGTGTGTGGCCAAAAACTTGGGAATTCCTTATTTCTGGAATTTTCCATTTAATATTTTCAGCCCACATTGGCCACAGGTAAGAGAAACTGTGAAAACGGAAACCATCATTAAGAAGGGATTGCTGTCATGTAGGCCTGTGCATAGAAGACTTGTTAGAGTGAAGGAATTGGCCCATACTTGTTTTCCCATTTAAGACTTCAGATTCCATGTGTGAGCTTGTGCAATTCTAGGCTTCCCAGCTGAGTTCTGTGAGATTCTCACCCTCAAGGAAATGCTGTGTGTGTTGGGCCCCCACCTGAACCTAGGTGGCTGAGGACATTTATATGTAATGCACACGTCCCAGTGACAGGTTTGCATAAAGTTGAAATAAATGAACAAAGTTTTCTATTTCATATGCTATTATTTCTTGTCTATCATTAATGTACACATTTATAATTATGAAGCATCAGTTTTTTAGTGGAGTGAACAAATGCTAAAATTAACTTTTATATACAATTCATAATCATGGAGTGAGGTTTTTTTTATTATATATATCTTCAAATTTTCGAAATCTGAATCCCATTCTTGTGTTTGAAGGGTCACCTGCCATCAGAGGCCGGGGCGGGGGAGGGGAGAACGAGCGACTTCTCACTGAGCTGTCCTAGATGCTGGAGACGCTTTCCCTCTCTTTCCCAGGGGTTAGCCCATCAGAAGATCCCAGAGACTTTTCTCCAAGGACAGGGCAGGGAACAGGAGCAGGGCAGGTGGAGGCAGGGGCTGCGGATGGCGGCAGAGGTGTCTTCAGCAGGCCCGTTCTCTGGCATCTTAGTTCTGCCCCCGCTTGCTGCTGAGGCTCAGCTCTCCTGCCAGTTCTCCAAGTGCAGGTTTCCGGTCTTCCCAGCGACAGTGTAAGCTCCCACCTTGCTTTCTGCTTAAACTGTTGAAGTCGTGTTCTCATCTTGCAGTTCGGAAGCCTGACTGATAAACCTTTAAATACTAAATTTTCATAAATGTGACATTGATATAATGTATATTGTCTTCATCTCAAGTCTGCTCTGGTACACTTGCCTCCAGAGTATCTTCTGGAACATTCATGGCACTTTCTGAGATTAGGTGGAACTAGGTGAGTTTCGCTCCTGGTTGGACACAGCAGGCTACCTGTGTGAAAATGGGGTGCTCCAACAACCTATGCTTAGGATTACCATGAAATAATATCTTCACAATGCTGACGTGGGGCTCCAACAGTCAATTCATTGCTTCCGAGAATTAGAAACAGGTTTTCTTCCCTCAGGCGGCTGTGGCCTTGTTCCAGGGCCACACTTAGGGAGTGGACCTGGTGCCAAAGTGTTGCTTCATTTACCCTCTCAGTTGGGTCCTTGTGCAGAGTGAACAAACATTTGCATACACGGCCATATATGGTAGCCACACTACCCTACACGGCCATGCTTCCAATAATATCTGGAAAGGGGTACGGGTGTTGAAGACGTTTTAATCTCAGGCCTCAGAGATCTTATAGTCTAGTTGAAAGGTAAGACACAAGCCTGCAGGAAAGTCCAGGAACATGGAATGAGTTTAAGACACAGGAAGAGGACCACATCAGTCAGAGTCCTCCAGAGAACTGGTTCACACAACTGTGGGGGCAGGAGAGGCCCCAGCTCTGCAGGGCAAGTCAGCAAGCTGGAGGAGGCCCAGGATGCCTGGAGGGGAAGTTCAAAGCTATAGTCCAAAGCTATGAGGTCCATCCACACTGGGGAAGGCAATCTGTTTTATTGGGTTGACCCACACGTTTATTAATCTCACTCAAAAACACACTCATATATACGCACCTAGAACAATGTTTGACCAGTTATCTGGGCACCTCATAGTCCAGTCAAATGGATATGTTAAAATTAACCAAGGACCTAGAAAAATTACATGGAATTCACCACCGAATGAATTATATAAAAAACAAATACTCTGAGATGTCAGAGGAAGGCAAGGTAACTTCAGTCTCTGGCAGTCTCTGGGGAAGGCAAATAAATGAAGAATGGTAAAACTTACGAGGAGGAAAGTGAAGGGTAAAGTCCCAGTATTTTCACAGTGATACCTGTCGTGAACCAGGGACAATCAACACTCCCTTCCCCAAAAGATAAAGTCCAGACTCTTTATCCAGGACCTGAAAGTTTTCTCCATGGGAGTCCCATCCCTTTGTTTTGGTCTCATGACGACAATGTCTCTGGGCAGCTCTATCCCCCATATTCGGGACGTCCCACCAGTGTGCCAGGCATTGTGCACAGCCCCTCAGCTGAAGAGTCGACCTGTGGTTCTGCCCCTCTCTCTCTGGTTCTGCTTCTCTGGAATGAGCTCTCCCCTTTCCCATTTCCTTTGCCCTGTAGCCTCCATTATCACCTTGTCCTGCAGCAAACAGTACATCTTCTAGACTGAAGACAATTAGCCTTGGTGCAAGTCACTGGGAAATAGTGGCTATTTTATCTCAAACCATTATCTTCATGGGTTGTTCTTTGACAGTTTTAAATGTGTTTCATATTTCTTTTTTCTCTCCACCTAGATTATAAAATATGAGACTATAGTATTTTGATATTCTTTAGGGAGGCTTTCAGAATAAACATGTGATGTTGCTGCTTGTGCGTGATTTCTTAGCCAGTGGTAATGTACAAAAAGGGACAAGCTTCCCCTTGTCATAGTGGCAGACAGATAGGTGTGGGCTCAAGGCACCTCTCCAAGTGGGCAGGAACCACATGGGCAGCATCTTCCTCTAAGGAGGAAGACAGCTTGCTCAGCTGATCATAACGATGATGTCTGATTTAAATGCATCCCCAAGAATGAGAAATAGAGGGAAGGGAGGGGCTCGTAGGGTGAGTCCCGGAAAGGAAGGGCTGACTGTAGCTTATTTTGCCAATCTCTTTAGAAGCAGCAGGATTTTTTAATAAAATATTTATTTATTTTTTAATAAAAAATTTTTGCATTTTAAGGCAGGGAGAGAGGGAAAGAGGAGAGAGGGAGAGAGAGAGGGAGATTGATCTTCCATCTGTTGGTTCACTCCCCAAGTGCTCACTACAGGTGGAGTCCCTGGGAATGCCATCCAGGTCTCCCATGGAAGTAGCAGAGACTGAAGCACTGAACTGTCAAAGCATCCCAGGAGCATTAGCAGGAAGTTGAGTAGCTGGGACTCGAACTTGCACTCTGATATAGGATGCAGGTGTCCCAGGTGGCGGCTTAACCAGCTGCCCCACAATGCCCACTCTGCAGCTGTTCTTAATTGCAAGAGATATATAAAATAGTTTCCAAAGGGACTTCAGTGTCTAGGAAAAGCTGAAGTATTGAACAGAATGAAGGAGAGGAAGCATGTTATCTTCCATTTTTGTTTACAAGCAAATTTATCTTCATAATATCTTCACAATTTCACTTAGCAGTCACCAATAATAACTCATTTCCTAGTGCTGAGCACCTAAGTAGGAGCAGATTATGGTGCAAGAGTAGTGTAAACCACATCCGTAATAAAGCTAGGCATCAATTTTTCATTTCCAGCCCAATCACTAAAATTCTAGCCAAAACTGCATGTGATACATTGGAGGTACCCTTTGATATCAATAAAATTGATTTGAACAAGTTGAATCAAACCCACAATTAGAATTAAATTGGAAACACTAATATGTGTTAATGATGGGTGGGCCACCTAATTTTGAGAAAAAGTAACGATTAGAAAGCAGCCTTTAATGCTTGTGTTGGACTTCACAGTAAACTTAACCTTGCTTCTGGCTTTGGCTAAGATAGCATGTGCCTGGCAGTCTTTCTTTGGGTTACCAGCTGGATGTTACTCTTTGACCCAGCCTACTCCATGGATTGTTATCTAGCCAAACCAAGGATGAGCTGATACCTCTGATTTGGTGAGCTTCGTCTTTACATTCGATTCTGCTTACATTTCATTGGCCAAAGCAGGTCATGCACTGTTCTGGAGGCCAGTGGCGGTGGAGGTACATAATCCTCCCATACTCCTTATGGGAGTGTCACGATGCACATGTCCCAGCCCAGCGTTTCTGACTCGGATGTATAATCCTTCCACAGAGCAGGGCAGGACATTGTTAGAACCATCCTTCCAGCCTGCCAGGCCTGCTACCGGAGCCTAGTGTTCACAGGTTCACCCAGACATGCAGATCTGCACGACTCCTTGGTGCTGCCAGAGCCTGGGTGTAGCCTGCCTCGCATACCACACGTTACTTAGCCATCCTGGAGCCCTGTTTCTCTCTCTCTCTAAAATGGCAGAGTTGAGAAGGAGGGTAAGTTGGTGTTTATTACATAAGATATGCAAATGCTCTGTCTGGTTCCTGGTGGTAGGAGCACAATGGAAACCCATTTCCTTCCTTTTCTGCTACCCCACATGCACTGTTGGCAGCTGCTCCTGGATCTCTCTGCATTGGGTACAGAATTAGAGACGTTTACCAAGTCTTTTGATTCATGTACAGGCCCCACACTCGGAATACACAGGATGTTGGAACATAAATATAATTCCCAATCCCCAAAGTGTCCATTCCTAGCAGCCAAGAAGTTTCCAAACTCATGGATATAAAAAACACATGTGTGCGTATTATCCCAGAGTGTCTTTGGAAACAGCCATGAGTATTTACATAGAGAACCAACTTGTAGCTTCCCTCAGCATATATACAAACTAATTCGGTGACACTTTCAGGTTGCTTGTGTTTGTTTTTTTCTTTTTAGCAGACTCTCCCCTCTAACTGTATTTGACTCAATTGGAACTGGGTGACAGAGGGAGATGCTAAGGGAATTTGTCTCTGAGAACCCACAGTGTAGAGGCAGAAGCCATAGTCCAGCCCTACTTGCGTCTGATAAAGTGGAGCTGAGCTGAGCAGAGAGAGGGCTTTGGCAATTTTGAGTTGATTCTCCTCCTCTTCTCTGTATCTTAAAGGTCAAGTTCCTATTAACCAGAACTGATACATTATTACTAATGAAATACCTACATATGAGGATACTTCAAAAAAGTTTGTGGAAAAATGGAATTACAAGATGTTTATTTTGATATAAAGCATTTTGAGGGTCTAGTGTAGTGGGTGGAGCTGCTGCCTGTGATGCTGGCACCCCATGTGGGCACTGGTTCATGTCCTGGCTGCTCCACTTCTGATCCAGCTCCCTGTTAATGGCCTGGAAAAGCAGAGGAAGACGCCCCAAGTACTTGGCCCCTGCACCCACATGGGAGACTTGGATAAAGCGCCTGGCTTTGGTCTGGCCCAGTTTTGGCCATTACAGCCACATGGGGAGTGAATTAGTAGATGGGAGACTTCCGTCTCTCCCTCTCTGTCTGTAACTCTGCCTTCCAAATAAATAAATCCTTAAAGTTTTGAAATCCATACATACATTGTTCATAATATGGATTTTCTATGGAGTTTACAAAGACCCCTTGTGTGCATGAATTTCAATTATTTGTACCAAAGTAGGCTTACCTTTTAATTCTATTTTCCATAAACTTTTTAAATTGCCCTGATATTGCTCAGGATTAAACTGGAGTGTAAAATTTACAGTCTAACCATGAGTCTTTACTTCAGCTGAGTATGGAAATATGCCCAGGTTTTAGTACATCAAGGGCATTTGTACTTTGCTTTTTGTTAAGTACTTTTTTTTTTAATTTCTTCTTTTAAATTTTATTTAAGGTATACAAGTTTCATGTGTGTCATATATACAGATGTAGGAACACAGTGACACTCCCCCCAACCCCCACCCCCAGCTCCAACCCCTCTTCCTCTTCCCTCTCCTATTCCCACTCTTAATTTTTACAAAGATCTATTTTCAATATACTTTATACTCATAAGTTTAATTCTATACTAAGTGAAGAGTTAGTCTAGTTAAGGTCCTTATTCTGATGAGGTTCAAGTTCAGAAGCTTTACCCAAGGATCTAAACCCACCCAGGGTTCCAGTGATAAAGGCTTTTTAAACTGTTTGGTGGTGAAGGTTGCACACCTATGTGAATGGGATTAATGTCACTGAACAAGCACTTAAACATGGTTATAATGGCAAATTTGTGTGAATATGTCACAATTAAAAGTATATGGTAATAATAAAAAATAATAAATGCAATGTGCAATGTCATCCTTGATTGAATCTTGAACCAGAAAAAAAAAAAAACCAAAAGCTATACTCAATATTATTAGGATTATAATTGAAACTTGAATATGAACTATGTATTAGATAATAGTGATGAATCCATATTAAACTATAGTTTGGATAGTTATAAAAAATGTAAATTTGAGGGCTGGAGTTGTGGCACAGTGGGTTAAGCCACTTCCTGGGATGCCAGCATCCCATGTGTGCACTGGTTTGAGTTCCAGCTGGTCCACTTCTGATCCAGCTCCCTGCTAATGCAACTAGGAGGGCAGCAGAAGATGGCCCAAATGCTTGGACCTCTGTCACATTCATGGGAGACCATACCCCAGCCCTTGCTATCATCTGGGGAGTGAACCAACAGATGGAAGATCTCTCTCTCTCTCCAAGTCTCTCCCTTCCTCTCTCTAACTGGGCCTTTTAAATAAATAAATAAATAAGGGGTTGGCACTGTGGTGCAGCAGGTTAAAGCCCCGGCCTGAAGTGCTGGTATCCCATATGGGTTCCGGTTCTAGTCTTGGCTTTTCCACTTCCAATCCAGCTCTCTGCTATGGCCTGGGAAAGCAGTAGGAGATGGCCCAAGTGCTTGGACCCCTGCACCTGTGTGGGATACCTGGAAGAAGCTCCTAGCTTCAGATTGGCCCAGCTCCAGCAGTTGTGGCCATTTGGGGAATGAACCAGTGGATAGAAGATCTCTCTGTCTCTGTCTCTCTGTAATTCTACCTTTCAAAATAAGTCAATAAATCTTTAAAAAGAGAAACAATGGTGGATGACTTCAAAAAGCCTAAGTCAGGTTGGAATTGCTAAAAAAAAAATACAACTATCACTTTATTGTATCATAAGATATGTCAGCTTCATGAGTTTGGAATCTTATAAGCCAAAATTTATGAAAGTGGAGACAAGGGTCTTCTTGGTTTATTTTGCATTAAATTTAATGTAATTAGTTGATTGGAAAGAGAGACAGAAAGATATTTCCTATCTGCTGGTTCACATCCAAATGCCTCAGTAGCTAGGCCTGGGCCAAGGTGAAGCTGGGAGCTGGCAACCCAAACCAGGGACCCAGCCATCTGAACCATCACCTGCTGCCTCCCAGGATCTGTACTAGCAGGAAGCTGGCACTGGGAGAAGAGCCGGTACCCAAACTAAGGCACCTGGATAGGGGATGCAGGCTTCCCAAGCAGCATCTCTCCTGTTATGCTAAATGCCTGCCCTGTCTTACATTTAAGGAAAGAAAAGGGACCCCAGAAACATAAATAATGGAAGTGAGTTTGTACATCAACCTCCTTGGGAAGATATGCTGCTCCTACTACTTTTGGAAGCAAAAAGTTATTAGTATGCTAATTAAAAACACTCTTGTGTGTTTATCAAAATGAGTCTACAAGTATTCCAATAATTTTTAATCCTCTGTCTTTTACTGGGTGTAATAGTTTTTATTTTATAGTATATTTCTTTTTAAATATTCCATAATTCAGAGTAAGTTATCCCTCATTAGTCCAAACCATTAAATATTTTATCTTGTACTAAAATGTCTATTGAGTGGTTTATAAACAGATTATTTTCAAAGGTTTCTGGGATGTGACCTTTCATTTTTAGTGGCATAAGTTTATTTGGGACAGAAATTATTCCAGAGAATTTAAGAGACAATGTTAAGGAAAAGGCAGCAAAAGTGAGAAAAATAAAGCAGGTGGGAAGAAATGCATATGGAGGTGGTGAAATAACCCTGCTAGAGAGCTGCTGAGAACCCATATCTTAGACATAGTTTTATAATTTAAGAAGGCACCAGCGAAGGGGAAATAAGCTACCAGAGAAGAATGAGAGCTTCTAATGGTACGATCCACTGAGGCGAATGTTGGCGGATGGTACAGGTCACATTCCTGGCTCTTCCTGCAGGTGTCACATGGCCAACTTACTGTGCATCCTGAAGAGCGGAGTAGAGATGAGGGTGCTGGGTGACTGGGTGGGGGCAAGCGACCTGGAGCATTACATGCAGCGGTGTGGTTGTGACGCTCGGTGCAGAGGTGTGGTCCATCTGCTCAGCCCCACTCTCATGGCTAGGGAAAGCAAAGACGACTTTATGTGCAAACGCCTGTGTCCCATACTGCAGTGAATGCTCAAGGCCTGTTCTTCCTCATTGAGGGGATAGTGATCACACGTGACAGAACCAGGACCAGACGGCTCTGCAGCTAGAGCCTCCACTCCTCAGGAACATGTCTGTGTGTCTGTGCTTGTGGAAAAAATACATGTGAATGCATAGTCACATATTCACATATAAATATGTATATTCATGGCTGGGACATATATATAATATAAAGAAACACCCCCGCACACACACAGACATACACATATTTTTACTCAAACATGCTCAAACTAGACACAATGGTAAAATGAACTCTATGTACCAAGCACTCACCTTCAATAATTACATTCTTCTGGGGTCAGAGTTTGGCGGAGCAGGGTAAGCTGCCACCTGCAGCACCAGCATCCCATGTGGGCACCAGTTCAAGTCCTGGCTGCTCCACTTCTGATCTATCTCCCTGCTAATGGCCTGGGACAGCAACAGAGGATGGTCCAAGTGCTTGGACCCCTGCACCCATGTGGGGAACTGGGCAGAAGTTCCTAGCTCCTGGCTTCTGGCTCCTGGCTTTGGCCTGGCTCTGTTCTGGCCATTGCAGCCATTTGGAGAGTGAACTAGCAGGTGGAAGATCTCTCTCTTCCTCTCCCTCTGTCTCTCACTGTAACTCTGCCTTTCAAATAAACAAAATACATATTAAAGAAATATTACATTATTCTGCCATTCTGGCATCATATTTACCTACATTCATTCCCTATCCCCTACTCAGTAATGTTTAAGTTTTAAAATGTAGGTCAATAGGAGTTAACTGTATACTTTGACAAATGGATATACCTATGTAACTCATATTACCACTTCATTTTACCTCCTATAGTTTTCCATGGGGTCATAAAGCAAGATTGAAACGTATGGATCTCATGTTGGTGTCAGAATAGCCAAACCATTGCCAATACCCATGCTGTTTGTAGTTGTTATATTGAAGGGTTGGCAATGGGGAGGGGGTAAAGGGAGGGAATAAAAAGCTGTATATGTGTGTGTATGTCCTAAAAAATGTACCATGGAAATACAGGATTGGGCTTAGAATGGCTTATGAAAGGATGGCCAAGCCACAAGAGAAAGAGATTTTACAACTTCACAAATTCCATGAGAAAGAGGAGATCTTATGGTCCAGGTTTTACACGGCAGTTAGAACAATCTCAAAACCGTGTCCAAGGGATCAGCTTGCCCATTGGTGTCTTCAAGCATGTTCCCAGCCTGTTGAAAAGACTAGAAGGGAGTGTTGCTCATGCTTCCCACAGAGTTCTTGGTGCACATCCGCCCTCACCCTACCACCTCTGGACCCTTTGGGGGACTCCCTGCCTGTGATCAGGGTGGCTTCCAGCCGGGCAATATTGTTGATCAGTTTTGATATTGGCTGTCAAATCTCACAGCAACTTGGAAAACCAAGCCATGAGCAAATAAAAAGCCCGGAAAGCCATAAACTCACTCTCAAAGGGTCCCCTCTCCCTGTGTGCCTTCTTAGAGCTCCTTCTGGCCCCCATCCTGACTGGAGGGCAGTTCTTTGAGCCCCATCACCCACCCTCTTTTCTGCGCAGGGTAGCCAAAGCCAACTAGAGAGGGGATGCGCCGATGCACTGGGCCATTTCCTGATGATTCCTAGCCCCCCCATGTCTTTCTCTGGACCCTACCATCATTGGCCAGGTGGTTTCTTCATCTTCTGGGACGACTCTGGTGATTGGACCTCAGTGATGTGACTTGGAACTATATTAGAACTCTGGTCCAGATGGCCCCTCAACTGCTCATCCCTAGTTCTTTTCTGCTTCTATGTGCTTCTAGATTGGTGGTGGTGTGGACCAAAAACATGCTTGATGGTAGGCAAGAGAAAGAACAGGTGATCAAATAACGGTGAATTATTATGACAAGCTGAAGGGCAGGAGAAAGCCCATTTTTCTATAGACAGACTCATCTCTGAGTTTTATCTTTTTTTTTTTTTTTTTGACAGAGTGGACAGTGAGAGAGAGAGACAGAGAGAGAGAAAGGTCTTCCTTTTTCCGTTGGTTCACCCCTCAATGGCCGCTGTGGCCGGTGAACCACACTGATCCAAAGCCAGGAGCCAGGCGCTTTTCCTGGTTTCCCATGCAGGTGCAGGGCCCAAGGACTTGGGCAATCCTCCACTGCCCCCCCGGGCCACAGCAGAGAGCTGGACTGGAAGAGGAGCAACCAGGACAGAATCCGGCACCCTGACCGGGACTAGAACCTGGGGTGCCGGCGCCACAGGCGGAGGATTAGCCTATTGAGCCGCGGCGCCAGCCAGAGTTTTATCTTTTTAGGGCTTCTGCTTCTCATGCCTATTGGTCTCCCAGCAAAACAGCGGTACGGTAAAGTTTTAATACAATTCTTACTCTTTTCAGTTTTATGCTCTGAAAGGAAGTCGTATCAAGTTCAAGGACTCTGTGTTCTATTTTCCTCAAGGTGGTGCTTTGCTTTGTTGCTTGAGGGAAAGCAAGGTTTAATATATGTTTTAGGGGAGAAAGCTGATATTGATCAATGAGGTGTTATTCACTCTCATTCTTTTTGTAGAAGCTCACATATTTGGTTGAGAGTATGAGATTTGTCCAGTTGGATCTAATCATAGCACGTAGGCAGTATTCTGGAAGTTAACCTCAACTAGTACTTCACAAAGCTTGCTAGGCAAATCTGCATTCATGTTATGCATGTATTTTCGCTTTTTGATGTTTGGTTGACTTCTTCAGCCCAGTTTGTTACTTTCTCGCTAAGAAAACTTAATACTTTTTGATCTGGGATGGCAGAGAAACTCCCCTAGCCCCTTGGCCATTTTAAAGAAATCAGTGAAGATCTCTTGCACTGTTCTTAGTTGCAGGCTACTTTGCTGCTCTCCCTGAGCCAGCCTGAGGTTTTGTTTACTCGTCTCCTCTTTCCTGCTCTCAATTCTTCCAAAGCACAGTTAGATCTTAGCTGCACTTAAAATAACATCCTTTTAACTACTCAAAAGATGCTTAGATTCTTATATTTTTCCCACCACTTCCACATTCCTGTTTGTCCTCCACAGGGGTGGGCTCTCATGGTTCTGACACTTCTTTAGTCTTTAAGGAATCTCTTTGTCTCCTCCTTTAAAAAAAGAAATCTAGTGTCTTCTCCCTCTGACTGCTGGTGGTTTAATTTCTGATCATTTTATTTTATAGAGATACACAGCATCAAAGTGCTTTGGAGTTGTGTGTTAAATTCATGTCCAGATTATTTTGAAAAAATAATAAATTCGACCGCTGCGTGCCTTTAAGGATCTGCTTTGTTTATTCCCTCCCGCAGCTGAGGAGCATTGCTGGCTTAGTTGGAATCCACAGGAACAAATGAGCCTTCGAGTATGAAACTGTGTGTCATTTGGCACTGAGCTGTTCTCACGCACTTCAGGTGCAAAAATGCTAAATGATGAAAGCCTGGCGTTGGTGTCATTGCTGGGGGTGGGATTGCTGAGCTAACTGGAAGCTGGACTCCGAATATCCCAAGACTAAACACATTCCCTCATTGATTTCTTCCTGGATTTCTTCTTTTTTCTCCCAGTCACTAAAGCCATCTTCATCATGTGCAGTGACACTTATAACTTGGATATCATATGGTAAGTGAGAATCTGTCCAGGTGATCGTTAACCCCAGGGTAAAGTAAACAGATATTCTGATGTTAGAGGGAGTGTCAGGCAGTCTCCGTCCAAGTTCAATAGCAGATTATAATTTCTGTGCTTCTAGTTTAGCATGTAAAGGCAAGATGAAAGTTTTGGATTTTCCCATATTTGGAAGAATTTCTCTTGAATGCATTCAAAAGGCCTGTTAGCAAGAAGAATCTCTAAATCCAGCTGTATTATATTCACATAGAACAGCCTTCCTCCTCCAAGACTCCTTGCTGTCTCTGGAAGGAAACTTGCAGGAGAAAGTAGGAGGGCTCTTGGTGTTGTCCTGGTGAAAATGCATTTTCTTGTCCCCACGAGAAACCCCCAGCCAGGCAGCACCGCTACAGGAGAAGCTTCAGTCCCTCGTGCGACTTGCATCATAGGACAACTCTCCTGAGTCCTGCCCTTCCAGAGCCCTTGACTAGCGCCTCATCCTGGAAAGAAGAAATATTGCGCTCAAAAACCCATCCCGTTAGAGGCAGAGTCTGCGCCACGTCCACTCTTTTCCTTCTTCGGAATACAGAAGCTGGGAGATGCTGCGCAAAGAGGCTGTTCCGTTCTTTCTCTTCTTTAAATAGCACGCCCAGCAGAGACTGATCAAGAACAACTCAGCCTTCACCCTTGACCCTCCGATGCAGCCAGCCGCCAGGGCAGGGTTAGCGGAGCGTGTCGGCTCCAGAAACGCTTGTGGCGAACACCACAAGCAGCGCTCTCAGCTCTTACTCGCCAGTCCTGACTTCACGTATCTGGTCGGTGCTATCAACTCAGAGCAGGAACTGGGCTGCTCACAGATTGGTACCTCCCTTCATGGAGCCCGATTCCCCATGAGCAGCTCGAGGCCCAGTATGGAACTGGCTTACAAGACGGGAGGCAGTTGATGACAAGCATTCACGTCGCATTACCATCTCTGAGCCACATCCAGCGTCCTTGACCACACCTCCTGCACGGGTTCCTGCTGCCTGAGGGGTACACCTGATACAGACTTTGCTTATGCTTATGAGCCTGAGCGGCTCCGGGCTTCAGGGCTCAGAACTTCTGGCCTTCTTCCAGAAGCTTGCTTTATGACCTTCCCAATAATAGGAAACAAGCTTCCAGAAAGCCAAGTCCTTCAGCTCGAGCCACTGTGTCTTTTGGTGGTATTTGCTTTTCTGTGCGGCCGGAGAGCAGCAGATGGCGAATCTTCTCAGGTGGGGGGTCCAAGGAAAATCCCATGTGATTGACAGAGGCCCACGTAGGGTCACTCAGGTCAGACCTGACATATGATCAGGTGAAAATTCAGCCCACGAAACTTGGAGAGGACTTCAGCTCCGGAAACCATTTTTAAAGAAAATTAAACTTTCTAAATGGTTTAAACACATGTTTTTAATATTTATTAAATACCTTTTCTTTCTGGAAAAGACATGCTTCAAGAAAATGAAGAAAAAGATAAATATTTGGCCAAACATTCTTTTCTGCAAATGCTCCTGGGTAGAAGCAATCGAGAATCGGGCTTACTCTCAAGCTGGCCTCTGCTCTACACCTGCCTTCCTTGGGTTTTTCCTTTTGCTCCGCTTTATTGTGGATATAACCATCTGCTTTGTGTGATTTCCTAATTAAATATTTAACTACATATAATGGTTTAGATTGGGTGATGCTAGGTTGTGTTTTATTGCAGTAGCTTAGTGTGCTTATTTAGACATTGTGGAGGAGTTTTAAACCACACAGAAGGCTCCTATCCACACAGAGACCGGAAGTGCCTCTCACAGAGAGGCCTTGCAGCTCAGTTCCTGCAGAGAACAAACCTCTGGCAGGGCCAACTCAGCAGCCCCTAATACAGCCCCGTTCAACTGCTTCCCTCAGGACACACAGCTCGCTTTTGCTTGGTGGGGAGATGTCACTTAGCCATTCCTTTTAGAAAGCCCAATTGTTCTTATCTAGAGTGGAAGAGGGAGGTCATGATGGAGACATCTGGAAGCAGGTAGAAGAAAACAACAGCCATTTATTGGCAAAGGGAGACATTCATTGCCTGCCTGTGGGTCACGAAGGAGCCAACTGGGCTTGAGAAAGACTTTGCTGTTTGGTGATAAGGTAGGCTGAGACGGTAAGGGTATCAAACGGTGAGATACCAGTGGCCTGTAACTGGCTCAGGCAACCAAAAATCAGGTTGTTGGTGCGTTGGTTTGTTCAAAGGGGAGCTGGTGTTGGGACAGGGGTTCTCTTTCTGCAAGGTGAGTGAGACAGATGTAGAGCTGCAGGTGTGGAAGGAGAGGGAATTGGGGGACTTTGCTCTGGGCACAGGTGGAAGAGCCAGGCATGAAGGGTGCCAGGTAGACTCGGTATGGCCCTTCTTGAAAATCTAGAGTTGAGGTTCCCAAACAACCAGGTCTTGGGCTCCTGGAGGTGGGGTGAATGCCTTCTATAGACCTTCACTCAACCATCTTGAACTGGCGACATTGCAGGGCCAGAGCCTGCCTGGCTATGGAGTCCATCCTGTGCATTGTTGGCCGCTGCCCACTAGACACCAGTGCTGATTCCACCCTGGCCCCTGCTCCAGTTATGACACCCAAAATAGCTTCAGACATTGCCAAATGTCCCTGGGGGGAAATTTGACCCTACAAATAAAGTCATGCAAAGTTTTCAAGGCTTGGGGGTATGTGGAAACTTTAGACATTCCATGATCCTTCCTAGTTTTAGTAACGTGAAATACGTCTACACCTCCTGTTCTGATTTCTCAAAGAAACCAGGGCTCACACATACCACCATGGAGACTTGTTCTCCATAAAACATGGGAGCAACAGAGCTTCATAAAACTTAAATTATTTGGGCCTGCACTGTGGTGTAGCGGCTTAAGCCGCCTCCTGTAATGCCAGCATTCTATATGGGCACTAATTTGAGTCCTGGCTGCTCCATTTCTGATCTAGCTCTCTGCTATAGCCTGGGAAAGCAGTGGAGGATGGCCCAAGTGCTTGGGCCCTTGCACCTGCATGGCAGACCTGGAAGAAGCTCCTGTCTCCTGGCTTCAGACTGGCCCAGCTCCAGCCATTGCATCCATTTGAGGATTGAACCAGCAGATGGAAGACCTCTCTCCCTCTCTGCCTCTGCCTCTCTGTACCTCTGCCTTTCAAATAAATAACTAAATCTTAAAAAAAGAAAGAAATGCATCATTACATCGCACTGCCTCTTCCCCCCGTCTTTCTCTTCCCTCACACAAACTGGAGAGACATTCGTCATGTCACCATTTGGGAAACTCATTTAATTTCCCTGTTAACAGGTCTATCAGGCAATTTAGGTGCCTTCCTGCCATTCTGTGTTTCCAGAGACTCTGCCTGTGTCTTTGCCTCTGCTGTGTAGGCAGGGACCTGGAGTCCCTGTTCTGCACTCTGTCCACAGTGGTGACACGAGACTGAGAGAAGGGGCCCAGACCTAAGTTTGTTGGTGACCCATAACAACCTGCATCCTGAATCAATATGGTGAGGCAGGCCAGTAGCATTTCTCTCTTGGGATGTCAACAGTGAGCACAGAGAAAGGGCCTCTTGGTAGCAGTTAACAGAAGGGAGTTGCAGGTGCGTCACAATAATGACACAGGAGCCCGTGCTATGGAGTCCTCCAGCACTTCCTGGAATCCAGGATAGGTCTGCGACATCCCCAGGGAGAACCAGTGTCCCCGGCGTTCCCGCACTAGGTGTAACAGGAAATCTGCCTCACTGCTGCCGATCATAAACACCTGTTATGCTCAGCCTGGCTCGAGCCGAGCCCCGATGGGAGCAGCGAACCCTTGGCTGTGCTGCTGCCTTTGGGCCAGGTGCTCCACACACAAGGGTGGATGGAGTTTTGAAAGAATCATACTGACTGCCCCGTTTGTGGCTCTCCAAGGCAGCATTTTCCAAGAGGAGGCAGGCATTACTGACAGCACCCCGCCTTTGAGGCAGGCAGGGAACAGGGACAGAGCAGGTTGTTGGTGATGAACAGGATGGGGTTCAGGTCTGTGTCTGTGGCCAGATGCCTGGGATATCCTGGTCATGGCAGGTCAGGTCTAGTGTGGACAAGGGCCAGGTATGTGAGTGTCTCTGTTGGGGCAGGTGTTCTGGGCTCATTCAGTATCTCTTTGGCTGAGTCTGTGAAATGTTTATTGCTCTGGAAGGGGCTGAGCCGACCACCATAGTGAATGCATATGTTTGTGTTTGGCACTATGTGGATAGATCCTGAACACAGTGTTTTCATCTGCTTGATGGGTATTGCTGCCTCTCCTTCAGGGACACGCGCATTCTATGGCAGTGTTTTTCAACAGTCGTTGCGCTGCCTGCAAGGCCAAGGTCATGTTGGAGACTGAGGAGGGGCAATTTTAGTTGACACAGTGATTGAGGCACCCTTACTAACATTTGTAAGCGGGAACTAGGGATGATTGACATTGGAGATTTGTGCCATGATTTGCATGCATTTTGAATGTCTCCCAAGATCTATTTATAATTATCTGACCTTCAAACCTGATTCTATGGAGTGTCTAAGCACAAAGTTTGGCCTCATTTTAATGGACACTGAAATTTCCAGGAATATAACTACCATTTAATTAAAGAGAAGCTGCTCTTTTTGTCTAGGAATTTGCCAAGAATTATTTATTTCAGAAAACATGTTGTTGATGACAATGGCTGATTGTCACCAGGATGCAATGCATTTGTATTAGTCTGCATTTGGAGCAGATATATTCATGTTAATTCTGTCTATATGTGTTAACACGAGTTTAAAAGCTTATGTGTGCATGTGTACTTATGCATGTGTATATATATGTATGTATATATGAGGGTAACTAATAAAGTTTATGGAAAAACAGAATGAAAAGAGAAGTTTATTTTGGTGCAAAGAATTGGAAATCATGTAACAGATTTTATAGCATGCATTTCCATGAATTTTTGAAGACCCTTTGTATGTATTAATTTAATAAAAATTTGCACCAAAATAAACTTTTAAAACTCCCATTTCCATGAACTTTTTGAAGGGCCTTTTACATTTATTTAAGTTTGTGCCAATAGTGGAAGGACCTCTCTTCGAGAGGATGCCTCCAACTCTTCATTAGTGTAATGGATCATAAAGAAGCCCTATGGTCCTCATTACAGAGCAAAATTTGACGGTGAGATGTTCTCGTCTTTGGCTGTGTGATCCACTGCAGATTTGCATCACTTTCTGGGAAGTGTGAACATTTGCACACTTCTTTCCTTGGAGCCAGATCTTCAGCCTCAACCCCACCAGGCAGCAAAACAGGGCACTATGGTGTTGAAAAGGGACAACACGGTTCCTCCGGCTCAGCTTCTGTCTTTCAGAACAGTGCCTTCTCTTTCTCTCCCTCTCTCCCTGCCTCCCCCCCCCTCCCTCCTAACGTTCTGGGTGTGGTCATGTCTCTCCCATTTTCCACCTCCATCTTAAAGCAGATAACCTGCTTATCTGAACCATGAGAATCATTAGAGCTAGGTTCCAGTACTTCTTGTTTACGGAACATGATCCTCCTATTAAATGTTCTTTAGGTTGTCTTTTCTCACATTTAAAGTTGCTGAAGGGACGACATTGTGGCACCGCAGGTTAAGCCACTGTCTGGATGCTCAGATATCAAATTGGCAAGCCTGGGATCACATCCCACCTCTGCTTCCGACCCACCTTCCTGCTACTTGTGCCCTGGGGAGGGGGGCAGCAGATGACAGCTCAGGTGCCTGGGTTCCTGACACCTGTGTCAGACCTAGATGGAGTTCTTGGATCTTGACTTTGGCCTGGCCTAGCTCCCGCTTTTGCAAACATTTGGGGAGTGAATCAGGGATGGAAAATCCCTCTCTCTCTCTCTTTCATTCTGTCTTTCAAATGCATAAAAATAAATCAAGAAACTTAAAGTAACTTAAATTTCAGATTATCTTTCCTATTGGTCTCAGAGGAATAGAAGTTCTTCAATTCCAGAGTGTGAAACCTTCTGCATTTGCCAAGGATACCATTAACCCTTTCTTTATACCCCATGTTCTCCCTACTTTTAGTGACTTTTACTGGCATCATTAACTTCTCCTGGATCTAACATCATCCATGATTTATGAAAAGCAATGTTCAAGTAAGATTACTTTTAGCTGACAGCTGAAATGACCTTTCATTTCTTACCTATTTCTCTAGCAAAAGTGGGAACAGCTCCTTTATTGAGTACTTACTATATGTCAGGCACTCTTCCAGGTTTTTTTTATGTACATTGTTTTATTTAATCCTCATAAATAACCCATGTGAAGTGAGACCATTATTACCCCCATTTCATAGATGAGGAAGCTTGGAAAGGTTAAATAACTTGCCCAAGATTTCACAATTAATAAGTATCCTTCTCTGTCTATCAAATATAAGTTATTTAATACCCTAAATAGAAAAGCATCCCAGAGAAAAATAAATTGAGAAAGTATAAGACTAAATCCATCACCAAGACATTCCATCAGAGTTGCGGTCGTGATAAGCCTAGCTTTTCCCTAAATATTGGCTTGCAATCACATTCTCATTACTCATATCTAAACTATATATAGCAACACTGTGTCATCTAGGGAAGAATGACTGTAACAATTGATGCTAACAGATTTCAGTGTACGTCTTTCTTTTTACTTTGGCTGCCGTCTGTTTAATTGGTAAATTATTCCCCAGAGAACTGAAAATGATAAATTTTGAAAGCAAATAAATTAGCTTCTCTAAGCCTAGATGTCTGCTTATACACACGTGACTCTTCCTTTCCTTATATTTAGGGGCTGGAAGACGGAGAACACAAGAGTTGTTGGCTATAGTTTGCACTAACTAGGCCAATGCCACGGTTTAAATTCACTCACCTACATTGTCTTTCCTCCGTGTAGCTAGCACAGATTATGCCGTTCATCTTGGTTCTATACCATTGGTTTTGAAAGGAACCAGGAGAGAAGGAAGTCCATCGCTTCCACTGAAAGCGGATGTGAATGTTGAACACTAAGTGAATGAGTGGGTTGTTGGTTGGTGCTTGACCCCTCACCACCTTTCTGTTCTCTGCCATTTCTGGGACTGGCAGAGAGCCTCCATGACTTGGACTTCCTCCCCAACCAGCGTCTGCTCTTCCTGCTGATGCGAGGCACTCGGGTGGCATTAGAAGGTGGGAAAACGGCAGAGGGTTCTGCGTTGGCAGCAGTGTTGGGAATGTGGGCTCATGGCTCTGTGCCCGGCGGTGGTCACAGAGGCGTTCTGTAGCACAAACGACTTTGTGGGCTCTCAGTAACGTCACGTTTTTCATTTCTCCTGTTCTGCCGCTTTCTTGAAGTAAGAATTGGGTAACTTTCCGCCTTTTCTTATGTGTACCTCGAACTCCTCCAAAATTTTTGTAATTAATTCTCTGTATTAACCCCCTTCTCCCTACCCTTCATCCCATTTGAAATGGAACATTTTCTATTTCCTGGCATAGAAATCAACTTTTAGGCAGGGCAGAATTTACAATACAAATCACATAATCACATCATCTTTACGGATAAAAGACAAATCTGATCTGTTGAATGATTTTATTTATTTTGAAATGAAAAGACGACAGTTTCATGGTTGTCTATTTCAGAGGGCATACACGAGAGCTTGGCGTGCTCAGAGCATCTTTGTAACCCTAACGGGTTATAGCCTCGGAACGAAAAGGACTGCACGAAGGCAAAACAATGACAAGGGAAAATCATCTCAAACCTGTTTTCAAGTAGATCTAGGATCAGGAAGAGTGTCAGCATTGGTTTCTGAGGCTCTTCTAGAATATAAGGCAAATGAATAATTTTATTGGTGTCTCTGTGTATCATGTTTGTCAGAGAGGGAAAATCAGACAGATGTAAGGTCTACGAGGTTAAGTTTCAAACTCCACAGTCCTGAACTGGAGTTGGAACACAGTTTAAACTCACAATGTATGTTACCTCGGGGGATAAAAGGTTTCCTAGCACTATCCACCTAAGCCACCAGAACAATCACTGGTATATTAGCAATGAACATTTTTAGTGCACAGATCATTACTTCTGGATGTAGTTTTTTTGGCCCCTGCATCCATGTGGACCCACATGGGAGACCCAGAGGAAGCTCCTGGCTCCTGGCTTCAGATTGGCTCATCTCTGGTAGTAGTGGCTGTTTGGCAAGTGAATCAGCAGATGAAAGGTCTCTCTCTCTTTCTGTCTCTACCTCTCTGTAACTCTTTCAAATAAATAAAATAAATCTTAAAAAGACTCTAGATAATAATGAAAGATAGAATATCACCATTCTGCAATTCTTAATAAATTAAAAGATCTAGACAGTGATCAGTAATCCACCAGAGAGAGGGCAAGTGCATAGCACTGTCTATAACACTCTTGCCCCCTCCCCTGTCAAGAAAAAAAGAACCTGGACCTAATAATCCACTATAACTCACTACCAGATTATGGTGACCGGAGGGAAGTGTTCAAGGGACACTTTCATGCTGATGTCAAGGAATAGTCAGCAAAGCTCGTACAGTGGATTTGCAAACATAACATGGAAAGTGGATTCTAACACAGGAATTCTAACAAGAAAGAAGTAAAGGAAGAAAGCCTGCAGACTAAAGCAGACTTAAGAAACATCACATGTTAGCCATGTAGCTTCCTTCTTCGGGTCCTGATACAAACAAAATCATGAGACAACTGAAGAAATTTCAACCTTAACTGTATAGTTGATTGTGTAGAATTGATTCTTTTTTCTTTTGGTTCAATAACATTTTGTGGTCATGTTTGCTTTAAAAAAAAAAAAAAGCCATTATCTTCCTTTCTGAAGAAACATACTGAAGTATTTGTGGAGAAATGAGGCCTGGAATTTGCTTAAAAATGACCCAGGTGAGGGGGAATTACAGAGAATCCGAATCGTGATCAACAAGTTGATCATTGCTGATGATGGGCATACGGGCATTCCTGATACTTCTCTATTTGTATATATATTAGAAATCTTCTGTAATGCAAGAAGAACAAAAGCTAACGATGCCTGAGTAGAACACCTTAGCATCCTGGATTCAGAAAACTGAATCCCTTCACTCTTCAGGGATCACTGCCTACCGAGTTCCGTGGTGATACCCAGGTATGGGCACGTGATCAAAACCTGAAGAAGTATTGAAACTAACTTTGCATCCCTCAGCTGGAGTGATAGGAAGCTCTGGAAGCCTCAAAAAGAATTGTTTCCAAATTGCTGCTACCGCAAATTAGCACAAACTGTGCAACTTACAGAAACCTGAGTTTCTATTACAGTGCTGAAGCTCAGAAGTGCAAGCTGCATCTCCCAAGGCCACTGTCCTGTCATCGGGACAGCCACCTTCCTTCCGGGGACTCCAGGAGAGGGTCTGCCCCTTGCCCTCCTGCCTCCCAGAGCTGGCCTGCCTCTCTCGGGCCCCTGCCTTCTATCTCCTCTGACTTCACTGCTTTTCTCTCTGACTTACAAGGACCCTTGCGATGACACTGATTCCACTTGGATAATCTGGAATCATCTCGTCCCAAAGTCCTTCACTTAATGACATCTGTGAAATCCCTTTTGCCAGGTGAGATAGCATATGCAAAAGTTCAGGAGATTAGAGTGTGGAGGGGCCATTATTCTGCCTACCACAAAGAACAATGAAGAAATTAAGCACAGGGGCTCCAGTCAACATTCAACCAGGGCCAGTTCTGTCCCGGCTGCTCCTCTTCCAGGCCAGCTCTCTGCTGTGGCCTGGGAGGGCAGTGGAGGATGGCCCAAGTGCTTGGGCCCTGCACCCCATGGGAGACCAGGAGGAAGCACCTGGCTCCTGGCTTTGGATCAGAGCAGTGCAGGCTGTGGTGGCCATTTCGGGGGTGAACCAATGGAAGGAAGACCTTTCTCTCTGTCTCTCTCTCACTAACTCTGCCTGTCAAAAAAAATATCAACCAGGAAGTATTATAAGATTTTCAACAGGGAAAATTTAATACAGAGATTCTGTTACACAGGAGATGGGAGGTATAAAAATAACCAAAGGATGGCAAGGTGCTCTTGAAATTGGCCACAGTGGAAGGCACTATTGCCTCTACGGCAGGAACAGCGGTGGGAAGAGGTGGTATTAGCAGAATCCAGAGGCCAGGGCCATCACGGCAGAGTGAAATTCGGCTGTGAGGAGGTGATGATTGTTGGGGGAAGGGGGCCTTGGAGTTGGAATCCCACAGGAGACTTGGGCATTGCCAAAAAATGTAGCAGTTTTCATTGTTTTTCATCAGTGTGTTCTATAAAGTTGCTTCAAGAACTGAGTTAGAGAAAATGCATGGTTAGGTTCTTTCAGGCCTCTGGTCCTCAACCAACCAATTATTACTTGTTTTATGTGAGCTGCTTTTTAAAGATGCCAGGTTTAGCATTTAGTGCTGAGCCCCAGCCCTGAGCTCACGCTCAACAGCTCTGTACCTCGTGTCTGAACGAAGCACATCCAACTCAGCATTGCTCCTGGTAAGGCACATGGCAGCCTCCTTGCACCTGTGCTGGGGGGGGGGGTGTATTTTATCAGTTAATTGACTAACAACAGGTGCAAAATGGGGAAAGCATGGCGCTTAGAAATGTACCAGGAGAAGGCCATTGTTGACAGAGAGAGAGCTGACACAGGAAGATAGAGTGTCGCTGAGCTGGACCTCAGCTGGGAACGTGTGTGTCAGGTGAGGCCAGTGTTCATTGCTTCGTGCATGTGCAGGAGCAACCAAGAAAGCACTGTAATTATGTGGATTGTGAGGTCAGAAATGTGTTTTAGTAATCAGATGGATTTGCAAACATGGAATTCACAAATAATGAGGACTGACCATACTTCCTGGGGAGGAGAGAGAGAATGATACCCTGGATATTCTCTATCCCCCACCCCCTGCCAGTCTTCCACCAGGGTTCTCTTTGGCTAAATCAGTTGCAAAGGAGTCTGGGAGACAGAACTGGCAGGAAAAGGATGGAGACATCTGCTTGCAAAGGGATGCTACACAGCACGGAAGACTAACGGGCTACGATGTGGCGATGAAGGAAACAATGAGGTGGCATTCCAGGGACTGAATGGTTGTCCTCAGGTCGCAGATGTCCCTAGGAAGATGGTGCTGACTGGCTGTTTTTAATTTCCAGATCACTATCAACTGATGTAAATTAAATAGAAGTTGTGGATGGAAGATTTATGAAAACTCTTCTGCCTGGGAGGACTGAGCGGTCTGAAAGTACTTAAGAAAGGATGAATGAAGGAGTCCCTCCCTGAGACACGTTAAAGAACCAGGCACCTGTTTGTCTGCAGCTCTTCACGGCTGGGTTCCCCGAGGTAGGAGCATGCATGCTGTGCGTGGGGTCGGAGCTGGCCCTCTCTGTAGTTCTGCTTATGGTTGACATCACCTTGAACTCTGGAGAGTTCAACTCTGCCACTGCCTGGCTGTCTTGAAACTCAGAACGAAAGAAAGAAATCCAAACCCTAATGTGGCAGAAGGGTGGTGAATAGAAAGCAAATCAACCAAAAGATCATTTTAGCACAGGCGTTGGCCTACTTGAGTAAGTGATTTATGACACAGTGTTTTTATTTGATCTGGCATTACAGGGATAAATTATTGAGTGCTAATTGTATGTTGATAAGCTGTTCCTGCTTAAATATGTGTGTGCTAATTGGAACGGAGGGGATTGCCCACGTCCGGCCTGCTTCGGTTTGTGCTGCTGTTGAAATGCAGACTTGTAATTGTGTCCTCACTGTTGTTCACTCTAAGCAGAGGGGAGCCTCGATTAGCGGATGCCCCCAGCCCCTGTTAATGCATATCTCTTTTCCTTATAAGTGAATCGTTACAAAACGATCGCTCCTGTTTGCTTGTTCCGGTGTACTCAAGTTGCGGCAGAAGGCAGGGTCAGAGGTGGACTGGCAGCAGGCTCAGGAAATTTCAATGCATATTTCACTATTTGAAATTTAAATCCTCTTTAGATAAAGCCACCATAGAAGAGGGTGGAGGGAGACTATTTCCTGCTTTATTTTGGACAAATCTCTCTCTTCCCCTCTCTCCCCTGGCTTGGCGTGAAAGGACCTGAGTGACAGTGGACAGTGAGAGGCCAGCGATGGGGAGCTGTGAATGTCCACGCAGGAGAGTGGACGTGGGGGTGAGCGCAGGAGCTCTCAGACAGGTTCTCCATAATAAATACAGGTCGAGCATCCCTAATCTGAAAATCTGAAATCCAAAATGCTCCCAAATAGGAAACTTTTTGAAAACTGCAAGTGGAAAATTCCATATCATGAAACTTGGTTTCACGCACAAAATTATTTCAAATATTGCATAAAATTACCTTCAGGCTATGTATATAAGGTGTATATGAAACAGATGAACTCTGTTTACACTTGGATCCCATTCCCATGATATCCCATTATGAATACACAAATATTACAAATCCTCCAACTCCCCAGTCTGATGCACTACCAGTTCCAAGCATCTCAGATAAGGGATCATCAACCTGTACTCTAACTCCAGCAGAGTTGAGTGAGCCCAGATTTCAGTAACTCAGTAGAGACATGAAAGAGCAAATGGCCAGCAGGATGCTAGGTGAGAAATGTGAGTTGAGATTAACAGCAGTCAGCAAGGGCAGAAGAAATGGTAACACTGAAGAGTCTTACCAGATTCAGGGGACCCGAGGGCACCCCAGCACAGATGCTCACACATGTTGGTTTTGAGAATTTTGCTGGATGTGGGTAGGTGTGTGCCTGGCTGTGATCTGGAGAGGGGTGGACTGCAGGTGCTGGGCACCCCTGGCTATGACAGCACCAATGGGTGCTGCCCCCCACGGCTCTTCCTGGATCTCAGGATTCCCTTCTTCTGCTCCCTGCTCCCCTGTGACTCTTCTCTCTCCAAGTGTTGTTCTTGGATAGCACAGTTCCTCTCTTTCAAGTAAAATAGAAGAGTTCCACGTAAACCATTGCTCATGTAGCAATGGAATCTGGGGAGCTTTCTGGGAAGATCCAGGCTAAAGGACAAGTTACAGAGTTAGGGGCCAAGGCAGGAGTCCAAGGCCACAAGTGTGGGGCTGGATGGGTGACACGACGTGGTGTGCAGCCATTTGGCCTTCAGGTGATACCCACTGAGGTTAGTCAGTGGCCACCAGAAGTACTAGATTGAAGGCAGGAGGCTAAAAGGGGGATTTGCATCCCATGCAGTGTCACTCAGCTTTGTGCAAGGTCACATGTCGAGAGATGGCAGAGCCAGGATGAGATCCAGTTTGTAAATTCCCAGGATGCTTTTCTGTTACAGCCTCTAGCCCATCTACAACATGCAGGCCCATTCCGACCTTGGCAGAACCAGCAGAAGACAGGAGACTCCAGCGAAGTTCCAGAGTTGTTCAACTATCTTCTAATTTGTTAGTTTAGTCAGGGAAGAATCCTAGGTGACACTGATAAAATCCTTGGGGAAACACGGGGTAATAGTGGCCTTAGCAGACCCAGAGGGAAGTTTGTGGATTGTTCTGCTTCACGGAGCTTAAGGTTGACGTTAGTACACGCCCCTTCAGTTTTCTTGGTAATTCTTAATCTTCTTGATTTGATTTCCAACCCCTGACCAGTCAGGATTAAGATCTGGCCGGTGCAGTTTTCCTTCAGACCTTGCTTCTCAGAACATGCTCACTAGACCAACCTGGGAAACTGGGAAGCAAAGCACATTTGTGGGCCCCACTCCACTCTCTGGAATCAGAGTTTTTTGAGATGGGCCCAGGAATCTTCACCTCCACACAAGGCCTCTGGGTGATTCTGGTGCACAGGACAACTGGAGAAGCCCTAAGCCAGACCACAAAGGCAATGTAGAGTAAAAGAATATAAACGCAGCACAAAGAATGATTCAACCTCTGTCTCTTACACCTACCAGCTTTGGGCTGCTGGGCAATTAGCTCTTCCTGCTTCAGTTTCTTTGGTTCTGAAATGACTGGGTCTGCCTCTTGTAGTTGTGGGAAGGTCCAATGAGATGACGCAGGAAAAGCCCTGATGTAGTCCAGTGCCCAGGATGCAGTGGGAGCTCACAACATTTCCGCTGCTATTCCTCTGATGATCACAGCCCAGGCAGCCTGTGACATGAGTTCCAGACCTCCATTCTTTCTCTCTGTCCCCATCTCTCTGTCTCTGCTGCAGATCTCGGTGTAACCTTGCAGATGCTTTGCTACACACACTATGGCATGGGCAGGGAGGCGAACTACCAAGAGCATTTGAGAAGGGATCGCTTGTGCCTCATTGGTTCCCAAGCCTCCCAGCAATGTTATGGAGACAGAATCGAGCCATCCTGGCCCTCCTGCACACGGAAGGAAATGGGTTGTGGAAATTTCAAGTCACACTCACAACAAACACCAACTTCCCTCGGCAGAGAGGGATAGCGAAACCCCAGCACCTGGGGCTGTCCTCTGAAACCCCGGCTGCCTGGCCGTGCTTCGTGCACGATGGTCTGGCCCCAGCGGCTGGCTGGCCTCCTGCCAGCAGCTCCATCCACACAGTCACTGTTGGAGCACGAGGCAGCAGGCTCTGCTTCCGCAGCACAGGAGAGGAGTGGCAGGCGGAGCAGCAGCTGCCGCTGCCTCCCTCTGCGCCACCGTAATGTCTCCCAGGAGGCCAGTCCAAGCTTGGA
This sequence comes from Sylvilagus floridanus, assembly GCA_949820135.1. Taxonomy (NCBI): domain Eukaryota; kingdom Metazoa; phylum Chordata; class Mammalia; order Lagomorpha; family Leporidae; genus Sylvilagus; species Sylvilagus floridanus. The sequence goes on along the minus strand of OX463236.1, from coordinate 118,572,871 downwards.
TGAGCCTTGGGAAATTAGTGAGCAATTCTGACTTGTTCAATTTTTCTCTCCGAAGAACTTGAGAGACCATGTCCTCTTAATCATCTTTGGAGTGGAAAGACAGGAGAAAAGGAAGACACGAATAAAACATAGAACAATTATCAATCCGCTTCTTCCTGTTCAGTAAATGACTGTGCTCTGAGCACACTTGATCCTTTATGCAGTGTTTGCTGGGAACTTTGCACAGAGCCCTGTAGAAAGCTCGGTGAGGTGCTGAATATCCCTGCCCTCCAGTATGGAGAGAGGAAGAGGCAAAGCAGCCATCCTATGGTGAGCACTTCCTATGTGCCCGGCACTGACCTAAAGGCTTAATCCTCACATGAACCCCACGAGCTCCATAGTCTTACTCCCATTCTACAGATGAGCATGCTGAGGCTTAACCAGATGATGTGATTGACTCGCAGCCTCCTGTTTGGAAAGTGGCATGGCTTTGGGACACAGGAACCTTCTTTGTTCACTCTCCAAGGCTACCTCTGCAAGGTGCACTCATTCATTTCTTGTGCCTTGACCAGGAACCTCAGTGCAATGGGAAGCTTCAAATTCAGAGGACCCTGGCAGCTCAGAAGGCAGAAAAATGGCTCTGAGCTGCCACCTGGGCCCCGAAGGACAGTCTAAGGGAGGGCAGGGGCCTGACAGTGTGGGAGGAGAAAAGCCCCTGAGCAGCACTGGAGAGAGGGCAGGCGATGCACTGTCGGGTGCAGCTGAGTGGTTGTCTGTCCTGAGTGTCCACGGTGGAGAAGCAGAAGGGCTAAGCAGTCATTACCTTCCGTCTGACCCTGTCCTTGCCATCATCCGGGTCGGCATCGCTTATCAAAAACACGGGATGTCCCAGGAAAAAAACTTGGAATGCACTTTGTGCTCCCAGATGTGGGTGCAATAAGATCTCATCCGGGTGCTTCTCTCAGATTTATTTGTATCACCAGCACTTCACAGCCGCATGTGTTGACGCAATGCTCACTTGTGCACAGAGCACTTGGCATCAGGCTCAGCGCAGACCTGAGGGGTCTAGTGCTTCTCTTCACCCCGCCTCCTCCCTTGTCCCTGCCCGCCATGGCTGGCACCGCCTGCCAACGTCACATGGCAGTGGCAGGAGGGAACTGCCACTTGCCAGGGGTGAGAAGGTCCCCGTGCTCTGGCACACGTGGTCGTGTGTACCCTCACAGGTTGGTGAGATGGTTCCCAGTTTTATGGATGCGGTTCTGGGGCTGAGGGAACCCAAGCCATGCAAGGATTCTCTTTCCAAAGCTAGCGCTTAGGAATTAACAATCTGTGATGTATTTAGTTGATTTAATGTAATTGACATATTGTCAGTCTCTAGGCAGTATGGTAAAGGGCAAAATGGATTAGACATTGAAGAAGACAGACTTGGGTTAAAATCTAGCTTCAGCTTAGTCTTTTTTTTTTTTTAGGATTTTATTTTATTTATTTGAGAGGTAGAGTTACAGACTGTGAGAGGGAGAGAGAGAAATGTCTTCCAGCCATTGGTTCACTCCCCAAATGGCTGTACAAGCCAGAGCTACGACGATCCAAAGTCAGGAGCCAGGAGCTTCTTCAGGGTCTCCCATGTGGGTATAGGGGCCCAAGGACTTGAGCCATCTTCTACTGCTTTCCCAGGCCACAGCAGAGAGCTTGATTGGAAGAGGAGCAGCTGGGACTCGAACCGGCACCCATATGGGATGCCAGCACCTCAGGCAGAGGATTAACCCATTGCAACACTGTGCCAGTCCCTCCATCTTAGTCTTACCAGGCTGACTTATTTACTTCTTTTGAGCTTGCTTTCTTCATTTGTAAAAGCAGAACAATAATCCACGTCCAGGGGAAGCAAGGTCAGGTGGTGTAATTGATGTGGAATCCGTAGCTCTGTCCTGGCAGTGCCTCCTTCTCCAAGCTGTGTTCTCTGTGGACACATGCTTCTAGACCACAGGTTTGAACAATGACCATTTCCATCTTCTTAGACAACTGATTTATTTGCCTAAGATTGAATGGATACCCAAATGCTTTGTTTTGTGGCCAGGCACTATAGCTAGGACAATTAGTTTAATGGCATGTTCTCCTCTCAGAATGCTAACCAACCTAACTCTTAATGATAGACCCTTGGAAACTGCCTTGACTTCATGATTGCAAGGTCCATAGAAGTTCCATGGGGCCAAGGGCAGATGATGGTTCACCCAGCTTCTCCCCTTTTCCTGTCAACTACACTGTATACCCCCATTTCCTTCCTGGTTGGTGATCATGCAATCCAAGGGGTTGATGGAACCTGAGTGGATTCTGGGAATGTACAATAGGGTTGAAGAGCCCAACCTGTAAGAATTTCCCACCAAATCGCCTATCTTTTCCCATCTGCTTGCCAAGTAGAGGAGCCAGTGAAGGACTCTAAGGCAAGAGAGGATGGAGAGTCACCAGCTGGAAGGAACTGGGGGCCTCACTGTCTGTGCAGAGGAGCTGCTGGGCTTGGATGAGACATAGCCTCTCACTGGGTTAAACTGTTGAGATTCAGGGTTCCTTTTCTGAGCAATAAGTGTGCTTTCAGGAATATAGCCTGCTAGGGCTTACAGCAAGAGATCTCTGGCCATCACTAATACTATCTCTGAATGATCCTGTAGAATCAAATATCCTACAAGGGCTTTCCATTAGCATAAATTAATTTATAAGTTTAGCCTGCTAGATCCAAACATGTCCATACACATACATGACACTGTTTTTGTTTCCATTTTATTTGAAAGGCAGAGAGGCAACAAGAAAGAGAGAGAGAGAGAGAGAGCGAGAGAGAGAGAGAGAGCGAGAGAGAGAGAGAGAGAGACATCTTCCATCTGCTGGTTCACACTCAGAATGCCTGGAACAGCTAAGGATGGGCCAGGCTAAAGCTAGGAGCCCAGACCTCCATCCAGATCTCCCACATGAGTGGCAGGGCCTGAGAACTTGAACCATTATTTGCTGCCTCCCATGGTGCCCATCAGCAGGAAGGTAGATCAGAAGTGGAGGAGTAAGGATTCCAACTGGACAAATTGGTATGAGATACAGGCATTCTAAGCAGCAACTTCACCACTGTGCCACACCCCTGCCCCAGCAGGTGTAGATGAGATTAGGGTTGTCTAACAAGGTATATGGAGAGTGGTTCTCAAAGCATCAATATCATTTGCAATTACTAGATCACAAACTCTGAGAGTGTGGTTCAGCCACACATCTTCAAAAGCCCTCTCAAGATTCTGATGCACCAGGCTGCCATTTGAGGTGGGTTGAAGGAGTGACAGAAGAATCCTGGAGTTCACATCTGGGAAAAGCAGGACAGCACGTGGCTCACGTTGACTGCTGCGTGCATCCCAAGCATATTGAGCAGGGGAGACAAGGGGAGAGAGACCACAGATAATGACTTTGTCGTTTTCCTGTGATGAGCCCATTGACAAACAGTTGAGGAGTTGGATTTGTCACTCCATAGAGGATAGATGACTACACCAGAATTCTCAGGCTACTGAATCAGCTTGCTACTTTTGCCGTAAGAACACATCACGGACTGGGCGGCTTAAATAACAGAAATGTATTTTCTCACAGTTCTGGAAGCTGCATGGTCAAGGTCAAGGTGCTGGCAGGGTTGGTTTCTTCAGAGACCTTGCTCCTCAGCTTTTAGATGGCTGTCTTCTCTCTGCTGCTTCTCATGGTTGTCCTTCGAGGCATGCGCACCCCTCATATCTCTTTTTGTGACCTAATTTCCTTTTCTTATAAGGATATAAGTCAAATTGGGTGAGGACCCCTGTCCTCGCAGCATTATGTTGACTTAATTACCTCTTTAAAGGCCATATTCATCAATACTGTCACATTTCTTTTAAAAAATTATTTATTTGACAGGCAGACTGAAAGAGAGAGAGACAGAGAGATTTTCCATCTACTGGTTTACCCCCCAAATGGCTGCAACAACCATGGCTGATCTAAGCCAAAGCCAGGAGCCTGGAACTCCATCCAGGTCTCCCACAAGTGGCAGGGGCCCAAGTACTTGAGCATTCATCTGCTGTGTTTTCTCTGCAACAGCCAGAAGCTGGATCTGAAGTGGAGCAGCTGGGACTTGAACCAGAGCTCTGATAAGGGATGCCGGTGTTTCAACCAGCAGCTTGACCTGCCATGCCACAATGCTGATCCCTATGAGTCACATTCCGAGTTTCTAGGGGTTTGGGCTTCAACATGTGAATTTGAAAGGGCTATGATTCCATCCCAAACAATTGTGGAATCTGAAATATATAAATTACCTTCACGGAATGCGCTTGAATAACCCCAGGGCAAAAGAGGTTAAATGCTGAGTTTAACAGAGTTTGGAGTAGAAAGCTGGTTCTGTTTACTCCAGCAGTGAAGTTAGAGTAGAGTTAATACTTTTGGCAATAGGTGGAATAATTAAAAGTAGAATCAAATAAAAGTTTGCCAAAGCAAGAGGTTCCTGTCTTGAATAGTTCCCTGTGCCCCTCTGGTGGATAGAGTTTAGTTTGTGAATGAATAGAGAGTTTTGGCAATCAGGGACTACAGGGCAGCCGCATTGTTGGGTGGAAGCTGGCATTTTGTCCCCAGTTGGTGGTCAGTTAATGCCACGCTACAGGCAAAAATACTCCCCTTGATATTGGCTTGCCTGTAAATTGCAAGACGCTTTTGTCAGCATAGAAAAATGAGTTCCTCTTTTTCTGAGATGTTTTTGAGTTGGCTTGTCTTGTTAGCAAGCTGTGGTAATCATCTTAAATAACGACTGCTTAATGTAGTAGAAATTACATGGATATGCAAAACACGGAGTGGGGAACACACGGAATGGGGAACTCTTCTGGAAACTCAGGTTTCACAAGCTGCTGTTTTTCCCAAGAGAGATTCCCCAGTGTGCCAGGGGAGACTTGCTCTGCATTTCACATTCTTTACGCACCGGGGTCCCCCTCCCCGCTGCCCTTCCCCCACTTCATATTAACTAGCAAGGGTCATGGATTGGGTGCCCCAGCTGCCAGGGTGAGCTTTGCTATAACAGCTTCAGGTAGTCTAAACTTGGGGCAATTTAGCTGCCTGTAAAATCTCACTGAATGAACTTTCTTATCATTTGTTAACTGCCAGGGCAAAGTTCACTGGGAAACATTCTTGCTGCTCGCCTGTGAAACAGGAGCTGTGGAGGTCCTGTGCATACCAACCACGTTAGTCTGTGCTCCAAATGTGCTTATGGGGCAAATTCTGATAGGATTAATGTTGGCATCATTGAGCATACATTAGTGGGATTTGCATAGATACACATTTGAATAATGTTCAAGGACATCAAATGGTTCCAGCTTTAATCATTATAATGAGAGCTAACGTTTATTGAAGTATGATACATCCAACATGGCTCTAAACATTTTATATGATCATTCAATCCACACATCAGCTGTAAGCGATAGAGGTGACTATCACATACGCTTTATGGGTGAGGAACCCACGGCACGGAAAGGCTCAGTAACTTGCCCAAAGTCACACCATAGGCTCATGCGCAGCAGAGCCGAGGTGTGAGCCCAGAAAAGTGTGACCCCGGAGCAGATGCTCTTATCCTGTGTTACACAGCCATGATGGCCTAGCTGCGAGGCGGGGAAATGGCTTTGCCTTTCCTGGGGTCGGGTGGGGGGCAGGCTGGGAGGTCCTGGTGCTAACTGAGGGCCCAAATGAGGCCCCCTTTCTCATTTAGGACCCCAGGAGACTGATGCCCATTCCGGAGTTATTTTGGAGAGTTGGAGAGTAAAGGGTTGTAGTCTGTAGAACCAGGCCCCGTGGTCCTTCCCTCTGTTATTTTAGACAAACTCTGAAGCTTGCTTGCCTGCGTGCGTCCAGTGAGTGTTCAGTGAAGATGACTTGCTGGGGCCCTGAGAGCTCCAGGAGGGAAGGAGACATAGGCATTGCTCTCCAGGAGCCCAGACCAGAAGTCATGGTGACAAAAGGGTGTGACAGCCCTTAACGGGGTGGCCAGAGTCCGGAGTGCAGAGAGGACACAGCGGGGGAGCTGGCGGAGGAGCTGAGCATAGACAAGGACTGGAGTTGCAGCACTGAGTGAGTGTGTGTCAGGCCACAGAGGAAAGAGCGCTGGACGAACCTCCTTAGGAACACAAGTGGGCGCCATGATAGGTGGTGGGTCTCAGTGTTGGGGCTCAGTTTGTCTTAATGGGAAGTGCAAGACAGTGCCACAATGACATCCTTGCCTTTCTAAGGAGAGAAGGATGTATTTGTCCAGTTGGAATGTGGGTGGTCCATGAATGATCATTGGTCATTCTCAGACTGGCCTCACGCTGCTGTGAAGAAGTGACTATCTTTGTACCCCAGCGCCACCAGCCACCCACAACCCCCTCCCTGTTTGTTGATGCTTATTCCACAGAGAGGTGTTCTTTTGTTTCATGCCATCTCCTACCATGAACATGATATTGAGTCTCATAAGTCACTTAAACTCACCTACACTAGAGTACATAAGCAGTTTTCCCGATAGGCTTTTGGTAAGATGTGGAGAAAGGTGTGGAGGAAGGAGAATGTTGGGGGTGGGGAGAAAGGAGGGCCAGAATTGGGAGTTGGAGCCCATGGAGGACTCCGGTGGCAATCCAGTCTGACCCAAGCCATCAAAAGGGAAGGCAGTGTCAGGTGGAGTTGGAAATGATGCAGAGATGTGGATGAAGATCCGCTAGAAAGAGTAGCTCTGGGGGCCGGGCTGTGATGTAGCAGGTTAATGCCCTGGCCTGAAATGCCAGCATTCTCATATGGGCGCTGGTTCTAGTCCTGGCTGCTCCTCTTCTGATCCAGCTCTCTGCTATGGCCTGGGAAATCAGTAGAAAATGACTCAAGTCCTTGGGCCCCTGCACCCCTTGTGGGAGACCCAGAAGAAGCTCCTGGCTCCTGGCTTCAGATTGGCGCAGCTCTGGCCATTGCAACCGTTTGGGGAGTGAACCAGCAGATGGAAGACCTCTCTTTCTCTGTCTCTACCTCTCTCTGTAACTCTGTCTTTCCAATAAATAAAATAAGTCTTTTGAAAAAAAAAAGAGTAGCTCCAGCCCATGCCAGAAGCTGGTATCTCACAGCTACACAGACGGAAGGGAACTTTAAGCCCTGCCTACAGCAACGCTACAAAACATTTGAGAAGTAGATCCTTTAAGTTCTTCCTCATCCACGAGTCAAATAAGGGGAAAAAATGTGTCAGTGTTAAAGCAAGGTTTATGCTTTAGTTTTGAACTTGGGAAATCTTCCCCCTTTGTCTTTGAAATAATGCCACTCTGCCACGTTTGCTGAATCTAGTTAGGAATAATACAAGCAAGTCTTTCAAAAATATATTATGTAGCAAATAGTTCTAAGGACGTGTTGGCTTACCTGTCTGAAAATGCAGCCGTGGTGATGGCCATCCATTCTGACTGATTGCAGCAGGACGGAGGGAGAGGGGCGTGTCACGTGACCACGATGACAGGTGCTCATTCATAACCTGGTAGCCTGACAGCCCAGCACCTGCTCAACCCAAGCAGTGAGCAAGGGGATGCGGGCATAACAAGATGTTTATCATTCAATATTCTTTCTGTTTCCTTGTCCTCGTGTGTGAAACCTGGGCTAACCCCTTCAGACTGACCAGAAAAAGAAAAGATGTGAGGACCCCATCATTCTGCATAGACTCAAGGAGTTGCCTGGAGAAACTATTTTTTTTTTTTCTTGCGACTTTGCAGAGGTCTAGAAGGTGAATCGCTGGGAAGCATTTTAACTGTTTAGTGCTACGCATCTCCAAACTGTTCACTGGGCCTGCCCACGGCAGGAGAGTGTTCCTACAAACCCCAGTGTGCCGGTGGATGAGGGTATATTCACAGAGATGGGTTTGCTTCAGCATTACTTGCAGTGTGTAGAAACCCTAAGTGCTCCTTAGTAGAGGAAGAGTTGAATAAGAATTCCGTTCACTCTTGCTGTGAGCTACTACGTGTATGTTTAAATGAAGACTTAGATGTTTTGCCTGGGAGGAAGTTCATGGGTGCTGTTAGACTTAAACAGACATTGGCAACAATGTGCATATAGAATAAACCTGTTTGTATACAAACATACACAGTGCTTGTGTATTTATATTTGCTGGGTGACCACTGAGAAGTCTGTGGAGGAAAACAAGTCAAATTGTCTCTTTCACAATGGACTGTTTGACTTGTTGCAAAAAGGATACATTTGTTTTGTCATTAAAATACAGCACAGACAAGGAACCCCTATTAAATGAGATAATATCTGTAGAATGTTCACTGTAATCTCTGGTATCCATGAAGCCTCTAAGAAGTGCTGGATATAATTATTTGATTAAAAATATATGTATGTCTTTGTGAGGCAGAGAGAGAGGGAGTGAGAAAGAGAGAGAATGTGTGTTCTCCCCATTCACTGGTTTCCTCCAGAAATGCCCACATGGGCTGGCGCTGGGCCTGAGGCTCACGCCAGAAATCAGGAATTCAATCCAGGTCGCTTGAGTCATCACGGCTGCTTCCTAGGGTCTGTGTTGGTGGGAAGCTGGAGTCAGGTAGCAAAGCCAGGTACTGTGATGTGGGAGGCAAGCGCTGGCACTGGGTGAAATTCATTCATGCGTTCCTCCCTGGCTGATGCAGCGTCTGTAGCCTGGCCCTCGCCTTCCCCCACGCTGTCATTGATGGCCCTCTGCCTGTTGTCTCAGAGGGTACCCTGCTCGTCTTCTGTCACCCCCACCCCTTGGCCTTTGCACATGCTGTCTCCTGTCTGAGATGGCTTACCCTCTTTCCCTCAGCTGGTCTCTGTTCAAGCATCTTCCAGTGCAGAGTCCTGCCCGCTCTGGGCCATCTGTCCTGCATTGTCATATTCTTCACCCTTTTGCCGTTGTCTCTTCCTGGCTGTGGGGCTGTTATCTATCCATCGGTGCCACCCCAGCATTTAATTCCGGACCACAGAGTAGTCTTTGGTAAATAATGACAGAGAGGCTGAGTGAGGAAGATTGGCAGTGGCGGCCTGACTGTCAGGGGAGAGGAAGAGTCAGAGCCAGGTTCCCCAGAAAATCTTGGGGAGCCGGAGAGGCATCGGCTGTGTCGCAGTGCTGGTGTTCCAGGCCCCTGCTTGAGGACCAAAGTGCATTTCTTGGGGTTTTGCAGACTGAAAATGGACTAAGGTGCTGATAGTTTTTAAGTGATTAATTTGGTCTGATTATGATATAGTGTTCCTCCAATTTAGAAGGTATTAGCTGGCTAGAAGAGTTAATAACCACTCTTTATTAACTTCCTGCATATGGGCAAGGACCTCAGATGAACTGGTGCCAGATCAAAGCTGCTGAGAAAATACCTGCAGAAAATGTCCCATGGGTTCCGCCGACGGGGTCCACGGCTGTGACGTCACAGGGCGTGTCTTGGTCCTGTTGAAAGACCGCTTTGGAAGCCAGTAAAACGGTGCTTCTTAACACAGATACAGCAGGAAGGCGTGTTAAACATTTTCCGGAACTCATTAATCACAGAGAAAACACAGACCGATGCTGAAGCTCATTTAGATGAGCATCCATGTTATGGATGACAAACATGAAAATGAACGTGAAAAAGAAGGCGAAAGTGGTTTGTCCGTGGGGTGGGTAGTGGTGTCAACTGAACATCTTCTGAAGAAGACAGAATTTCCCAATCTGTAGACGGTACTTATTTTGCAGTAGCATCTGTTTCTACAGCTCAAAGAGCTGTAAGTCCACGTTGAGTGCCAGTGAGAGAGGGGCAGGGTTTGGCCTAGCAATTAAGATGCTAATGTCCCACATCAGGCGACCTGTGCTTCATCCCTGACTCTGGCTCCTGGCTCCAGCTTCCTGCCAGGGTGGCCCCGGGAGGCAATAATGATGGCTCCAGTTAATTGGGTGCCTGACACCCTCCTGGGAGACCTGGATTGCATTCCTGGGTCCCAGCGGTGGAAGCACTCTCTGTCTCTCTCTGCCTCTCAAGCAAAAAACAAATGCAACATATTTAACTCAGATAAGCTGACAGGGCGTTCTTTAGAATCTGCAGCCTGCTTAGTTTTCGGTGGAAGCGGAAATTTTACCAGCTGCCCTCTCTAAGCTTAGTGCATGCTCCCAGCAACTTCCTACTCGACATATGTTTTATAGGGGATATCTCACTGAATCTCACAACCTGACTTTGTCAGAGGCATCTTGCAGGAGAGGTCGTCTGCAAGAGTTAAGTCCTTAGACAAAGTCACATAGGTAGCAAGTTATGATGCATCCCCAATCCTTTTGGAACTCAAAAGCTACATCACGCTGCTGCCTCTTGGCTCTCCTTCCTGGAGTTTTGCTTGCCTCTTGCCTCTATAGTACTTCACCTGTAGTTTCCCATCATGTCTTGTTAGAGGAAGTCCACACTGCCATTCTCCATGTCCTGTGCCATTCTTGGTAGTCTCAGCTGCCACTGCTCTCCCCCATATTCCTGCACCACCCCCTTGATCCCCCTATCTCCTTGGAGGGAGAGGGGGCTTTTGTGTGTGTACTCAATGCCCTTGTCCCTGGGGTGCTGTGATTTTTAGTACAGGAAGGAGATTTTCTGTCTCCCAACAAAAAACTCAAGACTGGAATGGCAAAACCCTGACTGCTGGCTGGCAGCACCCGGAAGACAGTCCAGCCCATACCAAACAAGCCTTCTCTGTCTCTCCGATTCTGTCTATCTCTTCCTTTTGTTTGGGAACAGTCCCCCTACTCAATTCTGTTTAAATGTTTGCTCCATTTGTGCACACTGGAGACCTAAGGCAACCAGATAGTTGCTGCTATTTCATTGCTTTTTTTTTTAAATATTTTATTTATTTATTTGACAGGTAGAGTTTTACAGACAGTGAGAGAGAGAGACAGAGAGAAAGGTCTTCCTTCTGTTGGTTCACTCCCCAAATGGCCGCAATGGCCGGAGCTGCACCAATCCAAAGCAAGAAGCCAGGTACTTCTTTCTGGTCTCCCATGTGGGTGCAGAGCCCAAGCACTTGGGCCATCCTCCATTGCCCCCCACCGGGGCACAGTAGAGAGCTGAACTGGAAGAGGAGCAACCGGGACTTGAACCCTGCGCCCATATGGGATGCCAGTACCACAGGTAGAGGATTAATATAGTGTGCCCTATTTTATTGCTTTAAAAAACTATCATTTAAGAGTCTCTCATGTCATGTAGAAGAAATCTCTAAAAAAAAGAGAAATCCTACAGATGTTGATTTCTAGTACTTTGAAACATAGCCAGCTTTGTTGTTTAAATTAATGGAGGTGTGAACTCATATAGAAGTCTAATTTGTATACTTGGTTTATCTGTTGGATGTTTTGCTCTAAGATTTTTTCTTTATCTTGAAAAGTGAATATTTATTCAGCTCTTGGCTGCCCTAACAAGAGGCAGGCAGGCACCTTAGTAGGGAAGAGAGGAAACATTCATACTGAATTGACCCACTCTTTGAAGTTTTTAAAAAGTGAGTCCCTCAGACAATAGATTTTCTAATGATGGTAAGAAAGCCTCAGATTCCTGGGATAAACCCTACTTGGTCATGTTATGTTATTTGTGAATTGTTTGATTTAGTTTTCTGAAATTTCATTTAGACTCTTTGCATCTATGTTCATGGAAGAAATTGGTCTGTAGCTTTCTTAGAACTGTCAAGTTTTTGTATCAGGCTTTGAATGAGTTAGAACTGATTTCTTGTCCTCATTTTTCTGAAAGTGAGGGAAAAAGTCATTAATTTTCCTTTAACTGGCAAAATTTACTAGTGAAACTTGAGATTTCTTTGCAAGGTGGTTTTTAACCACAAATTCAATTTCTGAAATACTTATAAGATTATTCAGAAATCTATTTCTTCCTGAGTACTTGTGTGCTTCAAATAATTCATCTATTTCATCTAAATTATTTAATCTGTTGTCATGAAGTTATTCATAATATACTTCTTTTTTATTTTTATTTATTTATTTTGACAGGCAGAGTGGACAGTGAGAGAGAGAGAGACAGAGAGAAAGGTCTTCCTTTGCTGTTGGTTCACCCTCCAATGGCTGCTGCGGCCAGTGCACTGCACTGATCCGATGGCAGGAGCCAGGTGCTTCTCCTGGTCTCCCATGCAGGTGCAGGGCCCAAGCACTTGGGCCATCCTCCTCTGCACTCCCTGGCCACAGCAGAGAGCTGGCCTTGAAGAGGGGAAACCGGGACAGAATCCGGTGCCCCGACCGGGACTAGAACCTGGTGTGCTGGTGCCGCAAGGCCAAGGATTAGCCTACTAAGCCGCGGCGCCGGCCCATAATATACTTCTAATACCTGTGTAGTGATAGTACCTTTCATTCTTGATAGTAGTAACATGTATTTTCTTTTTTCCCTTATCAGTGTGATTAGAATTTTATCAGTTTTGTGGATTTCTTTAAAGAACCAGCTTTTGGTTTCATTGATTTTCTATTTTTGATATCACTGATCCTTGCTCTAATCTTTATTATTTACTTTTTTCTCCTAACTTTGGGTTTCATTTGGTTTATTTTTTCCAGTTTCTGAAGGTGGAAGCTGAGATCATGGACTTGAGAACTTCATAAATTAAACAAATTTCTATCATAAGTTTTGATATGTTGTGTTTTTATTTTCATTAGTCCTAAGTAATCAAAATATCCCTTTGATTTCTTCTTTGACCAATGTGTTAGTTAAAACTGTATTATTCAGGTTCTAATGTTTTAGAGACTTTTCACAGGTCTTTCTGTTACTGATTTCTAACTTAATTCCACTGTAGGATATATTTTATATGACCTGAATCCATTTTAAAATTTCTGATGCTTATTTATCTTGGTAATGATTCTATGTGTACATGAAAAGAATGTGTACTCTGCTGCTGTTAGGTGGAACGGTGGCCTGTTCTATAAATACCAATTAGGTCAAGTTCATTACAGGTAGATGCTGCTGTTTAAGTCTGTTTTATCCTTGCTAACCTTTTGTCTAAGTCAAAATATTAATTGTTGAGAGACTGATGAAATTTTTAGATATACTTGTGCATTTTTCTATTAATTTGTCTTCTGACTCATACAATGCTTTTTTGCTTTACATAATTTGAAACTGTTATTGGTATAGCCTTATTAGGTCCTTTTGATGAACTGGCCTCTTAATTGTGAAATTATCTTTTTGTCTCTGGTTATATTTTCTGCCCTAAAATACACTTTAAGGTTAGTACAGTCATTCCATGTTTCTTTCGATGGGTGTTAACTTATCTTTTTCCTCCTTTTGCTTTTCACCTGTATGGCTTTGTTTAAAGTGCACTTTGTGTAGGTAGCATGTGGTCTTGTATTTTTAATCCAATTTGACAATATCTGCCTTTTGATTGAGGTATGTGTATGTGTGTTAAATGTGGTCATTGCTATAGTTAAGCCTAAATCTATCTGTATAATTTTCTGTTTGTTTCATCTGTTGTTTCTCATTCTATTTTCTTCCTTTCCTGTCTTCTGAATTAATTCCGTATTCTTATTATTCCCTTTTAATCTTCCAGCTGTAACTTTGTTTGCTATTTTACCACTTGAAGGGCAAGCATGAGACGTGGTTAGACAACATGGTGAACAATTGCAGTATCGATGATGGTGAGGCAAGTCGCTGGTGGGCGGGGACAGCAGTACATGAGAGCCATTTGGCATCAAGGGCAGTTGGATCAAGACGTCCATTGGATAGTGAGTCAGACCATACTGAACTGGTGAGCAGGGTGCTGATGGACAGAGAGTGAGATTATCAGAGGGAAGGCAAAACAGAAACAACTTATAGAAATTATAGGGAAAAAAGTCTTTTGGGGAAAAATGTGTTCTTGCTGCTGGTTAGGAAGACAGGGTGCAATTTAGTGGACTTTGAAATGGATTATTTCTCTGAAATCCACATAAATGGATTGGGTGTCTTGTATTTTATATAGCAACCCTACTGGTGAGCCCTAGGGAAATTGTGAACTATATTTATAAACAATTGTATCTTCCAGTCAAGCTACTCTCTGCTCTGTATTCTACACTCCAGCACATGGCACTCTCATCTATTCTTTGCCAAGGTCTCACTCTCTCCTTGCTTACATCTGATTGATTATCAAAACTATGGATTTGAGCTCTGAAATGTTTTCATGTCCATGCCATTGTCCTCATCTCTAGCTTAAAGTGAGGGGTGGATCCTTGGGAAAATTTTCTAGATTAATCTTTCAATTTCTCCAGTCCCTACTCCATATAGTTTACACTGGTATTTACGTATTAATTTTCCTTTGCTCATCAGTCCTCAGTCTCTTACTACTTCCAATAGGAGATGGTTCAAACCACTTAGCATAGCCCTTTGCGATCTGTGTATGGTTCTCTGGTCATAATCATCACTATATTTCTGCTGCCCTAGACACAGTAAGAGTGTTCACAACTCCGAGTTTTTGCACCTGCTGTTTGTTGTGTCTGTAATGCTTTCTCCTCCTCTGTCATAACTTCCAGCCTTTGCTTCAAGAGCCTATTGAGAGCGACCTTCCTGCTAAAGCCTCCTTATTTTCCCAAGATTTCCCCTCCCCATTCATCCAAACTTCCTTTTCTTCCTTCCACTCTAACATTATATCGCTAAAGCACTTATCAGGTTACACTGAGAGTAATTCTACTTTGTCTTGCTCACTAGGCTGTGAACTTTTGAAGACAAGGATTGCATTTATTGTTTTAAATAGCCAGTACTTGCAATATCAAGGGGGGAAAGTAGCTATCCACAATTCATAGCTCTATCCATGAAGTCAGCTGTCAGGAATGACCAATGATGATGTTGCCACAATTGGAAGTAAGATGAACCTAACCAGTTAAAGATGGAAATGCATTACTTGTGCTTGTTCTTCTAGGTCATTGGATTTCACACTAATGATCCTACTCACACATGCTTTAGCATGAACAAATGCATATTTGTTGAGATTTAAGCATACAGATTTAGCTGGGTGGTATACAATGAAGACAGTGGAGAATAAATAGTCTTGAAACTAAAAAGTAACTAGATGAGACTTCATTACAGCCTGAGCATACTTTTTTCTTTTTAAGATTTATTTTATTTATTTGAAAGAATTACAGAGAGAAGTAGAACCAGAGAGAGAGAGAGAGTTCTTCCATCTGCCAGTTCACTCCCCAAATGATTGCAATGGCCAGAGCTGAGCTGACCTTCTGAAGCCAGCAGCCAGGAACTTCTTCTGGGTCTCCTATGTGGGTGCAGGGGCCCAAGGGAGTGGACCATCTTCTGCTGCTTTCCCAGGCCATAGCAGAGAGCTGGATTAGAAGTAGAGTAGCCAGGACTCAAACTGACACCCATAAGGGATACTGGCCATGCAGGCAGAGGCTCTAGCCCACTGTGCCACAGCGCTGGCCTCAGCCTGAGCGTATTTAAGTCAGGAAGTTGGGAGTTAAGGAAAGAGTTTGCCTTGTTGCCCTTTATGACCCTTCCAACTATTCAGGGCACAGATGAGAGACATCACATTTGATCTCCTTCCCCTGACCGGCATATTGTTCAACACCTAAAGAGTGCCTCTGAACACATCCGACTTTCTCACTAGTGAGCAGCTTCCCTGGCAGGGTTCATTGTCAGGGCCATGTGCTACATCACCTCCCAATAATATCTGAGATGATAAGACACAGAAACTCCTTACAACCATTATGGTATTAAAGGCTTTGGCTTATTTTGTTTCTCCCACTGGGATTGTAACTCATTATTTTCTCACGGTAGAATTAGAAATTGTGTGTCGGGTGAAAAAAAAGATGGCAGTGCAGTTTGAAAAAGAGATAGTTCAGGGACCACCTGTCTCAGAATCCTTGGCGTGCCTATTAAAAAACAAAATTCCTGAGTGCAACCTTCATTCACCTTCAGATCAGAGCTTGTTGGGGTGGGGTTCAGAAGTCTGTATTTTAAATAAACTCTGGTAGATTGCCACCCACAGTAAGGATTGCGAGCTGGCAGAACACACATGTGCAGCAGGACGGACTCCACATTTGGGTGGCTGAGGCACTCAGCTACACCACAAGATGGGTGAGAAGAAGACTCTTCTAGAGCCAAGCTCTCAGGCCCTCACCATGCCCACACTGTGGGCAATTGTCATGGCCGTCTTGTGTGTGACTGTCCTAGTCAAGGCTCAAGCCTAATGGATATTTTCTGATCCTCAAGGATTTTGTGCCCGGGGTCCTGTCCTCTAGCTGGCTAGGATGTGCCCATTTCTCTTTACTTTTCCATTAGCCATTTCTATTCCTAAATCTATTTGGTAGGAGAGTAGAAGTATTCCAGGACTTCCACTAGGTGTGGTGATTTGCCAGGAGGAGTCACAGACGTAGTGTGTGGCTTATGACAGTGAAAGAAGAGAAAGCACAGTCGGCATAGGGAACAGGTGCAGGGGTCAAGGTCAGAGGGAGCCAGACACAAGCTTCCAAGAGTCTTCTCCCAGTGGAGTCTCACAGGCCACAAGTAAGTCCTCCAGCATCACCCGTGGCACCATGTCGGAAATGTTTACAGGGAAAGCTCAGTAGAGACTCAATGCCTGAGAACCGCACTGGGGGCTGGGCGCACAGACACCCTCTATAGGGCATGTGTCAAGATTCCAGACTCCTCGATGGAAAGCGGGTGTCAGCAGAAACCGCGAGATTTACATAAGCAGATTAGGCCCAGTGAAACAGGGGATAGTAGGACTTTTCTTGAAATTCTGATTCCATGATGTCAGCGAAGGAGGAAACGATCAAACAGGCCTTCTAAGGATAGCAGTCTCAGGCCTGCTCTTTTGTGCTCAGTAAGCATCTCTCTCTCTCTCTCTCTCTCTCTCTCTCTCTCTCTTTAGTAGCTGTTGAAACAATTTGTATGTAAAAATAACTCAGGAAAACTCAGGAGTGTGGTTTTCATGTTGATAATTGCATTTCTGAGGCGAAAGTTCTCATTCAAACTCTTTGACCTCAGATAATTTACTCTGCTTTTACAAAAGCTCATAGTTGGATGATTAAATGAAACGGACATAAAAATAAAGCAAAAGTCTTAAAGATTCTAGTTCAGTTTTAGATATGCAGAGAAAGATCATTTTGTATTCTTTTTTGTACTGTAAGTTTCTTTTTCTTAAATTTTTTTTTAATTTGATAGATAGAGTTAGTGAGAGAGAGAGAGAGAGAGAGAGAGAGAAAGGTCTTCTTTCCATTGGTTCACCCCCCAAATGGCCGCTACGGAGCTATGCCAATCTGAAGCCCGGAGCCAGGTGCTTCTTCCTGGTCTCCCACACAGGAGCAGGCACCTAAGCACTTGGGCCATCCTCCACTGCCTTCCCGGGCCACCACAGAGAGCTGGACTGGAAGAGGAGCAGCCGGGACTAGAACCAGCGCCCATATGGGATGCCAGTGCTGCAGGCAGAGGATTAGCCAAGTGAGCCACGGCGCTAGCCCCTTGCACAGTGAGTTTCATGAAAGTATTTCCAATTCAAGTCTATTCCCAAAGCCCAACATTTCTGTAAACAAGAAGATAATGAAACTAATTCTGAAAACTTGTGAATTAACTTGGCACATTCTTTCTGGAAAACTTTGCTTTTCTAAATGCTAAGTTGCTAGAATAAGGGGCCCAGTACTAAGGTAATTTTAAAAACAAAGATGTTTATTTTTGTCACACATCAATGCTCTCAAGGTGAGGGGCTCAGTTGGATGGGGCAGGTCTGCTAGCTTAGGCAGACTCAGCTGATGGCAGCGATGCCAGCTGCAGTCGGGTGGTTCTCCGGGCATTGCTTCCCAAGCTCTAGCTGTTAAAACCTAGAGGAAGGCGTTAGCAGTGGGACTGCAGTATAAACACCGCTTGCATAAGTTCTGCTCATTGCTGGGAGATTGGTCACATGGCCACATCTAGCTGAGAAAAGCTGAGAAGTGTAATCCTGTTAGATGGACGGTGAGAAGAAATTTGGTGGACTGCTAGCTGTCTCCCCCATGGTCTAAAACAGTTTCTTCTACAGGTGTGAGGGAAATTAGGATATTTGGTACTTTGTTTAGAGATTCGTAACTTTCTACATAATCACAGAGGAAGTCAAAATTTTCTGGAATGATGACCAAGCTATCACCTTAAAAACTGCTGTCGAATCTGAAGCACGAGAAATTATCAAGATGGAATGTGAATGGTGCTGATTTATTTAATGCTTTCCATATACTTTTGCTATTTTTGCCCCGACTCTAGTTGGTGTATTGCATGTCTTCAGCTTGCTCTTTTGAGCAGTATGTGATACTTCCTCCTCCAAGTCAATTCTTAGCTAAAGGATCGAGTGCTTTTTCACCTCCATGTTACAATCATAATTTTGAAGTTCAACTGTGCTTCTTCAGTGTACATACAGAGAAATTGAAAAGCAAGCCACTTCATTTTCAGTTTCTACGTTTATACCACATCTGTTATCTTTACTTACAATACTCAACCCCTTAAAGGTATTACCTCTATAATTCATGTGCTTATGTCTTTATTCCCGATGTCCAAATAGTTGTATTTGCTTTTCTAAGTTTAGAATTGTATTTTAAAATGATCTAGAATATTCCTGTTACTTTATTATATAAATTCATTTGATTCCTGTGGATTTATCTTTTTTCTTAAAACAGCACAGAACATTATAGTACTTATTTATTGAGTTAGTTAGTTGAAAGGCAGAGCAACAGAAAGAGAGGGAGAGAGAGAGTGAGAGAGTGATATCTTCCATCTACCAATTCACTCTCCTGATGGCCGTAACAGCCAGGGCTGGGACAACCGGAAGCCAGGAACCAAGAACTCCATCCTGGTCTCCCACATGGGTTGCAGGGACTCAAACACATGGGCTACCTTCTGCTGCTCCCAGACATGTAACAGGACCTGGCTCAGAAGTAGAGCAGCCACGATTTGAACTGATGCCCTGATATGGGATGCTGGTTTTGCAAGTAGCAGCTTAACCCACTGAACCACAATGCTGGCCCTTGTAGCTTTGCTTTAAAGTTGGTACGAGTAAAATTTTAAAAGGGGGGGGGGGGACGGGACTGGTGCTATGGCGCTGTGGCGCAGTGGTGCAGTGGGTTAATGCCCTGGCCTGAAGCACCGGCATCCCATATGGGCACTGGTTCTAGTCCTGGCTGCTCCTCTTCTGATCCAGCTCTCTGCTGTGGCCCAAGAAGGCAGTGGAAAATGGCCCAAGTCCTTGGGCCCCTGCACCCACGTGAGAGACCCAGAGGAAGCTCCTGGCTCCTAGCTTCAGATGGACACAGCTCCAGCTGTTGGTGGCCAATTGGGGAGTGAACCAGTGGATGGAAGACCTCTCTCTCTCTGCCTCTCCTCTCTCTGTGTGTAATTCCGACTTTCAAATAAATGAAAATAAATCTTTAAAAAAATAAAAAATACATGGTAGATATTGATGACCAGCAATAAAGTTTCATATATTTCATTGGCTTAGAATGTATCAAAAAGCCTTGGGTATTTTTTTTAACTATTTATTTGAAAGTCAGAATTAAACAGAAAGAGAAGGAGAGGCAGAGAGAGAGAGAGAGTCTTCATCTGCTGGTTTACTCTGCAACTGGCCACAAGAGCTGGAGCTGTGCTGATCTGAAGTCGGGAGCCAGGAGCTTCTTCCAGGTCTCCCACATGGGTTCAGGGGCCCAAGGAGTTGGGCCATCTTCCACTGCTATTCCAGGCCATAGCAGAGAGCTGGATCAGAAGTGGAGCAGCAGGGACTCAAACTAGTGCCCATATGAGATGCCGGCACTGCAGGCAGTGGCTTTACCCCTACACCACAGCGCCGGCCCCAGCCTTACACCCTGAGATTTTTGTGAGATGTGGATGTGCGTGCACACATGTGTTTAGATGTATGTGAATATTTTACACGATGAAACTTTCTCCACTTGCACAGAAGCATCTCATTCCTAGAGTCCGGTCGTCTGCGTGTGGTGATGATGTCACGTACAAGCACAGTTCCCACTCACTCCGAGCTGGCGGACAGGGCTTTGTACAGAGCTCTGCTCCCTGACTGCTGTGGTTCCTGGTACTATCATTCACCACGTGCGGGAGAAAGCAGGGATGAAGCTCACGACACAGGACTCACACGAAGCACTGGACCAAACCTCTGAGGATGAAAAGTCCTTCAGGACTGAGAATTCCCAGGGTGCTCTCAACATCTGAGGGGGACACTTGCATGTTCCAGGACATTTTCCACCTGCCTCGTACATTCCACCGCGTCACAGCTCTCACTGATCTGTTATCTAATGTTGGCGTCACACAAATCTTGCAAGAGAGGAAGAAAAAGGCTTGACTAGACCTACTTTTCTGACTTTCCTCCTTCTCTCCCTCCTTTTCTTTCCCTCCTTCCCCTCCTTCTTTCTTCTTTCCCCTTCTTCTTCTTTATTTTCTTCCCCACAGAATGAAATTAAGGGAGTAGAGATGTTTATGTACAGCGTTAGCAAGAGTTCAGGTGCACGAGCTGCAAACTTGGTGCATTTACTTCCATATAAGGACAGGGCCAGAAGGAAAAAGTATGTGTGTGTTGGGTGGAGGAAGTGAAGTAGTTCCCCAAGGCAGTCTTTCCATTTGGAGATTTACCCTGATTGTCCAAACCTCTGCAACCTTGGAAGGCACCCTACAGTCATCTGGTCAACCTTCCTGCCCCTGCATGGCACTGCTCCTCCAGCTGGCTCCCTCTTGATTGTTTCCACAGATGTGCTGCTCACTACCTCATAAGGCAGCCCATCCTGGTTTAGACCATTTGTGTGTCGGGAGCATGTGTTCTGTTGGAATTCACCTCCCTGGGACTCCGTGCCTAGGGGATCACATAAACAGATGTAATCGTGTCCTTGACAAGTTCTAGTCTAGACATCTGAGAACCTTTCTGGCAACCCCCCAAGCCTTCTCCTCTCCAGGCAAGCATCTTTGTTTCCAACAGCTTTGCTTCTTGATGTTACAGGTACACTTTATCCTGGTCCATCTTAAAATACGTGGAGAACAGAGAGCCAGACCCAGCCCAGAAGACAATGGGGCAGTCATCTTCCCTGAGCTGAATGTCGTGTGGTGGGGGAGATCCACCGTGGGCTCTGGGGGAAGACTCTGGCACTGACTCTGCCCTAGGATGAGTCCCCTACCCTTTCTCTATCTCAAAATTTGATCTATGAAATGAAGGTGGAAAATTGCCTGTGAGTAATTTTGAGATGTGCCTGACACAGAATTGACAATGATGTATTAGCCACCACCATGTTCATGTTTTTTGGCATGCACTACACTGTTTATTATGAACTTTTGTGAGATTAGACTATGCCCAGTTATATACAGACTAGTGAAAGTCAGTGTCCCCTGTCTCATACATATGTGTGTGTAGCATGTATGTATGTGCATTTGAACCTAATTGAAGGATTCTCTTCCTGCTAGAATTCACCTGATTTACTTTAGTCTACCTTCAAGCCAGTTAGGTTTTTGAATCTTTTTTCTTTATTTTTTTTAAAAGATTTATTATTTATTGGAAAGGCAGAGTTACAGAGAGAGACAGAGAGATTTTGCATCTGTGAGTTCACTCCTCTAATGGCCAAAATGGCCAGGACTGGGCCAGGCTGAAGCCAGGACCTTCATCTGGGTGTCCCATGTGAGTGCACAGGCCCAAGTATTTGGGCCACCTTCCGCTGCTTTTCCAGGCATACTAACAGAAAGCTAGAATGGAAGTGGAACAGCTGGGACTCGAACCAGTGCCCATACAGGATGTTGTTGTCATAGGCAGAGGCTTCACCCACTCTGCTACAACATGAGCCCCTGGTTTCTGAATCTTGATGGTGTCATCCAACATAATAATTCTCCCTCTCAAGCATTTCTTGTTTTCTAAGGATCTGCTGGGCTTCCGTTTTATGACTTCAGCTTTATTGTTATGAAAATAGAAAGGCAAATAGGACTGGGACAATACAGAGCACTTTGAGTTCACATCATGATCCAGCCTGCACTGATCCATTCATCTAGTCTAGTTACCTTCAGGTCTGCTTGGAAGTGAGATAGCCACTCTGCAAGGAGTCTGTGTGTGGCCACCTGTGTATCCACACACACAGTTTGGCGTGACTACTTACACCATGAATGTTCCGGTTTGCTCCTTCCTCAGTCCTCTTATCTCCCGAGGAGTCGCATCAGACATGAGTGCCGTTGGCTATCATATTCTTAGTCACCACCACTGTTTTGCTTGCAGGTTTAGTCAGAACATAAAATTTTACTAATTGAGGACCAAGTGCAAATGTGTTTTCTGGCTTAGTAGAAACTCATTACTCTTAATCTAACTTTGTATTTTATACATGGAAACTATAAAAATACTTTTTTGACACAGAAGTCTTCCAGTTCTTGGTAGAAGATAATTTATTTCTCATCTTAAATAAATAACTCAAAGGGGAAAAAAAGGAAAGGTGTGTCTGGAGACTCAGAGCTATTTCCTTGGAATAATCCTGGAAGTGAGTAACAGAATCAATGAAAATCAGATTTATTCTCTCCTTGCCCAATATTTTCTCTCCCATGCAACCCTACTTTGCGTTTGGCCCAATCTCTCTCCTGGGAGCACCTTATCAGATAAGTTTTTTGACTAGCGCCTTCAAATAGGTTCATAGGAGGCCTCGCTTATTTGCACTAACCAACCTCTGAATCTTTTGAGGTTGGACCATCATTAATTTTCAGTAATTGCTTTGACATTGTTGATCTCTTGAAACATAAAAAGTACTTCCTAACAATAAAGGGGCTGTGATTTCATAAAGGATTTGCTACATTTCAAGGGGGAATACAATATTTTATGAAAAACAAAAGGAACCTTGTCATATTCTATTAAAGCAATCTCCTAACCCCAGTGAAATTGCCTGAGGACATGCAGGGCTCCTAATTATATCCAGTCTACCTTGGATTTTCAAGTAATTTAAATGAATGAGTCTTGTACTGGACGTCTCATTTTTAAATTACTCAATGTCTCTTATTTAAATTGCTCAAACTTAATATTTTGACCTCCTTCCTCAAGGAGTCACCTAACAGCATAGAAGATTCTGGAAAAAAAGAAGGCTGAGTCTTAGAAAGCTATCAGATTACTCATTTCTTCAATTTTTTGAGACATTGACTAGTTCACATTTCTTTACTAAAGATACTGGGGAAAATTTGCCCTGGGAGGAAAGGAATGGATAGATAGACTGGGGCAAAAAAGATTTATTTCCCTATATACTTTTCAGCCACATTAGAAAATGCGTATTATTGCAAGCTTAAAAGCCAGTTTGCAGGGCTGGCCCACTGCTAGCTTCATCCCAAAGAAGTAAATTGCCCAGTCGTAAACACAGCTTGAGCCGCCTCCTTTCTGATATTTGGGCGAAACATGGGTCCCCTTGGAAATGGAATTTAGTTTGATAAAATACAACTCCCTGTTCCACAGGAGATGAAAAGAAATCACTCTATCATGCTTCTTTCTCAAACTAGTTATCCTGAAGGTGGTCACTTTAATAAACAGAGAAAAACGTCGAAGTCAGTGAGAAGTGGTGAGGTGAGCTTGCCCTGTCTGGAGAATGTCTTCTGAGTTCTGGCGGACAGGGACACAGGTGGCACCGGGCTGCCGGTGGAGAGAGTAGGGGTGTTAATTATTTGCTGACTGTCTCGGAAGCAGGGTCAAAAAAAAAATCAAGCTTTTGGTCAACTTGAAACATCCCTGTCCACGTGTGCTTTGTTTTTGCTGGGTCTTCTGGCTATAAACCTGATTTTATTTGTTTCTCTTGTATCTTTGCTTTGCAGGAACTCATTACTATTAAGCCAACTGTACGTGTTCCTTAACATATCAACTGTAAGAATGCTCCTTTTTGTCTCAAAGTCTTCCAATTCTTCATAGAAAACAATTTTCAAACATGATTATCTTGGGATAATAGTTATTATCTTGGGATAAATAATAACCAAGCCCACTGACTGTGACTGTGTGTCTCATTGAAATGCACAGTAAAATGAACAAAAATTTTTGGTAACATATTAGACTTCAGCCCAGGCCAATGATAAATGGTAATAATAAGAGACATATAGTAATAAAATGTAATCCTAACAAATATCATGTGAGGGCTCACCACGCCCATAACAATAGGCTAAGGTTTTTTTTTTTTTTTAAACGTGTTCCAACTCATTCCGTTATTACAGCAACCCTATAAGGCAGACACTTAAGTAGCCTCAGATTTCCGATGAGCAAACTGTCTCAGGCAGGCACATCGTAAGTTGGTTAAGTTAACTCAGCTTTCGGGCCAGAGCTGCTCCTCGAATTGTCTTTCTCTGCAGCAGGAGTTTAGATCTTGGAGAAGCAGTGTGCCCAGTAATTCATAGGACAGGCGTCATGGACATTCCAGACCGACTAGACGGGAGCCACAGCCTGCTGGGCTGGCTCGGGGGTGCCAGTTCCCAGGGCTAGTCATTTGAAGTGAGGTTTGAGGGAGGAACAACTGTGGGGAGTGGGAATGTAGCTTTATCATGGAAGAAGAACAACAGCAGCAAGAACTTCTGGGATAGACATCCAAGAAGTGGATAGCACTGGATTCCTGCCCCCCATTGATTCATGTAGCAACTGCTTATTGAAGGTTTTTTGTGTGCCTGGCACCTAGTTCTCCGCTGTGGGGACACCGTGGTGAACCATGCTCCCACGGACAGGGCTCGGCTTCCTGCAGAGCTGCGTCACACTCACAGTTTGCACTCACGTCGTCTGCATTTTCAGCTGGCTCCAATTCTCTGATCTGGAGGACATTCCTCCTGTGTTTCAGCCACTTCTGTGGCTGGTGCAGGAAGGGACTATAGACATTCCATCTCTAAGACCCAGGCAAGAAAAAGTTCCTGCAGGTTATTAAAATCCTGCACACAGATATCTAAGCATGGCTT
This sequence comes from Sylvilagus floridanus, assembly GCA_949820135.1. Taxonomy (NCBI): domain Eukaryota; kingdom Metazoa; phylum Chordata; class Mammalia; order Lagomorpha; family Leporidae; genus Sylvilagus; species Sylvilagus floridanus. The sequence goes on along the minus strand of OX463236.1, from coordinate 118,548,074 downwards.
ACACAGCCCTGGGATCCAGTCCAAGAATGTGCTGATCATGTCCACGACTACCAAACTGCATAAAGACTCACATTAAAGCTGTAATAACAGGGAAATGGGGGAGAAAGTCAGAGACAGAGCAAAAAGGGTTCTTGAATTAAATCACTTTCATCCGGGCTCATTCACTTAAGGATGCAATCAACTCACTATTTCGGTAGCTTGGGACCTTGGAAATGTATTTCAAGATTAATTATGAAATGAATTCTTTAAAATGGAAAAAACACTACTTTTCTATTACTCTTAACAACAGATTCTAGTTAATGAAGCCTTGAAGTAGTTTAGTGGTTTGACTGCCACCTACTGTTCATTTTTGGCCACAACTCACATGTAGCTTGGGCAGCAGGTAAGAAAAACCGCCTTGGGCAAATCTTTTTTTTTTTTTTAAAGTACTTTAACATATGTACTGCACTGTAATTATTAAACATTTTTAAGGATTCAAGAGAATATTATTGATTCTACTTCAAGTTGCTGCATTTAGTAGTCTATGACAGTTACACTGGTTAAAATGCAAATATTGTGGTATTCTACAGACAGATTATGAATACAGAACATTTCATTTCATCCTGACAAAGTGTTAGACTTGAAATTTATAAAAATGTGCCTCAGACACACAGGTATCAACCTGAAAAAATAATTTCCTGAACGGGGCGTCTGATTGTAACACGAGAAAGAGGTCTCTGTCATCCCAGCACTGTGCTCAGCGGCTTGGATGGCCTTCAGAAATATAATCGCTTCTTCCATCTAAATATAAATATCCAGCCCTGTGCATCCCCGGCTGTCTCGGAGGGACCTGGACATTTGAGAGAGATGTGTTCCGTTAACGCTGCTGCCGTGGCATCCTGCTTAATGCCTAGAGTTTGGACGGGGATCGGTTTTGTGTTTGTCCCTGTAATATCTCAATTCTCCCCAGATAGAGTAATAATTCGTTTCCCAGACATGCCAATCCTATTTACTGTTTAAATACAGAATCTTGCTGGACACTGTATAAACGTGGTCTCCTAAGGCACGCGTGAGTTATTTCTTTAAATTGTGCCTCTTCAAGTCTCGGTACCAAATTATGCATGTGAAGAAAATTACAAATTGCTTATGTGCTTTAATGGACACAGGGCATGTTTTTATATGCTTTTGTATTTTCAAATGGGTCTGTCGATTGTTTTGTTCATATTAAATCTCGTTATGATTATTATATGTTTTAAAACATAAGGAGGAAATGTTCTGAAATATTTTGGCCTTTTTAAAATGTGCGATATTCAGTAGGATAAAATGGTGTCAATAAATTGTGACATTTGAGAGTCTTTTCAGCTAACATTTCTTTTCTGTACCAAGGACAGGTATAGATGGGTGGTAGCTTCATTTATTAAGACAGTCTTAGTGGGAGATAGCATAAATATCCTACTTTATTTTTTTTTGCCATAATAGTGATTTTTCCTGATATACAAAATAACTACCTTAGATTTTCAAATCACTGTGATTAGGTGCCCCTGTATATAGTTTTTAGATACATTCATCTTATTTGAAAATATATCCTTAACAGAGCCCATAATACGGAGATAAGCCAAAAGCTTTACATGTGGCTTTATTATAGTGACACTGATGGAATTTATAAAGAGGATATAATATGATATTAAGCAACATAAACAAACGTGATCGCCTATTCCATGCACAGCATTTCCTACTCAAGTGTTGCATCCCACCAGTGTCATCAGCCACAGCCGAAGGAAAATAGTGCTACCTAAAATATTGGCAGAGAAGCCGAAACAAATAAAATTAAGCTGACCTTTTAATAAATGTCTGTTTATTGATTTAAATTCACTTTTTTGTCTTTTTCTGAACCAGGCTGACGAGGCCTGTTAGAATACAAGCATGTATAATAACTCGGACACAACCATTTTTATTTCTTCTGCGTGTCATTACTGAAAGATTGAAGCAAGCTTCACCTAAGTGTAGTGATGCAAAAATAATAGTATCCCAGTCTGGCTGCGCTACAGCGGAGGCAAACGGCCGCTCCGTATCCCAGTGCCTTCGAGGTGGCTGACACGCCGCGTCTCACCAGACGTAAATAATGACAGACGGAAACCATCATGAGGTCTGTGAAGCATCAACACACTGCTATCATTTTCTCTCTAACCTTGCCTTGCCGGCCGTTCTCAGCCATCCAGGCTGGGAGATCATTTAAAAAGCAAATCCTGATGACTCTGCCCACTGTAGCAACAGTCAGCGAGGTTGGCATCAATTTCACTCAGTTTAGGAACTCAGAATAACAGCCGTTGCTGCCGGCGACACCCTAAACTCCAGTTGTTTGCCACAAATCAACTGTCTACCCTCCACCACCCACCCCTGCTGCCACCTCTGCACCCCTTCTCCATGTCTGTGTCCATGCTCTGGCAAAAGAGTTTCCTTTCTCATAGGAAAATGGTTTATCTCAGTGATGCACCTGGTACTCCGTATGCAATCTTCTAGGCTGCACCTATTTTTCTGGACTAGTTCCTTCGGTACAAAGTGCTCTAAGCTCACCCCTCCCCTGTTCCATGTGGCATACATTATTTTGTGTATATTATGTACGCACAGGGTAACAGTGGCTAAATAACATCCCAGTGTCCCTGTAGCTTAAGCTTAACATGGTTATGGTTCAGATAAACACGTCTGTACATGGCTGCCATAATCAATGTGGAATGGCAGAACAATTTTGCATCTGCAGTCCCAGGAAGAGGGGGAAAAAAGCTGTCTTGTCCAGCTTCGATAGAATTCATTCACCATGAAAACCTGTGATAAAGCAGTCGCACGTTTTATTTGCTAAGACAGTGATGCCTCTGCAAGCCAGAGGGAACTGAGGCTGATGTACAATAGGATAATAGCATTATCTCTTTGCAAATTAGCATGTTGCTTTGCTTGGGCGCTGGTGGAAGGGCAAAGGGGGTGTTCCCAGAGATCTCACTGGCAACCTGGAAAGGCAGAGCAAACACAACTACCTGGTTGTGAGCATCAGCGCTGGAGGATAAATTGCTAGGCATCTCCTGCTGCCGGCTCAAAATCAGACTGCATGTGTGTGTGCTCACTGGCCTTTAAGGGGCTTGGAGGGGAATGCATGGGCTTGAGTGTGTGTGTGAGTGTGAGTGTGGGGGGGAGGATTAGGAAGCAGAAAAGAATGGGGGTGGCTCACAATAGCCCGTCTTAATGGAGAGCTATTGATCGCATTTCCTAACACTTTAATCTCAGGCTAAACATCTTACTTACCTTGTGTAAGAGAGATGCCGACTTGAAATAAATAATAAACACCCAATATTTTAAGGACTTTTGAATTTTGCATGACAATAAATATTCATGCAGTTGGTGACTCCCAAAGAAAATAGGAGGCACTTAATTCTGTTGTTGATATCAGGTACACTGCAGGTTGATTTCCCGGGGTGAAAGTGAAAAATGCACTATTTGGACTTAAATTTAGACTTAATAAATAACTAATTTAGGATCTTGTTCTATATGCAAGGATATAATCACAAGGCATTCGTTTTTAAAAGGTTTCATTTATTCTTGTGAGCTTAATTATTGCAAGGAAACTGCTAGCAATTTGTTTTTTACCAGTGTCTGATTTCTGAGAATGGTTATTAAATATTAAATGGATGCATAATTCAGGCAATTAAGAAAGTAATCACACAAAGTAATGTAATGGAAGTTAATTATTACTGCATAAGCAAATAGTTCATTAATGCTAGTAGTTGCTATGGCTGCATTCTTAATACATGCAGAACTGAAGCATGACTCCTCTGTGTATTCCAGAAGCTGGTAGGAAGTGTGATGCTACACAGAGAGAGCAACACTAATGGAAAACAGAAGCAAATAAGGCCATATTGACCCCTGACTTGTCTAAATAAGGTGGGATCATCATTACTTAGGAGAGTTTTATCGAAACCACGCCTGTATCAGCTGCTTATGATTCTTTGGGTTTGTAACACCAACCGTGACTTAAATCAAGGAGAAACCCAAAGGAATTCATCTTGTTAAAAGTCACCCATCGTCTCTCCCCCATTTCATTTTGTTATGTTTTTAAATCAACCCTTTCATTGGATAGTTAAAGTCACCATGTGTTAATTTAAAAAGGTTCCATAGACTTTTAAATATATATATATGTATATATATATATATGTATATATATATATATATATATATATATATATGGAGTAGAGCTGCTAAAAGATCTTATTTTGACCTGCCACTCAACTCCTTTGCTCACACTGGCTCTCTAAAGCATTATCTTTTATAAAGGCTATTTTATATTAATGCAACACATACGGGTTCTGGCACTCAGCACACCTTGTGTTGCTGTGAGGCACCTGTGCAGGCAGGACAAGGTAGGAAGGGAGGGGACAGGATGAGGGTGAGGACTCAGCCCAGAGCGAGCCTCCGGGATGAAGCCTGGCCCTCCCCCAGAGAAGATCAGTTCCTTTATGGGTTTACTTTTTAACAGTACAGAACCACCCAGGGCTCATTGGCTTCCTGCAGCACTGGCATGGCCTGCCCCACCTTATTGTAGAATTTAATACGGAGGAAAGTAACTCTTTTAGGCCAGGTGCTCTTCTACCATTCTGATTTAAGCATTAACTCGCCACAGTCCTGGGCTTCTGTGTCTGCCTGGGTACAATGCCATTACCAAGCGCTATGCAGCACACCAGACAGGAGCTGTGCTGGGTGGGGCACAATGGAAATCCAGGGACACTGGTCCCATCTGGGATACTTCCAGCCATTCGAGGACAGCCTCACACTTAGCTAGCCTCTGGAGGAAATGGGAAAGACGTCCAAGACATACTCCACTTTGCACTAGGTCCTTCTTAACTAGGTCCTACTTCTTTTAACCTTTTTTGGGCCATGGAGCTTTGGACACTCTAGGACACCTAGGAATTAACACACAAATTTGCATTTCATTTTGGAGGGTTCATGGTCTCCCTAATCCTATCCATGGAGCTCAGATTTAAGACTTTGTGTTTTAGAGAAGTAAGATCAGTGGTCTTCAAACAGCTGGTGGACATGAGGTGAGTACCTGTCGGGCTTTTTGGGCATATAGACCAAAAAGATAGCAGAGGGGTTGGTGGGCTCTGAGGAAGCTTTATGGAGAAGATGAGTCTTGCACTTGACTTTATGCCTGGTATTTTGATGCCAGAGGTAGAGCATTTTGGGTAGAACAGAATAAGCAAAAGAAGAAAGCTTAAACGTCATCTGTTCAGTAGCACAGTCATCACTTAACAAACATGGGGCACCTACCAAATTATATAATCAGGAGAATGAAGACGTGAGTTCCTGACCTCAAAGAATCTACAGTAGAAGACAAAATACAGAAAGGATAGAACTAACCTCATTACAAAGGAAACATGTAGGTGCTTGGAGGAAAATCCATAGAGCCACAGAGAGGCGCTCTCGGGAAGTTTCGGAAGACTCTGTAGGAGGCAAATCCAGCAGGTCGCTCCAGGAAGGCAGAGGGGCTGTGCAGATCATGCCCTTGGCTGTGGATGATGCCACGCCTGGAAAAGAAGACAGAGCCAGCACAGACCAAGGCAGGCAGGCAGGGACATCTGCTCTGTGTTTGGACAACAGGTGCAACTTGAGGAAAGCAGAGGTTCTGAGTAGGGAGAACTTGGGAAGATGGGTGGGGGCCAGGTCTCGATGTCCTTAATCGGCAGGTAAAGGAGTTTGAGTCGTTTGTGGATGATCATGGGTTTTCTTTATCGTGATCTTTAGGAAAGTACCTGTCTCTGGTTACCTATCAGGAAGCACTGGATGTGGGGACGTGGGTGGCACTAGCATAGGGAGACCTTACAGACGAGGGCTGTAACCCAGGAGGAAGCCAGTAAGGGTCTCTTATAGGCATGCGTCTGAGGGAATTAGCATGCTGCATGAGAGGCCCTGGGTGGTGAAGGGGGACCTGTGAGCATTTTTCACTGACCCCCCCACTGAGGGGGCCAGAGAGGGGCCTGACTCATGGATCGCTTCCCAGAGGACACCCTGTGCTTACCTCCAGGAAAGAGCACGCGGATGTCTGTGGTGCTGGCCCTCTTCCCCCAAGAAACATCCTGAACTTGAGACAGACAGGCCGTGCCTCGCATCTGTACCGTTTTTTCCCCTGAAACAGATTTTAGCAAGTGCTCGCTCACAGCCGGGCTTGCCACCCACCCCCTGGTGTATAACACCAGAGCCTTCCTATAAATCTTTGACCTTTAAAACAAACTCTTACTCAGCCAAGGGTCGAGCCATTTCCTTGAGTAGGACTTGAAGTTTTCAGGATATACATTTCTCTCCCTGTCTGATTCAGGAGCAAGCTGGGGTTTTTGATTTCATTTGTTTTGTTTTTTGAGTTTTTTAAGTGGAATCTCCTCCATTTCCTCAGGTAATCTCCATATTCCGAGAAAAAAATTTGGATTATGATTCCTGTTTTGCAGATTGGGTTGGGATAACATAGCTGGCAAAAGATGACCCCAAGGTTAAAACTAGTTGTAGACCTCAGGAGGTGATCAAGAGAGCCGCCCAGGGGAGGCAGCAGGAGCCTGCCGATGTCCAGAGAGTTTCTTCCAGGTTCCTCTAGCATGTGTAGGCCACACTGAGGTCAGGTTCAGACAGCACATTTGGAACTTTGAGCTCTGCCTCCGTTTTAGGGACTATTTCAATTTTCCATTCTGCGTCAGGTCTGTTCAAAGAGATTTCTAACTGGCACAACGGTGTTCTCACTCACATTCTCTGCTGAGGTCCTTTCTGGCTAAGTCATGCATCATTCTGGCTTCCCTTGGAAGTAGTCCTCTCTTTCCCCTTCCAAGTTACCGATGGCTTTAAATGTCAGAACTGATCCCAGCAATAAAAACGGGCACTTCGCTTGCTTGCTCATCTGTATATCCAAGTTCTATTTAAAGTCTCCAGGCCATTGGTTTACTGAGCTCACTCTAGAAGTTTCCAAGGAATCCCCAAGGACTTCCCAAGCTGAAGTGTGTCTTCTTTACTGATGAAGCGGCATTGTTATCAGATTAGAGGATTTTGCGGTTGTGTTTGTCATTACATCTGGTCACAAAGTCTCCTGTAGCACACTCGGAATTAGCTCTGATCTGGTTGTGGTTTTTTTTTTAAATCCTTTCACCTTTGAAATGTAAACCCCGGAAAAGTAAGCAGACACAAACCAGGCTGTGGGGGTGTGTGTTGGACACTCAGCCGTCTGGCAGGCCCTTTATAATGTCACATTAGGGCTGTGCCTGGATTCTCTTTTGGCAACCTTCATTGTGATGGGGGTGGCAGGTGAGGGCAGGGTTGAAAGGACAACCTCCCCCTCCTGTGAACTCAGGGTTGGCTCTCATTAGACAGCGGCCAAGCTGCCAGAGAACGCTCGGCTCTCACACTGGAGCTCTCGCGTTAAGCCCTTGGCAGCCTCGCAGTGGGGAAAACATGCCTTTTGGGGACTCGTGACTAATTCCCTACATCATGGCTAATGCATCCCAGGGTGCTAACTTCAGCACACCTGCCTCTACTGCTAGCAAGGTAATGAGAGCGCTTGTGAGTTACTGGTCACTGACAACATTTATAATATTTTCAACCTAGCGTTATGGCGTAGGTCAGTGTGCACCGTTCACAAGGAGTGGGTGGATTCTGTCGCTGGGGGAGCCCTGGTTTTATGGGCAGTTGGTTGGTGAAGTGGATCAAAACCCTTTATAAATGAAGTGGATGCGTTGGGAAAGGTTCTAGGTGTCCCATGATACCCCATTAAATTTTGTTACTAATTACATCATCAAGAGGTAATTATAGCACTCTGAGGCCAGAGATTTTAAAATCATAACCATCAGGAAATTTAGCCCATAAAAGAGGTATGCACTGGCCTGGAGAACTAGGATGGTTGTGAGAAAGTGTGGGGGTGGTATGGGGTACATGTTTGGAAATCCAGATTGCTTGAAACCAGTGAACACCTAAACACATTGGTGGTGGGTACCTCCTAGCCTGCACCATGGAGTTTGGGTGTAGATGCATTAGCGTTACACTTTTCAATTTTAGAGGATAAAAACTGATTTAATTCACTCAAGAAGGTGTCTAGAATAATTATTTTACTTTCTCAAATCATTCCAGTCTTGTTTTTTGGTAGATTCTCAGAAAGCTGAGCTGACGATATTCAGATTAAAGAAAGAAAAGATACGTGAACTTCCTTTGAGCAGCCCTTCAAGATAATGGAGCTTTTTGTTCTTGTTTTTGTTTTGTTTTGTTTTTGACCAGATGGTCAGAGGTAAATGCATTGCAGTGAGACACAGGTTAGCCTGGACTCTCTGCAGAAGAACTCTTTGGACCTGGTCTCCTAATCCTGTCCGTGTGCTCCTTTGCATTTCTGCCCTGAACCAACTAGAGTGAAGGGCTTGCGCCTCCTCTCCTGAAAGGCACGGTACCAGCGTGATTACCAGGATGGACTCCCTCAAATTGTTTTCTGGCCCCTCCAGAATAATCTTATGTATTAGTGAAGGTAACATTGGTTTCCACAACAAAAATTCCCCAAATTCACAGTGCTTGACACAATAGAAGTTATTTCTCACTCCTGGGACAATTCAGCGCTCATGTCCCTGATGAGCAGTGTTCCATATTGCGTCTCAGACCTGAGAATCCTGCACATTGGGCTGCTTCTGTCTCTAGAACCCCAGAATTTTCTGCATCCCACCAGGAGATTAATAGAGAGTATGGAGAAGGCTAATAACTGGGTAGGTTGGAGGAGACATACAACCCTTTCAACTGCTTTCCATGGGTAAGGACTAATCAATCACATGGTTTCACCAAGATGCAAAGGAAGCTGGGAAATGTAGTCCCATACTGAGTACTTGCTTCTTATAGTCAACTTGGTTCTATGATAGGGACAGTACAAATTTCAGGAAAGAGTTTGGGCAAGGTAATTCAACTCTCTTAACTCATCTACGATACAGAGACAATAAAAGTATCTACTTTTAGAGTCATATGGATCAAATTAAATAATGTACATAAAATGTTTGTGATACATAAAACCTATGATAAAATTTAGTCATTATTTCAAGTATGTTAATTGTTACTAATTTTTCCTTGAATTATGAATTCAAGGAATTCATAATTAATATCTTATTCATAATATCTTGCATAACCAAATAATATGTGATGGGGCCATTTTTATTTTCTGAACAAAGAGAATCTGATGGACTGTGAAAGTACACAGGGTGACAGTCAGATGGTCCCTGGGGGATGTGGAGACTGCTGATGAAGTCATGGTGCCTGCTCCACTCGAGCTGTGTGTTCTGAGCACAGAAGGAAGGAAATGTTTGAATTTCTCAGAAGGGATGACACAGCAGTCCATCACTTCACCATCATTTCATTATCTACATGGTATTTTTCAGTATTTATTCCCACATAATTTCTATTAGGAAAAGATAGTATTTCCATTAGGAATGATGAGTATTTGATATAAATAAATGAGAAATTAGAAACTCTTTATATAAATAAAGAACTCATAAAGGGCATTTTCACCCTTGGTGAGGTTCAGTTCTGTTTCAATAAAATTGATTAATGAATAGCAACCAATGCAGTAAGGTCAATTTTACTTGCTGTTAAATTCACTTTTCAGAGGGCAGAAAAATTCCATGGTCATCAGTATGAATTTTGGGAAAGCGGAAATTAAGATTAGTCAAGGTCCCTCAGTTTTATAAATGAGGGCCATGGTGCTGAGTACACTGTTACATTCTCTAAAGAGCTGTTTACTTTTACATAATTCCATGAAATGAACCTAAACCTGGCCAAGTCGCATCATGCCTGACCCAAGCCAGCCTGGCTTGGTTGGCGAGCTAGGTGTCAGGGCAGTGGGACAAGTTCTGAAGGAAGTGGCCTGTGTTGGCCGAATGCCTGGGTTGGAGTCCTGGCTTCATGCCTAATCATACTGCACAACCTTGGGCAGTTTACTTAACTCTTCTAAGAGTCGGCTTTCTCATTTCCAAACTGGGATAACAATAACTCCCATTATAGATTTAACTGAGGCATTCTTTGTGAGGTGCCCAGTTTGACACGTAACCGGAAGCACTTAGGCGCTCTGACTGAAGAGATTTTCTTGCACTTATTTAATTCTCACAACTACCCTTTCAGGGTAGAGGCTCTAATTATACACATTTTACAGGTGAACAAAGCCCAGAGAAGCTGAGTAATCTCCCCAAGACCACATGGCTTGTTAGGAGGGAAAGTTAAAATGCAGAATCCAAAATCCGCGCTCTTAACCTCTGTGTGGTGCCACCTCTTCCTAAGAGCTCAGCAGTGTTACCCATTTCTTGTATTTTTATTCAGAGGTAGAAGTTCAGAATTTAATTCAAGAATGTTTGGTAACAGGGATATTGTGGAATAAGAAAGACTTTGCTTATCCATACTTGAGTTAGTGAATGAATGAAAACAAATCTGGTATGATCTGAAGCCTGGGTGTGTCTCAGAAATATACTCTGGAAATCAGCACCAGTTAGAAGACGCAGCTGTTCTAACACCATAAGCTCACACTGAGCGTAAGATGACAATTCCAGCATGCTGGTCGCCTCTGAGTCACAGGAATCGCCCTGTTGAGTCCTAGACTCCAGATGGAAGACACTTGCCATCCCTCGAGAAGCAGCCAGCATGGTGGTGTCAGCGGAGTGTGTGAAGATGGCTTGCCAGATTCCAGCACGGGCCCATGTAAAACACATTTTTTATCTGACTTTCTGAAGCCGCATTTGGTGTTCCATTAGCAGTGTGGAGAAGGCCCGAGTGTCCTCTGCATTACGCTAATTGTTTAAGCATGACAGGTTATTGCTTCAGTCAGAGGGGTAATGTAGATTGGGGGAAAAAGTAGGGCACAAACAGAATTTTCTAGTTTTTGAGAAGCAATTATAAATAGATGAGAAGCCGTAAAAGTGTTCCACATGGGAAGGCTCATGAGTAGCACTGAAAAGGCAGCTGGAGCCCACGTAGCCAGGAGCAGGAGTGGCTCAAAGCTGACAAGACTACAGCAGTGATTTAAAAATAGCCATGGTAATTCTGCAGCAAAACAGAACAATGAGACCGAGAGTCACAGAGCTCAAAAGAGACGTTGGCCCAACACAATGCTCTTTCATTGGGGAAGCTATTTTCATAGCAAACCCAAATTTCCAAATGTCAGCCTGATAAATAGGGGCGATCTAAAAGGATAAAGTCAAGGTGATTTGTTTTAATACTTAAAGGGAAAAAGGAAACTTGCTCTTGTTTCTACCAAGCATTCAGACCTGTAGGGAGAGAGGAGCTGTGCTTTGAAGTGAGACCTAGTTATATTATGTCTAGGTGCTATTTTAATCCACACAACTAGTCAGTAGGTCTAGACCATGTCAGGAGGCTCGTCTTTCTCGATTAGATTATCTAGAATATGGTTAGACTCCAACAACCATGAAGAGCTACGGAAGTTAAAAATATAATATTGTACCTAGAGGGCCCGTTTCTCCAGGATGCAGGTGCTGTCTTGGTATGGCTAGATTAGCCTACTGGCATTTGGCGATGTGTAGCCTGGCAGGGTGGCTGTGCACATAGACTTCAGAGTGACTAGTTCTGGGTTTGAAAACCATGTTCAGAAGGTTTCAAACACCAATGGTCAGGGAGATCTGGGCAACATTTAATTTCTCTTAAGATTCCCTTCTCTCATTTCTAAAACACAGGTATACAATATTGACTACAATGGCGTTTGTTGAAGGCCTAAATTAATAAAGGAAAGCATTTGGTATGAACTGCATAATTAGTGGCTGCCTGTTGTGGTTACTTGTAGTCAGTTGATCTCTTTGACTCTTTAGACTCTTGAGGGCAGGAGCTGGGCGCCATGGCTCTGAGGTCCTTTGAAGTCCTGGGAGCTAATGCTCACATTGTCATTCTTCAGAGCAGTCTCTGGGTCCATGCTCTGTTTTCCAAGAACAGTATGTCTCTTAGGAATTGGCAATTTTCATTTCAGCCATTCCTCCCGCTAGGTGGAGATCCTCTTAAAGCCACGCTCTGTGTCAGGATTAGAAAAGAGCCCGTAAGTGATTTCTAAGACACAAACAGACACCAGTGGCAAGAACACTTGGACTTATACACCTGCTCTGTCCTGGAGGCACATTCTTATTTACTAATCATTTCAAAATAAAGGAAAGATGTTCCAGGCACCATCTCGTTCTGCTCTAAATCCCCTGTTGCAGACACACCCAGAATTAAGCAGTACCCAGAGAGGAGCAGTGTGCCATGCTACCCCAGCCTCCTCAGTGTTGAGATTTGAATGTGACGGAGAAAGAAAAGCCATCCACGAAGTTCCAAGCGAACTAGAAAGCGGTGCAGCTGCACGAATCGAGGGCCAACTTCAGGCTATATTTTGACACTGATTACCCTTGCCTTAGCTGGCGAGTGTCATTCTAGTCAACAGGATTGCAACAGGGAGTTTAAAGGAGCAGAGAGAGAGAGAATGATATGCGGAAGCATGCTGAAAGTAGTAAAAAGAAATACTCCAGCAAGGCTGCACTGGTCTGGGCGTCCAGGTCGAAGGGCTAGGGCGGGACTCCGGAGTAGCAGGACATCGGCGGTGCAGGCCATTTCCCAGAGCAAAGCTTACTGTGGCTTCAGAAAACCCAAGATCAATCTTCTGTTTTTCATCTTCCTATCCTCCCTTTATGTTGAAGAAATATCCAGAATAATCTTATGTATTAGTGAAGGTAACATTGGTTTCCACAACAAAAATACCCCAAATTCACAGTACTTGACACAATAGAAATATTTGGAAATAGTTTCATTTTAAAGATCTTAAAAAGTAAAATTCATAAAGATCTGGAAGACCAAAACATGGAGCCCCCAGTGGTAATACTAAGGTATTAGTTTTATACAGCACCTAACATGTTACAATGCATTTCTATATATTTTATGTATTCTGTATGTAGGCCCTAACAGATGTTTCAAATGTACCGTTAGGTGCATTGCATTGCATTGCAACAGAAAACTCAACTCCCAGTGTCTTTTTTTAAAGAAAGAGATTTATTTATATATTTATGTATTTGAAAGGCAGAATAACAGAAAGAGAGAGGGAGGGAGGCAGGGAGGGGGGAGAGAGAGAATCTTCCCTCTGCTGGTTTACTCCCCAAATGGCCACAACAGCCAGGGTTGGGCCCTGCCAGAGCCAGGAGCTCCACCTGAGATTCCCCATGGGTAGCATAGCCCCAGGCACTTGGGCCATCTTCTGTTGCCTTCCCAGGCACCTTAGCAGAGAGTGTCAGCGGCAGAATAGCCGGCATTCAGACGGGTACTCCGATTTGGGGTGCCAGTGGCTTAACACGCTGCGCCACAATGCCAGCCGCCAGTTTGTCTTTCACAACAGTTAAAGACACTGTTTTAGTTCAGAGTTGTGGACTGACTCCAGGCTTGGTTGATTCAGGGGCTCAGGATTATCTTCCAGAGCCTAAGTTACGTATCCTTGGTGTTATCTACATACCCCGCCTGATAGCAAGACAGCTGCTGTAATCCCGGCTGTAACGATGCTCAGATGTTTTCAGAGGGAAATGGAGGATCATCTTCTGCTTATTGCTTTATCTTGGGAATGAAAACTGTCGTCCAGACGCCTTCCTTCAGATTACCCTCTAGGTCTCCTTTGCATCTCCTTCTTGAACTTCTCATTGGCAAGAGAAACAGGATTGCTTTAGACCTGTCAGCCTCATTTCTGGGGCCAAGGGGGTGGCGGTCAGGCTGCATGGGGGAAAGATGGATGATAAAGGAACAGGATGGGATTTACGATGGAAGGAGGAGGAAATGGACAAGAGTAGGTAACTCACCGTGTGCACTACCCCCTATATACATGAAAGGAAACAGTGATGCAGAGTAGTAAAGGGATTATCTACCATATGAAAGTCATGCTTGATAAAAGCTGGGCTTTTACACACACACACACACACACACACACACACACATATATATATATATATATAGAGAGAGAGAGAGAGAGAGAGAGAACACTGTGCTGGAAAGGATCAAGTGCCACCCCCTCATTCATCTTAGTACTTTGGAAGCATGGCCCTTAGTATCTCTAGCTCCTTAGCCAAAAGAGCTGACTAATGTATACCTCTGCTTGGAACTTTACCCCCAAACCTGTTAGTCTTCCCTTTGACAGGTAACACCTACAGACCACATGAAAATTTGCTTGTGGAAGAGTGGGCCAGAGTGCACACAGCTAATGAACATGTTGGTTCCTGGATGAGAGTTCAGGGCGGGTAGGGGTAGGGAGTCCCAGACATTCAAGTTTTACCCTCTTCCAGAAAGAGACAAGTATGGGAGGAGCAGGAGCACTTCTCCAGCAAAGTCTCTCCCAAGGAGAGCAATCTTCCCTCTACTCATGGCTGCCTCACTAGGCCCCTTGGCCTCCTTTTCTCTTTTATTTCTTGTAGTTCCCTCTGTCTTTTGCTGCAATCTTCTCTCCACATTTTGCTTCTTCATCTGTTATCTTTATGTCTAAGCATTCACATCCATCTGATTTTACCGTGATAAACCTACAGTAGAAGTGGGAAGTCATTTTCAAGTTCTTCAAGGAGAAAGAGGTCAAAACAGTGGCTTTGCCTATTTTAGCCCAAAGGTGAAACACCTTCAAGATGCACAAAACTTTCTCCTGCACAAATGCACTGACCATGCATGGCACACTTCTAGCATGTTAGTATGCTAGCTGAGTCTTTGTCTCTCTGCTGAACCTTATCAAATATTCCTAAGATTGTCCAGCTTTTAGCATAATTGGAGAACATCTTAATGCTAAAAAAGCCACTTTTCCTTACCTTATCAAAGACATTTTCATCCAAACATGGCAGGGGCAAGGGTGGGTATGCTCCTTATCACCAAGACTGCTGCATGCTGTCAAGACTCTTGGCCACAGCATCAGTGGCTGGGCCACCAGCACTGCCCCAGCCATCTCATTTATCCCTCCATCCTTGGGTTTCTCTCCACGTGATTCAAAGTCCTGGTAGGAGTGTCTGCCTGAACCTGGGTCACGTGTTATTGCTGTGGTATGTGTACCTGTAGGAGTTACGGAGAGGTGCGGGAAATGGAGGACATTCTTTCTTGTGTTGGAAGTGGGAGGAATGTCTTGCCTCCCCTCCAGACTAATCCAAGGTAGAGTTTAGATGTTGAGAATGCAGATATTGGAAGGCTAATGAATGATAAGTGTCTGGTACAATGGACCTTGAGCTAGCTGAATTTCAGACCCAACCAAAGCAGAGAGGATCGTGTTAAAGGAAATCCACTAATTTACAGAGCAAATTAATCTAACAGGAATTAATAATCAAATATTTCTCAAATATTTAGACCCCCTAATTGAGCAGTCCTGGAAATTTGATTGCTTTAGAATTGAGGAGCACTTAATAAAAATACCAGTCTCTAAAACATCCCAGACTTACTGGTTGAGGCTTCACTAATTATGGGGACTAGGAATCCATACTCCTTGGGCAGTTCTCACTCAGTTGGTCTGTGACCCTCCTCTGAGAAACATTGCTGGGTGGATACTTAGAGAGGTGATTAGTGTAATAATAAAAATAGCCAGTTCTAAGTCAAGTGTGTTTATTTCAAGCACTTTGTCCAGAATATTTCATTTCAACCTCACAACTGCCCTAGCAGGTAGTCCAGTTGTACACATTTTATGAGTATACTAAGTGCTACACAGAGATAGTAAGTAACTTGCCTGAGATCACAGAGCTGGTAAGAAGTGGGCATTAGGTCTGCACCCTTCATGGTTGCAAGCCCATACTTTTAGGCCTGAGCAGACGATTCCTTGGCAAAGATGAGGAGCCCAAATCTTGAAGTATGTGCCATGGTTCTTACTGAGGTTTCTAGATCCTGTGGATTGGTCTCATGGAAAATGCAAACGATCATCAACAAGTTCATGCAGCATGTAAATAATGAAAAAACTATGCCTGGATTTCAAATTTTCTCATACCAAAATAAAGTTGCCTTTCAATCCCATTTTCTCATGAACCTTTTGAAACACTCAAATGTTGGAAAGATGATAGATACAGCCAAAGAGGACTGGAAGCTTGGAGGTGAAAACATTCACGAGATGTTGTGCCTGAGTGTCTATTCTAAAGTTTGGTGCAATAATCTTGAAATCAGATACAGGGGAGTTGGGATTATTGTCTTGGGTTTGTTATTTTTATGGAAATAGCTAAGATTCTGGAATCCATCCCAGATTCAACTAATAGCAACCTCAGACAATCAGGGGTGTGAATGACAAATAATAAATGATAATCTAAAAGTCAGGATTTTTAGATTGCCTTCTTTCATACTCTCAGGCCAGTGCACCCTGAACCCCATATCCTGTATCTCATTCTGTATTTGTGTCCAAATTGTTGTCCAGTGAGAGATGCCATTTTTGGAAAGTTGACCTTGCTCCCTGCAAATCACAACACACAAGAAAACTGTGTACTCCATACTGGACTTGTTCAGGGCTAGAGAGAGCTTGAAACATAAAGGCTTGACTGGAGTTAACTAGAAAACTCAGTCAACTGAAGACTCCGGTTTGTTGAAAATGCAGCACTTTCTTCTTTTCCCCTAAATATGTGATTTATGTACCAGTGTGGGAGGAAGGTCGGGGTAGTCTGGAGGAGCAGAGTTGGTGGGAGGCCAGTCTGTATTGTGTACAATTTTGGGAGGGAAAGTAGTAACCAGGTGTTCTGTAAAGAACAGAAGAGACCAGCCACCTGGATGCATTTGGATTCACCATTATAAGAAACAGGAGAGCTGCAGGAAGCAAGAGCAGCTTCTGAGAGGTGGGTCCCACTGGGAGGCAGAGAGATGTACGGAGAGTCTTTCTGTACCCATGATCTTTTGATCCTTTATTTTTATAGAAAATAAGACAGTAATTTTTCTACTGATCCACAGAAAGATTCCTAAGAGAAATCCAGAAATGGCCCTGGATTATGGTGAATTTATAAAGGTGGCAGAAAACGTATATAAGGGTGATTTCCTCCACCTTACTTTATATATCATGTCCCATTTTAAAAACTTAAAAAATCACAAATATTATATTTTCTTTTTCACCCAAATCTTTATGAAGTATAAAGAGGAGATATGGTGAATACTGTTAAATAGATGAGGAGTTAGGGGAAGCCACCTGGCCTCAGCTGAGATCATAAAGACATGGCAAAAGCATCAGTGAAGAGTCCTTCACTGCTCTCTCCACGAGTTCCCCAGGATGCTTCTCATCAAGCATCCATCATGAGCAAGCTGGATTCTACCTGAAACCCCACTCCATCACCATCACCATCACCATGGTAAGCAGCATCTGAGCCAAGAAAAATGGCTCTGAAAACTGCCATCTCTTGTGGAAAGAACCATAAAAAAAAAAGAAAAAAGAAAAAAACTGTGGAGGTGACATTCCTAGGAGGAAGGAGAAGAAGAAGATGGGCAGGTACAGAATATTCATAGACACTTCTCATGTGGCAAGGGCTGGATGCCTGTCCCACACTGGCCAGGCAAGTAGCCTCTTGTGTGTGTCTTGGGACCTCCATTGGATTTTCCCATCTATCTCAATGGGAGTTTTTGAGATGTGGAGAGAAAGAGACTTGCTGACCTTTAAAAAGCGCTGATCCATTTGTAGTATCTACTGTCGACTTTGCAGTGACTTCAATACTTCAGTGGAGGTTTTTAATAGAAAGGAGGTTCAGGAGCTACACATTTTATTTCTACTTGGCCATTGGGAATTACCATATTTGACCATTTGGGAGATTTTATAAATTCTCTTCAGTGTCACTTTACTACATGGCAATCAAGTCAGAGAACTTGTTCTGAGTTGGGCAGAGCGTAATAGCAGTGTAGGAGCTAGCTGATATAGGGCAGAAGAGCTAGTAAAAAATCAGTTTTCCTAGGGAGTTAAAATAGACACTTGGGTCTATAGACTCCTGTCCTTTTACCCTCTCTAAATTACTGGCTTTTATTTGGAAAGGTGCAGAGGAAGAGCAATGCTGGGATCAACGGTATTCATGTACTCTTGTCTGTGATAAAAAGTTGTTCCAGTCTCATATTGGAAAATTCAGAAAACAAAAACAAAAATATTTCCCCTTAAAGTTTATTTTCAGTATCCTGGATTTTTAAAATATTTATTTGTTTACTTATTTGTTAGAAAAGCAGAGAGACAGAAAGTGAGTCTATGTTTCCTGATCCACTCCCCAAATGGCTACAACAGCTGGGATTGGGCCAGGCTGAAGCCAAGAGCCAAGAATTCCATCCGGGTCTCACATGAATGGCAGGGGCCCAAGTACTTGGGCCATCTTAAGTGCCTTTCCAGGCATATTAACAGGGAGCTGGATCAGAAGCAAAAGAGCTGGGATTCCAGCTGCTGCTCTGATAGTGCATGCTGGCGGAACAAGGAATGGCTTAACCCATTGCATCATTATATCAACTGAATTGTTCTGGTTTTAATGACATAGCATGGAGGATTTCTGCAGTGACCCAAGAACTCCAAATGGGATATTTAAAAGGAGCTATTCACTTTGGAGTCACCCCATGACCTTTCCACCCAACTGGAGAAGGTGCTTCAGTGACTACACATGGGATACCCAGAGCATTTGAACAATTGCAAAGATAATATTTGAAAAAAAAGCCTTGAAAAATAACTTGAACCAAAATGGTGAGATGTTATAATCACCCAAGAGAGATGGGATCAGAACCCACCCTGAAGTATTAGAAAGATTGCATGAAGCTACATGTGTGGTTTAAATTATGCATTGGCTCCTGAACTTAAGTAGGCATTTGAACCTCAAAGTCATAAGTGGATGTTTGCAAGGGTAGAAGCTTAATTCAGCTATGGTGTTTAGGATATGGGCCTAATGGGAGAAGCTTAGATCCCTGGGAATGGGCCCTCAGAAGGTAATTACTGAGAAGGGGGTTGATACGAATGCCTGAGTTGGGCCCAGCATCAACCTGCTCACTGGCTCACCACATGATCCTTCCTCTTCTCTCCTTCTGCCGTCACCATTCACTGCTGTCATCAGAGGCCAAACCACAGGGGCTACTGATTTTGAACTTGAACTTCCAAAACTGTGTGCTAAAGAAACCTTCTGTCTTTATAAAGTCAGTTGCTCTGAGTAACGAAAAGATGACTAACACAGGTACAATTGGCGGTATTCAGAAAGAGACCAAAATGTTGAGCAATGGGCAGTGGAAGAGACGAAAGCAGTTTTGGTTCTTTTTTTTTTTTTTTTCCCCACTTGGGGTCTGTAGTTGAGTAGCATTAACAAGTGTGATGGGTAAGCAAACATGAATTTGGTGTTCATTAGCAACTAGAATTCACTTTGAGCCAGTTTTAACTCAATGGTACTTCCACATGAATCACTGAGGACAAAACGGAACCAGACTGGTCTATATACCATCCACATCTGTTTCCAGAGTCACTTTTCGCAGCTCAAATCAAGGGGTTCACTTGCGGAATGTCTGGACTAGGGTAAAAATCCATATCCAGCCACAGACAGAGTGAAAAAGTGCAGTATTTTTTGAGATGTTTCCCAATTTAGCAAAGCTACCAACAATGTGGTGAAAGAGGAATAAGCAACATAAATTGACCAACCAAAATGTTATTGAATGTATTTAGCAAGATAAGAAAGACTTCAATGTATAAATGTCTTCTGAAAATCACATTATTTCCAATTCAAGCTAATAAAAAATAATTCCAGGCAACTTTTACACCACAGCCAGGGAAGAAAATATTCCTCAACTTTGTTCACCCACTATAAAGGATACCAACTTTACATAATAAAAATTAAACATGTGAAATTTCCAGTATGCTTTTCAGCCTAGAATTAGTACTTTACAAATGTGAATGTGTTGAATATAAAATTGAGATTCTTTTGGTTTTATTGCTAAGCTATATTATCCTTTCAGTTGAATTTGTATAATATGTTACCCTCTAACTACCCAATTACTCAGTTTCATTTTCCCTATTCCCTCATTTTTTTTTCCAAATCGCCTGGCTTTGACCACCTACTCTCCACTTAAATTAACCTAGAAAAAGTTACTAATTACTACAGTCAGTACCACTTTCAGTTGTCTTTTATATTGTTTTGTGGGAATATTTGACACCACATTTTTTCCCTGCGTCTGTACCTGCCTTTTGCTTTTTTTCTCCCAATTTCCTCCCAATATTCCTGAATTGCTCTTTCTCAGTTCTCTCCTCCACTTCCTTATGAGCCTATCTTTCTACCCTCTGTACTATTCTCTCTCAGCTTTTTGCACTCTCCTTTAGTATAAAACACATCTATGGCTTCATCTACCACCTAAGCCAGTGACTCCAGATCTGCATAAGTAAGTGAATTCTCCCCCTGGGGTCCAGAGGAGAAGTGCCACCTTCCACCAGCTGCCTCCACTGGTGGCTGTGAAGAGTTCAACATTACCACATCTAGAACTGAGCTCATTTTGATTCTCTACCCCACAGCTTCTCTGCCTGCATTTCACACTTGATCTTAGCCAAAAGGCTGAGAAGCGATTCTCTGCCTGCATTTCTACAGGAAATATATTTTCTTGATGAATGACAATATTGCCCTCCCAATTGCCAACACTATAAATTTGAGAGTCATTTTTAATTCCTTCCTCTTGGCCAGATTTGACATTCATGTCATGCCTCAACTGCCGTCTATACATCTGTTCTACTCTCATTGCTTCTATTTGAGTTCAGACTCTCCTAGCAGCAGCCACTTTCAGCTTTTTTGTCTCTGGTCCTGCTATTCATTCATTCACAGCACAATCACAGTGTGTCTGCTACGATCCAGGCATGTTGGGCATAGGAGCATAGAGATGAGCATGCCGAGTATGGTTTCTGTCCTCAAGGACTCCAGCGATCATCCTCAACACAGATCTGGTCAACGTCCTTCCTTGTCCAGCATCCATCATATCTCCCCAAGCTTCCAGCCTGTGTCTGCCTCTCTCAGAGTGGCTTGGGATGGCTGGAATCAGAGAAACCTTGTGGCTGGGTGCGTGGCCACACAGAATGTAAGGCAATGTTGTCTAGATGCCCATCCAAGTGGGGTGATGGCCACATGGCTTAATCTTGGTTAATCTTGGTTAAATCTTGCAGGGCTGCCTTAGGCCAGTCAACCTAACCTAGGGGTGGAGCCGCCATGGGGGCACGTGGTGGTCCTCTGTCTGCATTCATGCCTCTGTTCTGCAGCATATATGTACTCACTCAAGTCCAGCAGGTTCTAGAACAGTGAGGAGACCTTGAAGATGAAAGGGACAGGTCCTAGGATAGTGAAGTAGAAAGACAGGAGCCTGGGTCTCTGATGAAGCTGTATTTTGCAGAGCACCATGCCAGCTTTCGTCTGTATACAACCTGGTCTTTTTGTGAAAGAGAAATACATTTTTATTGTGATTAAGTCACTGAACTTAACCCTAATACGTAAGACTTATAAGGTCCTTAGAATGTGAGCAATTTTTACTTCTTTGGGGTTATCTTACCCCTCATATAAGTATTGGAGTTAGAAAATTTTGTCTATATCTATACCTCTCTCTCTGTCTCTCTCTCTCTCTGTCTCTCTCTCTCTCTCTCTCTCTCTCTCTCTCTCTCACTCACACACACACACACACACACCTCTTCATGCCAGTGCCCCTACTTCTCTTTCATTCTGGGATTCTTTCTTGATTGAATTCGCTGGCTTGGTTCAGACACCATTTCTTCAAGCAGGTTCCATGGCTCTCCCTTCTCAGACTGGTTTAGGTAAGGTCTTTTTGCCCCACACCCCGTGCTCTCATGTTTCCTTTTCTGGGTTTCCCACCAGACCATGAGCTCTTTGAGAGCAGGGACTTGTTAGGTGCCCTCTTGACTGAATAGCTTGCTCTCTAACTTCTCTAATTGTGCTGCCAATTTCATGTCTAGTCAGCAGCTGCAGAAGTTTGAACTAACAGAGTTGAATGACTTGATTGAAGTTAGTCTTTTTGGGGGGGGGGGCAGGTAGGGTTATACACAGTGAGAGAGAGAGACAGAGAGAAAGGTCTTCCTTCCGTTGGTTCACTCCCCAAATGGTCATGACGGCCGGAGCCAGGTGCTTCTTCTGGTATCCCATGTGGGTGCAGGACCCAAGCATCTGGGCCATCCTCCACTGCCCTCCTGGGCCACAGCAGAGAGCTGGACTGGAAGAGGAGCAACCGGAACTAGAACCCGGCACCCATATGGGATGCCATCGCCACAGGTGGAGGATTAACCAAGTGAGCCATGGCGCTGGCCCCTGAGGTTGTCCATCTTCATTTGCCATTCCCCTCACATGGGGATGTGTGTGGAGGGCTGGGTATGTGAAGCTTTTTTAAGTCAGAAGTGACTTCCTTTGAGATGGGAGAAACCTGTTTAATTGCAACCTCCTTTCCAGAGGCAGGAGAATGAATGCAGCGATCATATGTAGTCTGGTAGGTCCTCTGGCTGATTCCTAGGGAAGTCCTCTGGCTGAGGCACTAAAAACCTGGGAATGTGCTCCAGACCTTGCTGGCATCCATTTGGAAAACTCGTCCCACATCCAGGGGCTCGGCTGAGCCAAGCAGCATCCAAATCTTCACACCCCCACTTGAGGGACAGGAAACAGTCTGGACACGTCCAGACTCTATAACAGGCCACACTGAACTCTTGTCTGCACCTTGGGCCCCCTCCCTTACCACCCTTTCACCTTTTCCTGGGCTCACTAATGTGCTGGTTTTCCCCAGGTATTCCACACTCTGTGTCCCCTCCAAACCTTTGCCCCAGCTATTTGCTCTGCCTTAGTTGTCCCTTCTTTCCTGCTGCAAATGCTAACTATGCCCACTGCTTAAGGTCTTTGCAACTCAACTCAGGAATCTCCCTCCTCTGAGAACTCCCCCCACCCCCCACTGCCTCCGAGGGGCACCAGTGGCTGGTACCCTGTGCTTGGCTCACCCAGTACTCTTGCCTCAGCATCTCATACCTCATCTGCCAGCTCCTCCAAAAACAGGAAGTTATCTTGCTCAGCTCTGTATCTTCACAGTGCCCGGCATTCGGAAGTTGTTCAACAATATCTCATTCAATTGACAGATAAGAAATGCTCTCAGAACCATGTAGCTTGCGTTCTTTCTCAGATGTCCTTGACTCACAGGCTGACCCTTTCCACAGCCTAGATGAGGCTGATGGTGTTGGCTCAGGTAAGAGATGGAGGCTACATTTCAGAGGCTAGCCCAGTGTGGAAGGAGACGGTGGCACTGTAAATTATTTTTAAAATATATTTATTTATTATTTGAAAGGCAGACCTACAGAGAGGCAGAGGCAGAGAGAGAGGGGAGGGAGGGAGGGAGGGAGGGATAGAGAGAGAGAAAGAGAGAGAGAGAGAGAGAGAGGTCTTCCATCCACTGATTCACTCCCCAGATGGCCGCGATGGCTAGAGCTGATCTGATCCAAAGCCAGGAGCCAGGAACCAGGAACTTCTTCCAGGTCTCCCACATGGGTACAGGGGCCCAAGGACTTGGGCCATCTTCTGCTTTCCCAGGCCACAGCAGAGAGCTGGATTGGAAGTGGAGCAGCCGGGATACGAACCAGTGTGCATATGGGATGCTGGCACCGCACACAGCAGCCTTACCCACTGTGCCACAGCGCCAGCCCCTGTAAATTCTTTAATTGAAGCAGAAGGTTTTGCTTAGCAACTGTAAAAACCCCCATGTCTGATCCTGGCCAACACTCCCTATCATGCCACATCACATCCCAGATGCACTTGGCTGCTCAGTCAGGCTTCAGAGAGCTATCATTTGCCTGGAGAATACTTGGCACCCCAGCAACCCCTCCACCTGGAGGAACTGAGGCAGTTCACTTAGTAGCTTAGAAGCTCTGGGATGGAAGGATTGCCTCTATATCTGAGACACATGGCCGCCATTCTCTCTAGACAGGGGTCTCTGCTTTCCAGATTAAAAAGGTATCAGAAATGCACGGATGTGGGGCCCTGGCTGGTACTTGAGGGTCATTCGGAACCTGTGTGATCTTGGCTAAGTTGTTTAACCTCTCTGTGCCTTAGACTTCTCACAGCAGGCATGACAATGTTTGTGTCTGGGGTTATTGGGAGGCTTAACTGAGATAGAT
This sequence comes from Sylvilagus floridanus, assembly GCA_949820135.1. Lineage (NCBI taxonomy): Eukaryota > Metazoa > Chordata > Mammalia > Lagomorpha > Leporidae > Sylvilagus > Sylvilagus floridanus. Next base: position 118,523,992 of record OX463236.1, on the reverse strand, counting down.
TATGTACACAGTTAAGCAGAGGGCACGGTCTGTAGGAGTGCTTAATAACTCTTGGCTGCTATTATTGTTCTCACTCATTCCTCTGGCCTGTGATGTCCTTTGAGAACCAACCTGGAGAAGAGAACTCGGGGAGAGAAAGGTCTCGGGGGAGCTGAAGTGGCAGCGTGAACCAGAGTCTCTAAGGTAGAATTCAGAGCCCCTTCATTAATGAGAGCTTGTCTCAGACCGTTTCATGATCTCAAATAAACAAGCAAATGAAAACCCCAGAGTTTGCATGAAAATTTTCAATCTGTTTTCTTGTTGTATGATTATTACTATTTTTTCCTATTTCTCTCTTTTTTGTGCTGTCACTAAATTCCCCGTGCAGAAGTCCCCTCTTGGGTCCCCCACGTTGATTTGGCTCAATTATCTTTTAGATCCGCGCTGACCTACCTATTTATGGGAAGTGGCAGTGCCTTTCTCCCCTCTCCAGAGATTTCACTCTGCATTTCACAGAGGCAGTTTTGACAGAAACTATCCCTTGCTTCTTTTAAACACTAAACTCTGCTGCCTTTAGAATTTGTGGCTGGCATCATGCTTGTGGTCAAGGGGTTACATTTTCTGCCAAGGAAGCTTGAGATGGAGCAAAGGGTAGGGATAGACAAGGCCAGGACAGCTCTGATCTCAAGGGACCTCAGCAGGAGACTCCTACCTCTACCCCAGAGTAATGAGGCAAAGCCAGCCAGTGTGATGTCTAGAAAAATCAGCTAAATGAAGATCCAGGGTCTCATAGCTCAATATACAAATGTTCAGGTTTCAATCGAAACCACTTGTAATACCAACAATCAGAAAGATCTCAAACTGAATGAAACAAGGTCAACCAGTCATTGATGCATAAGTTCCCTACTGCTACTGTTAAAAAAAAAAACAAAAACAAACAAACAAAAAACCTACCACGAACCTGGCATGAAATGAAGCCAGACTCCCAAGCCAAGGTGTCAGTTGGACCTCACTTCCTTAGCTCCAGCTTCTGGGGACTCATGTGTCCCTTGGCTGTGTCACTGTCTCTGCCTCCATGGACACATTGCCACGTTGCCTCCTCTGATATAGAAAGAATGTAATTTCAATTATCATTGAATTTAGGCCTACTTATTCAGATAATTCAACATGATGTCCTCATCTCAAGACCTTAATTATATCTACAAAAACCCTTGTTCACCAAATAAAGTAACATGTGGAATTTCCAGGAATTCAGATTCAGACAAATTTTGAGAAGGGGGCATCACCATTTAACCTATAGATGCCAAGACTGCGATTATAGAGCTGTTAAAATTAACAAAGGTTTCAAAACTTTATTTATTTTCATTTCATTTAAAAGAGAAACACAGATCTTCCATCTACTGGCTTACTCCTCTGAATGTTCACAATAGTCAGGGCTGGGTCAGGCTGAAAGCCAAGAGCCTGGAACTCCACCTCAGTCTCCCACAAGCATGGCAGGGACTCCAGTACTTGAGCCACCAAATGATGACTGAGCATTAGCAGGAAGATTATCGGAAGTGGAGGAGATGAAACTCACATCGGAGCTCCAAATGGGACGTCGGCATTTCAAGTGGCAACCAGACCACTGAAGCTAAGTGCCAGCACCCAGATAAACATGTTACATTAGCCCCAATAAAAATGTTTCATTGAGCAATTATGAACACACTTGAAACAGATGAAACAGTAGAAGCTTCAGTAATGAAACAAAACATGTCACCAAAGGAATAGATAGCCAAAAGAACTAAGCAGCAAATTTAGAACATACAGCGTGGAAATGAAAAGCTCGTTAATGGACTCAACAACAGAATGGTGGGACAGAGAGAAGAACCTGTAAACTAGAAAACTGAACAATAGAAATTACCCAATCTAAACCACAAAGGGGAAATATTTTGGGAAGAAAATCTAACCAGAGGCTCAAGGACTGTGGACCTATAACAAAAGATCTAACATTCATGTCATTGGAGTCTAAAAAGTAGAAGAGAAAGAGGATGAGACCAAAAACATTCTAGAAAAAACCGTGGCCAAGCCTCACAGATTTGACAGGAGATATAAACCAACACATTCAAGAAGCTGAGAGAATCCCAAATAAGATAAAGCCAAGGAAATCCAAGCCAAAATATACCATATGTGTGAAAACTAAAGAAATGGAAAAGCAGTCTGGGAAGTAGCCAGGAAACACCTCACCTGCCTGGGAAAGGCTGATAGGTTTTTCACCATAGACCATTGAGAAGGATGTGGCAGAATATTTTTCAAGTGTGTGTGTAGGAAAAAACAAAACCAAACCTGTCAACCCAGAATCCCATCCACAGTGAAAATATCCTTCAGGAATGAAGGAAAAAATCCGGACATTCTCAGATGGAGGAAAACTAAGAGACTCTATCTTAAGGAGACTTAAAAGAATAGCTCAGGGAAGTTTTCCAATCAGAAAGGAAACAAGCACACAGTAAGCAAAAATAGGAGCATACACTCGTACAACAGGCTGTCCTTTCCCTTCTGAGTTTTCTAAATCATGTTTCACAGTAGAAAATCATACCAACCCTAATGTTCTTCCAAATGTACGTAATAGAAGAAGACAATTAAAAGGTGGAAACCTGAAGGGATGTAAGAGAAGTAAGATTTCTATATTTCACTATATTTCAATATATATTCAATATATAATTCAATATATTTCTATATTTCACACTAGTTATATATATTTGTTATATCCAGAGTAACCACTGATAAATCTGTTCAAAGAGATATGTTGAAAACATTCTAGCTAAATCAAAATATGGAATTCTAAAAATAGGCTTAATCCACAGGAAATCAAGTAAAAGAAACTTAAGAAACAAATAAGCAAAACCAGTGAGAATAAACAGAAAAAAATGGAATCCTAAGATATCAATAATTGCATTCAATGTAAATGGTCTGTATATACCAATTAGAGACCAGCAGAGTGAATTAAAAATTATGTCTATTTGCTATAAGAAATGCACTTTGTGATATAGACAGCTGCAAGCAAAACAAAGGGAGAATTGAAAAGAATATCCCATGCAAGTATACTCATCAAAGGAAAGCAAGAGTAGGTATATTACTCTTCAATATCAGATGCAGTAGGCTTCAGAGACGGAGGGACTTCACATAATGAAAGAGAGATCAGTCCACCAAGAACATAGCAACCCTGAACGCTTATTTACCAAACGAGAATGGCAAAATATGTGAGGTATAAACAGATGGTACTAAATGGAAAAATAGAAAAACCCCACAATTATAGTGGGAGAGGTTAACCTCCCATTCTTAACCACTGATAGAACTAGACAAAAAATTAGGAAGGATATAGAAGAGCTGGCCAACACTGTCAATGAAGAGAACTGATAAACTTTTATAGAATGTTCTACCCAGCAACAGCAAAATATATATTCTGTTCAAGTGCCCTCACAGCACATGCTGAGATAAATCATACCCTGGGTTATAACATAAACTTCAGCAAATTTAAAAGAACCAAAGTCACACAATGTGTCTTCTTTGGCTACAATGGAATCAAACTAGAATTCACTAGCAAAGGATATTGGAAGTTTATAACATAAATACATATACAGGTTGAGCATCCATAATCCAAAAACCTGAAATCTGAAGTGCTCCAAAATTAGAATGTTTAAAGAATGGACATGATGCCACAAGTGGAAAATCCCATAAGTGACCATGTGATGGGTCACAGTGAAAATGCAGATGCATTAAAAATACTATATAAAATTATTTTCAGTCATTGTGTATAAGGGACATATGAAACATAAACGAATTTCATAACCTAAATTTCTCAATAGGCGTATCAATCTTAAGTTGAAGCATTTCTGATCCCAACACAAGCATTTTGGAAAAGGAATACTCAACCTGTTTTAAAAAAAAAAACAATTGAAAAATCTCAAATCAATAATCTAAGCTTCCACTTCAAGAGCATAGGAAGAGAAAAATAACACTAAAACAAATGGAAGGAAGGAAATAACAAGAGCTAGAAATCAATGAAGTCAAAAAGAGAGAAACAATATAAAAAATCAGATATAAAGAACAGTCTTTGAAAAGATCAATAAAACCAAGAACAGACACACACACACACACACACACAGAGAGAGAGAGAGAAAAAGTACAAGTGGCCAACATCAGGAATGAAATGGGCCACTACTACAGATGCTGTGCATGAAAAGGGGAATAAGATAATGTCATGCACCATTTTACCTGCATGTAATCAATTGCTTTGATGAAATGGACAACCATCCCTTGAAAAGCACAAGCTACTACAACTTATCTAATATGAAATAGATAATATGAATATTCCTACATTCCTACTAGGGTTCATTGTGGTCAAGAGTACAATAGGCTGAACTTTTCCAAGCCATGAGCAATTTTTTTTTCTAATTCTCTGATAGAGTTATGACTTAGGACACAAAGAGGCCAATTATAACTTCAATTATTAAAGGAGCATGATCCTTTTTGAAGTGTTACATTATATCAAAAATCTTACTCTAGATTTTTTTAAACACATAGATTCTCAAAAGAAACCAATCAAATCAAAAAATTAAAAGATATTGCCAGATATTTACCTCATGGAAATAATTGATAACCTAGGCATTATTTAAATTTAAAAATTCTCTGAAAGACAATGTGAAGAGAAAAAAAAGCCAAAGACTAGGAAAAATATTTGCAAAAATTCACATTTGAGTGTCCAAAATATACACATATAACCATTGTCCAGAACATTACAAAGAGCTCTTAAAACTGCAGTAAAACAAATGGCCCAATTAAACAAGGACCTTAACAGACACCTCACCCAAGAACACGTATAGATGCCAAGTAAGCATATGAAAATGTGCTCCACGTCATTTGTTGTCAGTGAGGTACCCATTAAAATAACAATAACATCTTACGTGTATATTGGAAGGGCCAAATCTGAAACACTGACAGTACCAAATGCTGGTAAGGATATGGAGCAACAGGAACTCTCACTTTTTTGCAGGAAGGCAAAATGGTATGGCCATATTGGAACACAGTCTGGTGGTTTCTTATCAAGCAAAACATTCTCATCACGGAATCTGGCAATTGTACTCTTTGATATTTACTCAAAGGAGTGGAAAATATGCCCGCACAGAAACCCACACATGCATGCTTGTTGCAGTCTTATCGACAATGGCCAAAACTTGAGAACAACCATGATGTTCTTCAGTATGTGGATAAATATACCAGTACACATGTACAATGGAATACCATTCAGTGCTAGAAAGTCTCTATGAAGCCATGAAAAATACGAAGGAACATTAAACACATATTATTGAGTGTAAGAAGTCAATATGAAAGGACTATATACTGGATAAATCCAACTAGATGGCAATCTAGAAAAGATAAAACTATGCAGACAGAAAAAATGATTGGCTACCGGGGTTGGGAGATGGGTCAGGTGATAGAATGAGCCAACACAGCACAGAAGATTTTTAAAGCAATGAAAGTATTCACATGTTGTTATACTGATAGATAAACAGTACTCTACATTTATATAAACCCACAGAATGTTCAACCCCTAAAGTGAACCCTCATATGAACTATGGACTTTGTTTTGGGTGATTACAATGTATCAATATAAGTTCATGTTGAAGCAAATGACAGGATTCATTTTTATGGCTGAATTATATGCACATATATAACACACATATAACACTTTTTATTTATCCATCTGTTGATGAACACCTAAGTTGATGCAATAACTTGGCTTTTGTGAATACTGCTGCAGTAAATGTGCTAGTGCCGGTATCTCCAACCCAGTGGTTTCCTTTCTCTTGGATATGTACCCAGTGGTGCAATCACTAGATCATATGGTTTTTCTGTTCTCCGGGTTTTCACGAACTTCCATACTGTTTTCCGTAATGGCCATACTAATGCACATTTCCACCAACTGTGTCCAACTCTTTCTGTATCCTCATCAGTGTTAGTTATTTTTGTCTTTTTGATAACAGCCTTTTAAACTGGGATGAGATCATGGATATCTGTGGTTTTGATTTGCATTTCCCTGGTGATCAGTGATGTTGGGCTTTTTTTCATGTACTTGATTATATTTCTTCTTTTAGGAAATATCTTTTCAGACCATTTGCCCAGTTTTAGTTTTTAAAAGTCTATTTACTTTTATTAGAGAGAGAGAGAGAGAGAGAGAGAGAGAGAGAGAGAGAGAAAGATTCCATCCATTCGTTCACTGCCCCAAATACCTGCAATACTTGGGGCTGGGGCTGCCTGAAGTCAGGAGCCCAGAATCCATCTGGGTCTTCCATGTGGGTGGCTGGGACCAAAGTACTTGAACCACCATCTGCTTCTGGGGTGCGTTAGTAGGAAGATGAAATCAGAAGCAGAGTTGAGACTCAAACCAGGCACCTTGATAAAGGATGTGCTTGTAGTTGCCTATTTTTAAATTGGTGATTTGTTGTATTTTTGTACAATGAAGCCATTTAATTGTTTTATGTATTCTGGATATTAATTCCTTGTCAGATGAATATTTTGCAAATATTTTCTCCCACTTACAGATTTTCTCTTAACTCTCTTGGTTGTTTCCTTTGCTGTGTAGAAATTTTTTTGCTTGATCTCATTTATTGATTTTTGCTTCGGTTGCCTGTTTTTGGAGTCAAATTTAAAGAAGTCTTTGCCTAGATCAGTGTCCTGAAGCACCGCCTCTATGTTTTCTTCTAGTGGTTTCATTGTTTTGGGTCTTACATGTAGGTCTTTGATCCATGTTGAGTCTTTTTTGCATATGGTAACAAATAGGCTTCTGGTTTCATTTTTCTACATAGAAGTATCCAGTTTCCCAAGTTCCATTTAAATGTACGACTGTGACGAAGATGTTGCTAAAAGAGGAGCCTGTGCATGTGCCATGCAAGGAGTGTATGAGAAATCTCTGGACCTTCCTCGTAGCTTTTCTATGAACCTGAAACTGCTCTAAAGATAAATTCTTTAAAAAGTTCATGAAAACCATAATTTAAAAATAACTGTTTACTAATTTTAATATCCATAGAAAAATTATTTTGAGTATGTTCATGTGAGCTGAATTTATGTTTTGATGGTAGAAAATTCCTTGTAGCCATTCAACTTGCTATTTGTAAGAAGTAAATTTCTGGCTATGTCAGTTTTTTTGTTTTTTATATTTTGCTTTTTTGGCTTATTTCTTTTGAGAATACAGGGCTTTAAAATCTGAAGTAAGTTTTTTTTGGTCATTGCAACACTTGAACAAGAATCATACTTCTTTAATAATTGAAATTACAATTGGCCTCCATCTGCCCTAAATTTCACCAGTGTTAAAGAATTAGGACAAAATGCTCATAGCTTGGAAAACACTAAATTCAGATGATTATACTCTTGACCACAATGACCTCTAACTTGAATATTGGAGACAAAACACAGACAGCCTCACCATCATATACTCTCTGTCATGAATGGGGTTCTGCTATCATTAAGTCGTAAAGCTTGTGAACATTTGCGGGCAGAAGTTGCTTTACTCACTGAGGCTTCACAGCTTTGTTTGTGCCAATGTGCTTTCCAGTAGTCAACAAGGACAAGGCGAAATCCCAAATCTGCTTCCTGATAGCTCCTGTTAGACTGACGTGGTGAGCGGAAGAGAATGGGCCTTGGGACCATATGGGTATGACTCATTTACAAGCTGTATAAACCTGGGGAAAAAAAACACTTGCTTTTGTTGAGCTTGGAAATTTTGATTCATATCCAAATTATACCTTCTACACAGTATAATGAATAATTCAAGCAAGCATACTTCAAAACGTTTGTGGAAAATGAAATTAAAAGATTAGATTAGTTGGCTGTAAAACTTTTGAATCCATGAGTAGTTTGTTTCATAATACACATTTTTCCATGAACTTCTTGAAGACCCCTTATAAAGATAAAATATAATAAATAAATAAATCTCATAGGAAGAGCTTAAAAGCAATGACTTGTTATGGACTGAGCAGGAGCTGAGTCCCCAAAACTCTGGCAGCCATTGAATCCCAAAGTCCTATGGTAACAGTTTGTCTCTGGGGACTTGCCTTAGATGATCAGAAGACAGCTCGTCAGAGTGAGTTGGGTACAGGAGCCTGGAGGGCCTCCTGTATCACTGTCTGCTTCCTACCTCCTCATGTGAGCATTCCTCTCTTCCTGCCTGCCCCTGTGATCATCTTTCTGCGCAGCCTCCACCAGATGCCAGACTAACAGAGCTGCCAAATCCTGCACTGGGAACCTCCAAACTATAAACCAAAGCTCAACCTTTTTCTTCTCAAGAAGCTCATCTCGGCCGGCACTGTGGCTCACTAGCCTAATCCTCCGCCTGTGGTGCCTGTACTCCAGGTTCCAGTCCCGGCTGGGGCGCCAGTTCTGTCCCGATTGCTCCTCTTCCAGGCCCCTCTCTGCTGTGGCCTGAGAAAGCAGTGGAAGATGGCCCAAGTGCTTGGGCCTTGCATCCGCATGGGAGACCAGGAGGAAGCACCTGGCTCCTGGCTTCGGATCAGCAGCCATTTGGAGGGTGAACCAACGGAAGGAAGACCTTTCTCTCTCTCTCTCTCTCTCTCTCTCTCTCACTGTCTAACTCTGTCTGTCAAAAAAAAAAAAAAAAAAAAAAAGCTAAGCTCAGGTATTTGGCTAAAGTAATGAAAAACTGTGTAAATACACCACTCTAACTACCATTCTTGTTTGGGCTTTGCACATGCTCTATACTGTGTTCCTGTTTATCTTTGTCCCTCGACTGGACTGTGAGCTCCCAGAGAACAGGTGTGCCAAGTGCCTCACTTTGTAATCTCCACAGCTCTCAGCATAGAAAGTTTAGTCTTGCTAGGGGCTACGTAAGAATACTTGTTGGCAATGAAGATGATGCTGTAGGTGAATGATGGAACGGTAACAATCACACTGAGGTTCTTTTAACACAGTTGCCCACAAGGTTTACTGCCTCGGGATGATCTGGGGGTTAGATAAAATACAAATGTATGACCCTGCCTCATACCCTAAGAGATTCTGATTCGATTAGCCTAGGGAATACGCATTTTAACAAGCTCCCTGGGTAATTATGATGCAGGTGGTTCACGTAGCATTCACATTTAGAGAAGCCTTGCTGTAGTAGATATCTTGTGAGTGTGTATTTGTCCAGAGATGCCCATGTGATACATAAGGTAGGAATTGATCATTATTTAAATGAAATTTGATCTGCAGGGTCATTCAAAAAGTCCATTTTATCACCAAGGCTCCCAGCAGATATTATAAAACTAATCAAAACTTACTTCTCGGAAGTTAATTAACATGTTTTATGTCCTAGTTATCTTAGCCAAAACTATATATGTACATGCTGTCTTTTTGGCTCCAACTTGCCTTGTAGAGAGAAAATAGAAATGGCATAAAATGCCCCCTGAGCATTAGACTGCAAAAACATTCATCCTGCAGCAAAGCATTAATTTATGGTTAACTGCACTGTGTTCCATATACCGTTCATCCTCATTTGGTCCCAAACCTGGTCTCTTAGTGAAACATTTCCTTTCTCTAGCTACTGCTACTCAGGACAAAGGCTTGGAACAAGTCACAACAGAATTTACTCTACAGGAGTGGTCCCCTAAAGCCCTTCTTGTTCAGGTGTGAAAGAATTGCTACAAAATTGGAAACATAAGAATTGGTGCAGGAATTATATCCTCCTTCCAAAATGGGGACATAGGGACAATTCCAATACAGTACAATAAAAGTCTCACTTTATAAGACCAACTACAAAAGAGTTCTTGTTTACTTCCAATCTTCACCCAAACACTTCAAAGTATTGGTTAAGAGTAATGCCTATTTGGGGCCAGCGCTGTGGCATAGTGGGTAAAGCCACCACCTGTGGTGCTAGCATCCCATATGGGCGCCGATTCAAGTCCCGGCTGCTCCACTTCCGATCCAGCTCTCTGCTATGGCCTGGGAAAGCAGTAGAAGATGGCCCAAATGCTTAGGCCCCTGCACTCGCGTGGGAGACCTAGAAGAAGCTCCTGGCTCAGCTCCAGCCATTGTGGCTAATTTTAGAGTGAACCATCGGATCGAAGACCTCTCTCTCTCTGCCTCTACCTTTCCTTCTCTCTCTCTGACTTCAAATAAATAATAAATTTAAAAAAAAAAGAGTAACGCCTATATTCAGGTGGATCATTTTTATACATATATATATGCACACATTTTATATACATATTTGATGCATTCTATATATATATATAATGTACATATATATATAATAGGAGAACAATTTCTACTTAGGCTGTGAAATTAAAATTATGATTCTGACATCTTCTCCATCCATACATTATTTATGAAACTAATTCTAATATTCATGCATAAATTGTCAAAAATAAGATATGAAATTAGTTTAACAAGAAATCTCAGCTCTGTAGAAGCTATTATTATATTATGTATGTATTCTAAGACTCTATGAAAAACCAGCAGGGCCTGACACTGTCACAGGTTCTACAGTGAAATTAATATACTTGGTCCCTCTTGCTGTGTCTATTGGCCATCTCAAACAGTTCTCATCCTGGGAATATATATATAAAAAAAGTGGACTTTGGGGGAAAATGTGTTCTTAGATCTTGATTCTACTCCAACTCTGCAATAATTATAGTAATTACAAAGATAAAGGGTGAAAGTCGCAAAGTGCTGGCTGGGACATTCCAGAGCAGGAGAAAGCTTGGCGCCATTTTTATAGTTATGCCTGTTAAGATTTAATAGATGGAAAGTTTCATTAGTGAGCTGTGCTGCAATTAACTTCAAGGAGGTTCCAGACTACTGTATGTTGCTGTTACTGACAGAAAACTGTTTAGATTTCCCTCTTGAAAGAGTGTATTAGATTTTCAACACTTCGATTATAAAAACTACTAAGAGGCACCATTTTTTTAAAAAGTTGAATGTAGAGGCTAGTTTTTTCTTATCACATAACACGTAGTAATAATGGACTTTTATTTTTCAGTGGGCATGCCAGTTGTCACCTACCTGGGAGTAAGTTGCTTTTATGTATCTTATTATTAATCTAAACATGCTAGTTCATAAAATTGCATCCTAATGGAATTGGGCCATAGTTGAAAGTCATTTCTTTCAATCGGAGATTTTCCTGAATCAGGGACTCTATCTTTCATAGAACATACTTTCTACCGACTGTAACAAGTTGGCAAATACCAGAGAATAAAACCTATGGGACCTAGTGACTTGTTTTTCTCCTGTGGCTGCAGGGAGTGCAATCTGCCCCTGGAGCTAGGGATCTGGACCTCAAATTGAAGAGCAGAGGCTCTGTCTCCATGGGGATGAGGCTGTTCCTCGTCTTATCTGTGAAAATCATTCATGGCCTCGTCTGTGTGTCCTTTGCTAGAACTACTCTCTACCTTGAATGTTATTTAATTACTGTATCCTATAATGACATAGCTAAACTGTTATGGCCCTCACCGTTATGTTTTATTGTATTAAACAGCAGACTGGTTCAGGTTTTTAACGACTTGAAGAACAAAACCTGCATTTTATGACTTTTAAAATCTGTCTTGATACGCTTTCTTCCCCTTACAACCTACCCGCCCCCTTTTATTCTACATATGTTTCCATTAATCGGCTGCAGACTCTTAAAGTGTGGGAAGCATGTAACCATGCCACTTTCAGAGACATGTTAGTTTCTTCCGACCAGAAGGATACAGTTTGGTGTCTGGCAGCCATAATGTAGCTTGACAAACAGTTCTGGAGCGCCTCAAAGACTAGCGTTTTCACTTGCATGGAATCATGCCACAGACATGTTGGCTGCTGGCTGGGCAGCAGGGCTGAACCCATGTCCCTGACCTTGAGTGTGAACTCGGAGCTGGGTGACAGATGATTTTACCTTGTCTGGGTGGTAGCACAGTGCCGCCGAGGCTGGGAGAGCACGCTCCGTCTCCTGAACCACTCTTTCCCTTGACCTCAGCCCGCCTCTGGTCTCCCGCCTCCTCCCCAGGAGATGAGTCTCTGCCAAGTTCTAACCCTCCTTATTTCCTTGTTCTTTTAAAATTCATTGCACCTGGCTACACCACGTCCTAAACTGACAGGTGTGGCAAGAATGGAACCAAAGGCAATGGAAGAAGCCATGCAGTGGGCTTCCGGCCGCAAGTGGCTGTGACTGGACACGGAGTATGCCGTAAGGATGTATCAGGATGAGGCCCCACAACCTTTCCTACGTTGATGCCTTAGGAAGCTAGGTTCCACTCCTTGGAAAGCTTTTTTTGCTTTGATTCTGAGAAAATCATTAATACCTGGGTTAAGGTTGGGTCAGAGTTTAAGGCAACAGTATGCTGATTTGTCTTTTATACATTTATGGTTGGTTTCTGCTCTTAAACAACAGCAGCATATTCTGGGCATGTGTAAAACACTGCGTCACATCTGTTAAAATCTCCTCGTGACGTGGTGTTTGGAAAACAGAGCCTGAAATCAGACTTGAGAATTAGTCACTTTGTCACAAGCTCCGACCTCAGGAGTGGTACCTTTGCGTGGTTTGTGCATTTTGTAACGTCTCTGCTAGTCAGCTTATCAGTACTCTCATGGGAGGGTTTTTATAATTAATCTGTAACACGAAGATAGGCAGTATGACATTATCAGAATTCATTTACGTATGCCAAATGGACTGCTGTATTTTGCACAGTTAGCTATCTTTATTGGTCTGCATTTTCATTTAAAGAAACATTCAACTTTTTATAAGCAAGGACAGTATAATATACAATACTACGAAGCCTAATATTCAAGAATGTTTTCATACATGTCGTGGAATTAATTAGGGAGCAGTTCTTGTTTGACATGTTTACCTTTAATTCTTAATAGGTTTCCAAGTGGGGCAGTGCAGTAAGTGCCCAGAAAAACTAACAATTATCTAGTCTAAAGAGCTTTGTATTTCACTGTAAAATGAAAATGGTAGGGAAATTGTATTTTCATTCTACTCATATTAACCTTTTCTTATCCATATTAGCTAAAGGTTAACTTGTTCTTGCCATTTTTATGAAGTGAGAAGCAGGAACTTCGTCTTTTTATGAAAGGAAACGCAGGAGTGCCAAGCATTCATTAGAGATTGAAATTAGAAGCGACGGTGAGATTAAGTTAGAATGTAGCTCATTGTACAAGCCCAATTTGGAGTTTTGTAGGTGCTGATATTAGGAAGAGTGAACATAATTGCGTGTATGAAATGGTCCCTCATTTTGCCCTATAGGATGGCAACGTGCACGTTGGGGACCAGTGCCCTGTGTCTTTCAGGCTGGGAAATGCATCTCCGGGGCTGGGTCACCACCCCCAGGTGCCAACGCGGAGGGAGCTGTTGAAAGGGTAGCCCGTCCATCAAGGGAGAGAATTTTCTTTTCTTTTCCTGGCTTCATCCCCACATTACCAAGTATCAGACTGTTTCACTCTCTGCCTCTCACAATCCCGCAATGTAGCCAGAGAAAATATTAGTGTCGTCACAAAATGGCAGAGCAGCAAACGATTGTTCAGTTTCTCGATCTCCTCTGACAAGTGTTTGCAGAGCAGGAAAGCCTGAGGGGTGGGACGGGGCCGGCGCTGACTTCCTGGGATTTGAGCAGCAAGGCTCTTCCTGTGGCTCTTTCCCCCAGCAACCCACGAACACAAAACCGGGAAATAGCTCCTGTTTATTTGATGTTTCAGAAGTTGACAGGAAGCATTTTTAACCTCCCCTAAAGACAAAAAGAGAACCTCGATGTTTTCAAATATTAGTATCCAGCCCGTGGGGTGGCACTTTTGCTAGAATTTTCCCATAATTTCTAAATGAATGCACAGAAATAAGAAAGGTATTATACTATTTTATGCTGAATTAACCTCACTATATACTGCTAAAGATCTATCTCTAGAGACATATCATAAAAACGAAACCCTTTTACCACCATGGCGTATTAAAAAGTATTTCATATTTTACTATTTGGGTGTAAAATTACTAATCAAGGGTGGGAAATGACCAGAAGAAAACAGGAGAAAAAGAGTCCTTTTGAACCAGGCTGAAATATTACCCGGCTTTTATTGAATGTTTGCCCTTCCGCTTTTCCCCACTCATCTTTTGGGGCTAGCACCTTTCCAATAAAAGACAATCTGTTTGGAATGATAGAGGCAGCGACGTAAATCACCGCTGCGAATGAACAACTTCTGTTTTGCCCAATAGCATCATTGAGGCAGAAGAGCTTCTCCAAGTGCATCATTTATTTCAATGAAGGCTAAATTTCTTTCAGGCTGCGGGCTGCTTCTGTTTTGGAAAATTGCTTCCCCTACTGCCAACACAAAGATTTCCTACCTAGAATTAAGGGAATGATTATGTTGGTTCTGGAAGGATGGTGCTGGATGGAGGTCTGATTTTTAATAAATATAAAGTTGGTGGGTTTTTTTTTTTTTAGAATAAAGGAATGAGTATGGCCTTGTCATTTGTAAGTTCATAATCTTAGAGTGAGCACCCCGTGGGTCCAGGTGACCGGCCGGCGTCTCCCTGTGGGTGGCACTCCGAGAAGCTGCCCCTAAGGAGAGGCTGTGGACATCAGGACGCTTGCCCTGCCTCTGCAGGTCCATCGTGCTGTGTCTTGGGAAGGCCTCCGAGGCCCTCAAATCTGTAACTTCCCCCTCTCCTGCTGTTTCCTTTCCTAGACAGGGCAGAAAATCAGCGGGAGATTTAGGGGACAAGACGGGACTCTTTCTCTGACACAAAGCAGCCTGGGCTCTGGGGCCAGGTTTCTCATGTGCAAACCTCAGTTCTATTGCTCAAAATACCCCAGTCTCAGTTTTCACATCTGTGAAGTGGGAAAATAATAGTTTCTATCACAGAGGATTTTTGTAGTAAGTAAATATAAATATATACATACATACTTGCATATACATGTATAGGAATTAAATATACATACACATGCAGACACATATGTATAGAAATTAAATATCTGCATGTCAGTACATATAGGAATTAAATAAATATGCATACACATATATTTATCGATACATATTTAATTGCTACAAAAACCCTATGTGATAGAAACTATTATTCCTACTTTATATATGAGAAACCTGAGACTTGGCACATTTTGAGCGATAGAACTGAGGTCTGAAATTGAGAAATGTATAGATATATTTAGGAACGGTTTTGAACAGTGCTGGACACAAAGTACTCACCCAAGGAGCACTGTTGTTATTTGATTATTGCTACTTTTCAAGTATTAATGCAAAAGTTGCTTCCTTTTGGAACTGTCCCAACAGAGCAGTATTTTCAAAGCAGTTTGTTGTTTGCCATCAGCTTATTTCTATATATGTTTCCCCAAAGACCATCCACCCCCTTGACCTAGCGACCAGAGGATTGGGGTATTCCTAATAGAAGCTCAGTGCCTAGCATTACTTAGGCACCCAGTGTTTACAGATAAATGAAGGATAAGTTCCCTGTTGTCTCTGAAGGCTCATTCTTTTCCTTATTCATTAGTACTCCAAAGTTTAGAAGTGCCTATGACTGTGCGGCTGGTGATTGCACCTCCTTCTAGTTTCCTTTTAGGCCAAGTGTGTCCGTGTGATGAGGCTACAGACACATGAAAGAACGTACTGGTGCACTTATGGGCTCTGCCCTATTGGAAGGAGGCACAGCCTCCATTTCTCATTTTTTTTTTTTGTTAGGTGGGATGAGATCTGGAGCAGCCATGCCAGATCACACGTTGGATGGCACTGGTTAGGGATGGCCCTTATGGAGGAAGGCAGAACAATGAGGTGGAACGATCCCGGGTTGCTCAGCACCGATGGCAGAGAGCATTGCTTATCCTGGAAAGTGTTTCTCTTCACAGTGGCAAGTCAGTGTGCCCCTTCCTCCCTGCCCGGGGTGCCCAGTGGGCTAGCATGGTCAGCAAAGGAGAAGTGTCTAAGTGGCTTCTTTCAACTTTCTTTACTATTTGTAATGAATTCCTCTTTGACTTTCTAAGCAACAGCTACTAAGGAGAGTTTTTTTTTTTTTTTTAAAGCTTTTATTTAAAGAACATAAATTTCCAAAGTACAGCTTATGGATTACAATGGCTTCCTCCCCGCCCCCATAACTTCCCTCCCACACGCAACCCTCTCCTTTCCCTCTCCCTCTCCCCTTCCATTCACATCAAGATTCATTTTCAATTCTCTTTATATACAGAAGATCTGTTTAGTATATATTGGGTAAAGATTTCAACAGTTTGCCCTCACATAGCAACACAAAGTGAAACATACTGTTGGAGTACGAGTTATAGTATTAATTCACAATGTACAGCATATTAAGGAAAGAGATCCTACATGATTTTTTTTAATTGATTAATTTTCTATGCAATTCCAATTTAACACCAAGTTTTTTTTTTTCATTTTCAATTATCTTTATATACAGAATATCGATTTAGTATATATTAAGTAAAGATTTCATCAGTTTGCACCCACACAGAAACACAAAGTGTAAAATACTGTTTCAGTACTAGTTATAGCATTACTTCACATTGGACAACACATTAAAGACAGATCCCTCATGAGACGTAAGTACACAGTGACTCCTGATGTTGATTTAACAATATGACACTCTTATTTATGGCGTCAGTAATCTCCCTAGGCTCTAGTCATGAGTTGCCGAAGCTATGGAAGCCTTTAGGGTTCGCCGACTTTGATCTTATTCCGACAGGGTTATAGTCCAAGTGGAAGTTCTCTCCTCCCTTCAGAGAAAGGTACCTCCTTCTTTGATGGCCCCGTTCTTTCCACTGGAATCTCACTCACAGAGATCTTTCATTTAGGTCTTCTTTTTTTTTTCCAGAGTGTCTTAGCTTTCCATGCCTAAAATATTCTCATGGGCTCTTGAGCCAGATCCGAATGCCTTAAGGGCTGATTCTGAGGCCAGAGTGCTATTTAGGACATCTGTCATTCTACGAGTCTGCTGTGTCTCCCACTTCCCATGTTGGATCATTCTCGTCTCTAGGTCAGGAATTCCACGTGATGTGTGGGGTTCCAAGAGATTGACCTGGAGGCCATTGCAGAGATCTTCATTGTAAAGGAAAATCATCCTGGGGGAAATTAAAAGGTGCAAGAGCAGCCTGATGGCCACTTTTGAACTATAGAAAATAGTGATGAAACATGGATGTACAGATCTGTATACTGTATATACTGTGTTCAGAAAATACAGTAGACACAGTTTTCAGATTTACTGAAGTATACCATACAAGAGGAATTTCAAAAGTTTGTGGAAAATGGAATGTAAGGATGCATTTATTTTGGTGCAAAAATTTCAGAATCTATGCTGTTTTTGATAATACACTGTATTTTAAAGATTTTATTTATTTATTTGAGAGGTAGAGTTACAGACAGTGAGAGGGAGAGACAGAGAGTGGTCTTCCATCCACTGGTTCACTCCCCAAATGTCTGCAATAGCCAGAGCTGCGCCAATCTGAAGCCAGGAGCCAGGTGCTTCTTTCTGGTCTTCCATGTGGGAGCAGGGGCCCGAGTACTTTTGCCATCTTCTGCTTTTCAAGGCCACAGCAGAGAGCTGGATTGGAAGAGGAGCAGCCAGGACTAGAACTGGCATCCATATGGGATACCGGCGCCGCAGGCAGAGGATTAACCAAGTGAGCCACAGTGCCGGCCCCAATACACAATTTTTTCGGAGACATTTTGAATACCTCCTTGTGCTAGCTATTGTGGATTGAACTGCAGTAAACATGGGGGTACAGATAACTCTTTCATATGCTGACTTCATTTCCTATAGGTAAATTCCCAGGAGTGGGATGGATGGCTGAGTCACATGGTAGATGTATTTGTAGTTTCCCATGGTACCTCCATACTGTCTTCCACACAGGGTGTCCTAGGTTAAAAGCCCCACATCATTGCCAGCATTTATTGTTTGTTGATTTCTGTATGACAGCCATTCTAACAGGGGTGAGGTGAAACCTCATTGTGGTTTTGATTTGCATTTCCCTGATGGCTAGGATCCTGAGCATTTTTCCATGTGTCTGTAGGCCATTTGAATTTCCTCTTTTGAAAAACCATCTCTTTTTTTTAGCATTTGCTAAGATACTTCACAAATTTATACTTTTTAAGAGATTCATTTATTTGAAAGGGAAAGTTGCAGAGAGAGAGAGAGAGAGCGCGCGTGCAACATCTTCCATCTGCACGTTCACTCCCCAGATAGAAGCTAGGAGGCCAAAGCTGGGAACCAGGAACTCCACCTGGGTCTTCCCAAGCCTTTGGGCCATCCTCCGCTGCTTTCCCAGGCACATTGGCCGGGAGCTGGCTCAGAAGTGGAGCAGCCTGGTTCAAACCAGCCCTCCTATGGGATGCTGGTATTGTAGGCAGATAAACTACCATGCCACAGCACCGATCCCTGTGTAATATCTCTTTTTTTTCAGGAGGACAGACTTGGCCTGCAATGAGATGGCCCCTTGTGTGACTTTACATGTGAAATGTAGTTCCTTGGGTAAGAAGCTGTTGCCAGGAGGGCTGATGGTGGTGACTGCTTCCACCCGATGAGTTGCCGTGCAGGAACCGATATATCTCTGAAAAGAGTATTTCCAAATGGCCGTAAAGGAGCAGCGTGCAGCATTTACTAGAGTCAGTGCAGCAGGCTCGCTGCCCACTTGTCTGGATTTAGTGACATTACTTCCGGGTAAGAGCCTGAGGTAGGGCCACACGTGGTGGTTGGTGATTCGGATAATTAGAAGGAATGGCGGAGGCCTGTCTCTTTACAAGGCTGTGAGTGGTGACATGTAATTAAAACAGCCCATGGTGGGAAGCTGGGTGGCGCTAAGATTCCAGTAGATTGGGCCAAATCAAGCAGTATTTAGAGGATTCCCTTCCTCCAAAGGCTTTCTTCTTTTTATTAAATTATTGCAGAAATGAGTAAATTATTTTACAGAAGGAAAAGAAGACCATTTTAACGCCCTTGTCATTTCCCCCATGCTTTTTTGTACTGTGCAGTCCGGTTGCTACAGTGAAGCACCTGAACCTGGCATTGTGTATTTATTGGTGTGCTGTGTTCTGCTTTAAAAGGCGCTTTCGTGTCCATTACCCATAGCGACCCCAGCAACTGCAAGAGGTGAGCATTCTAATGCTCTCTTAGAAGACAGAAATGGAGGCTGAGCTCTGATGAGGCACTTGCCACCACCACTTGTTTATGGTTGAGGCAAGACGTAAATGTGTCACGTGCCTCACTGTACTGTACCCTTTCCCTCACATGGAGCTGTCTTCTCAGGCGTCACTGGTGCTTTTGCTGTCTGAGCTTTCCGAGAGGCCAGTTTCTGCCTCTTCCCGAGACGTTCTCGAGTGCCTTGGAGAATAAGCGAAACACTCCAGATCTTCTCTCGAGAGAAATGAACACACACCCACACACTAAAACCGTATTCACCTCCAGGCGGCCTCCTAACATCTGAATGGGGAATAGGATCCGGAGGAGGGCACGTGGCTAAATTCAAACCTGCACTTGACTCCTGCTGGGTGGGGGCCCCTGGCATGCTGAGAGCTGGAGAGGGACACAGAGAGCCAGGACCCCACCAGTGGTTCCTTAGCTCAACCTCAGCCCTGGGTGCTGCATTGTTGCTTCCTAACTCACACCAGCCCTCCCTCACAGCTTGGTCTTGTGTCGATGGGGCTGCTAAGAACACCTGAACAGACCTCAAGGGCAGATGGCCACTCTTCCCGGGGACGCTGCCCAGCCTCCCCAGGCAGTCCCTGTTGCTGTGGTGCTGCCTTCCCCGTGGTCGGTCGTGCCTGTGTGTGGTGGTGTGGCTGAGAGGTGGAAAGGGGTTTCTAGATGCCTCGCGGCAGCAGGAGTTCCTGGGGGAAATCGCTTTCTTGGGGGTGACAGGTTGGAACTGTTAACGACAGTAGAAATGTGAAGTGTGAAAAAGGGCTCAGCTAAGGGCTACAGCCGAAGGGGCAGCGGCCTCGGGTGGTCCGTTCCCCTCGGGACCAGGGTGGGCTGCTCAGCTGTTGCATTAATTTCTCTGCATCCCACTGGGTGTTTCCTTGCTGACTTGGCGAATGATTTGCAAGGTTACTGACATGAGTTGAGTAAACTCCTAGTCTGGGTGGAACTGGGGCTGTGGGGAACGGAAAGGGAAGCCCTCCATTTGGGGTTTCCTGAACCATAAATAACAGCCGCGTTGCCATTCCCAGCAATCTGCTGCTGTCGTTAATTAACTTTTATGGAAAGCGATGGTGTTCATGACTTTGGCCTCTCCCCGCTCTTGATCTATGTGGTGTTATGTGGTGTAGACAGCAGTGCTCCCAGGTGGGATTTGTCTGCCGGGGGTCTGGATTGGTCTGATGTGAAATGCCTGCTAACATATGGTGTGCCCTGCATGGGGCGAGCAGGAAGGGAGGAAGCAACCAGGACACTGCCCTGCCTCTGCTGATGGCTTTCCCGGCATCCAATGGGGGACCAGAACATCCATTCTCTGTTAGGCTAAATCTTAAGTGTCAGGTGTCTCAGGGACTGCTGAGACGGTTGGGCAGTGACTGTCGGCTTCGGAGGTGTGGTGCTCTGGACTTGAGGTAGGGTGTCATAAGGTAGGAAAGACCTAGGACGTGGGGCCCCATCTGTATCCATCAAGGCCAAGCACACTCAAGACTCCAGCAAAAGAAACCTTCCTCCAGCTCTTTGAGATGGCCCAGACCAGTGTTAACAATCCTGCCTGAAGATTAGCCCTCCCCTCTGACCTAAAACCTTCCTGAGATAGTAGCATGCAACAATTCACCTGGAGGCCTGGTTCTCCTGCTTCTTCTCTGCTGGGCCCAGAGTTTCTGAAGGGGGGACCTGAGAATCTGCAGGTGTGCCACGATTGCAGGTGGTGTCGTGCTGCACTTGCAGGGAGCACACTTGGAAACCCCTGCTTCAGCTTGTGCTTGTACAGACAGTAGTTCACAATGTGGGGTCTGCAGCCAGGCAGCTCTGCGTTTGAGTCCTTTCAGCCACTGGGAGCTTTGGGAAAGTTTGCCAAACCTAGGTTCCCTCACCTGAAGATAGGGGACTGCAAACACTTTGTTCGGTTTGGATCTGGCTTGGGTGGGTGACGATTAAATGCGATAATTTCTGTATCACACTTGGCGTGGCGTCGGGCACGTGCAGATGACTTTCCAGAGGCAAACTCCTGCTACTGATACATTCTGGTGCTTGAAACTAGGCCAATAGAAATGCCAGCCCACCTGCCAGGGCAGACACTGAGGAGGGTCCCTATGAAAGTAAAGAAGGTTAAAGAAAACATCGCAGCGTCCATCAAACAGAGACCACGGGACCATCTTCTGCAAGATGTTCTGATGCGTTAGGAAGAAGGAAAAGCAAGAAAATGGATCAGATTAAGCAGTTAAGAGAGTCACTCCCAAGAGGTACACTGAGAAGAGAAGGTAGAACGGGAAATCCCAAAAATGCCATTGGGCCCATTAGTATTTCACACATGCATTCCAACCCTGAGTTACACATGCAGAGGTGAGTGGATTTCTTTTCTAAGTGGGCGTTAGAGGGAGGTTGAAGAATACATAAGGCAGGGTACAAGGCATACCATGGAGGGTTAGGACTTTGTCTGTGTGTGTCAAACAGGGCTCTCCAGAAACACAGAGCCCAAGGGGATGAAGACGTACTTCTTTGTTTGTGATGAGGTTTTAGCATGTGCTTGCTGAGTTATGGAGGCTAAGGAGTCTCACAGTCTGTAAGCTAGAGCCCCGGGAAAGCCAGCAGGGGAGGCAGATGGCCTGCAAGCCAGAAAGCCGTCAGACCAGGAACATGGATTCTGGCGCAGGTTGAAGGTGTGTAAGGTCCAGGAGCGCCCAGGGCTGGAGGTTAATGTTCAGCTCAGGCAGAGATGTAGAGACAAATATTTTTTTAAAAGATTTATTTGTGTATTTATTTGAGAGGTAGAGTTACAGACAATGAGAAGGAGAGACAAAGAAAAAGGTTTTCCGTCCACTGGTTCACTCCCCAAATGGCTGCAATGGCTGGAGCTGCGCTGATCCGAAGCCAAGAGCCAGGAGCTTCTTCCAAGTCTCCCATGCGGGTGCAGGGGCCCAAGGAGTTGGGCCATCTTCTACTGCTTTCCCAGGCCACAGCAGAGAGCTGGATCAGAAGAGGAACAATCAAGATTAGAACCGATTAGAACCGGCGTCCACATGGGATGCTGGCGCTGCAGGTGGAGGATTAACCTACTGTGCCACAGCACCAGCTCCAGAAGCAGAGACAAATTTAACTTCGGCGGCCAGCTAGGGAACAGGCTCTCCCCAAGGAACGTCACACTCTCCCAAGACTGAGTTCAGTACAAACTAAGGACATAGGAATATAACCTTGTGTCCTTTGGAAATCTTAAGTCCATTCACAAAGCGGTGCAGACTTTTTCATTCAGGACATCATGTGTTCTGTAGGCCCCTCTTCTGGAAGAGGGAGCTTTAGGTGTCTCTGGTGTTTTGAGAATAAACCAGGGCCCAGCTGTCAGGGAAATGTCTTTGGAAAGGAGCTAAGCTTTGTTAAAAGCAGATTAGAGCTAGCATTGTGGTGCAGCCGGGTAAGCAGCTGCCTGTGACTCCAGCATCCCACATGAGGGCCGGTCAAGTCCTGGCTGCTCCACTTCTGATCCAGCCCACTGCACCTGGGACAGCAGCAGAAGCTAGCCAAGTGCTGGGCCCCTCCAGCCACAGGGGAGACCCAGTTGGAGTTCCAGGCTCCTGGCTTCAGCCTGGCCCAGCCCCAGCCATTGCAGCCTTTTGGGGGAATGAATCAGCAGATGCAAAATCTCTCCATCGCTCTCCCCCTCCCTCCCTCTAAGTCTGCGTTTTGAATAAATGCATCTTTTAAACATTACATTAGAAAGCAGCATGTGTTTGATGTTCTAGAAAGTAACCTGGGACAATTTTTCCAATTGGCAGTGACGAGGCCCAACAATGCCTGCCTCTCTTGGTGGAGGTGAAATAGAATACTCACTGAAGTGAAATAGAACATAAGAAAGACCAGCAGAGCTTCCGTCCCAAGTGACCTTGAGGTCATGTTCATACTTTTAGCTTCTGGATGGCTGCAGCCTGTAGGCAACAGCGGATTATTTAGTCTTTTCTGAATAGGGCTTTTTGGGCAAAACAAGTTCAAACTGAAGGAAACTGGGTACAGGAGATACTGTTCTGACCTGTCTACAACATTGATAAATTAAGGAAAAGAATTGTTAAGTGTGATTTTGATAAAATGAAGTTTCTTATTGGAAAAAAATATTTTTTTTCTTGAGCACTTTAAGAACAGCATTAAAATTCAATATTCTTGATTTTGAGTGATCAGCACTGTAATATAAACTACCAAGTATATTCCACAAACAGTAGCGAAGCAAGATGAACCGAGGTGAGAGCTGGACAAAGGAACACACTGCTGTAACTGCATGTGTAAAAGGAAACACTGGCAGCGTGGCAGTGTCCAGCCCATGCGCCTGGCCAGCAGCACGAATGGAACTGGAAGCAAGGCTCAGTGCACGCTAGCCTCTCCGCACTGTGGCACCCGAAGCAAGTCTCGGTGAGGCATGCTTCCTCTCATCCCTCAAAGCAAATTGTCTTGGTGAGAAAACTACCCAGTATTCGTGCACAAGACATTTCATGATAGTGATAACACTTAGATTTGCATTTCTATGTCTGGTCTTTTCTCAATCCATTTCTCAGAGAGACAACTCAAATACCAAGCTGTCTGGTTCAAAAGCAGACACGTGAACAACTCTATTTCTAAAACGTTACCTCTGCCAGTCACCATGCCCTCTGCTTTCACAAATACTGTATCTTATTCAGTTCGTTTAATGGCAGTGTGAATAGAGTGTCATTCCTATTGACTGATGAGGAAGCTAAACCTCGAATAATTTAAATAACTTACCTGCAGTTACCCACTTAGTAATAGGATGAGGTAGTATGACCCTGGAATGTCTCATCTCACACCCTTTTTTCTTTCATATTTTGTTGCATAGAAATGATTCCAGATTCCTTTGAAATCTGTCATCAAGCTTTTCGTTGGATTATCACTGGATATGGAACACTTCCAAATGTAATAGTACCCTTGGGATATCAGAAAGCACAATGTCTATAAGGTATTGGGGAAAGAGATGTAAAGGGTATCACCAATAGTCAGCATTTGAGGCAGGCCTGTGGCTGGAGGTTAGACACTCACATCCCACATCAGAGTCCCCGGGTTCAAGACCTGGTTCTGGCTTCTGGATTCAACCTGATCCTAATGCAGACCTTGGGGGCAGCGGTGATGGCCCACGTGATTGTGTTCCAGCCACCCATGTGGGAGACCTGGATTGAGTTACTGGCCCTTGGCTTTGGCCCTGTCCAGCCTTAGCCTTTACAAGTACCTGGAGAGTGAATCGGTAGATGAGAGCTCTGTTTCTCTCTATTCCTCTGTCTCTGCTTGTCAAATAAATCAATGAATAATTTTTAAAAAATCAACTGTTGATAAAACTTGAATAAGACCAAATTTTGCCCAAATTCTTCCAACAAGACACGAAAGACAAGAATTACAGGCTTTGGTGATGAATGGTGTCCTTGTGGCTTGGTCAGGTACCAACCAGTGTCTCATCTTAACAAATTTCAGAAGCTATCCAGCTAGGGTTTCCTGCTGTCTACTGGATGCTTAGTTTAATTAAATTTTCCATCTCTTTTCTATTTTTCCCTTGGTTCTCAAATTTTGTGCTATGGATGGAGCTGGAAGGAAAGACTCTGATGCATCTTTCACCTTTCCTGTCATATGGCAGTTCCCAGACCTGAGGATCTGTTCATGGTGTGCAGGCCCTGAGCTGTAGGCTGTGAGCCTGTGAATCCTAGCAGGGTGAACCACTGTCTTCCCCAGACACTGGGCCACCCCTTCCACTGACGGCAGCACTTCATAACAGAACTTCAAGCACTGGCAGCTATAAGGGACTTCAAAGAGTTTGTGGAAAATGGAACTAGAACACAGTTTATTTGGGTTCAAAACCTGTTGCAATCTAGGCAGTTTTTTTCATGATGCACATTCTCCATAAACCTTTCGAAGACAGATTTCAAAATTTTTTGCATCTGAATAAACTCATGTTTTAAATTCCATTTTCCATGAAATTTCTGAAGTACCCACATACCTAACAGATCCAGACTTGAATATATTGTGATTTCAGCCCTAGGCAACAAAAAAGGACTTCTGAAATAATGTTGTTTTAAAAAATATCATTTTCCATTTTAGAGTTGACTTATAGTTGCACGTGTGCACATATTTCTGTTTTCAAATTAGCCAGAGGAATTTTTCCTTGGCCTCTTGGAAATGCTACAGCTCCTGAATTTTACTGTATGGTCCCAGGCAGTGGAAACTCTTATTTGACTTCACTTTAGTAGGTATGAAGAGTGCATGACCTGTCCCCCTTTAGAACATGCACACAGGGCTGTTGCATTTGCAAGCTGAGCACTAGTGAAATCCTTGGCAGCATGAACAGATGCTAGTCTATCTGTGATGATGTGTGGGCTTCCTGGGATTGAGTGGTCCCTTCTAGTAAGGCAGACAGTCTATCAATCATTAGAAACAGCCTCCCAGTTTCTGAAGCTAATGGAGCTAGACAGGATTGGGACAATAGAAATGTGACATTTGGGTGAGTCAGCATCTTCAGAAACCCCCCCAAATGGTTGGACTGAGAAAGGGCGTGGTCTAGGTAGTGTTATATCCTCATCAGACTGCATGTTCTTTTCATAAAATTCATGTTCCTTAACAATTATTGACAGGATAGACAGTAAGTACTTTTGTAAGCAGTCTTGTATGTTCTCAAACTGTCCTCATCTTAAAAGAAGCAAGAAGAGCATGTGTTGAGTCTCACAGAAGTTCAAGGACATGGCTGGGATGTGCTTAGGTAATGTTGTCTGATACATGCTTCAGAAAACTAGAAGCTTCTTAGCCTATGTAAATAGTGAAAACTTATTCACGAGAGTGAAAACTCAGCTCAAGCAAGCAAGAGCATGGGGAAGCTTGCTGGCCCCTGACCTGAGACTCTGTGGACTTCAGTGACCCACATGGTGCTGCTTGCCTGTCTACGCTTCCTTCCTTGCTCATTCCCTCGGAGCGTTAGCCTTGCTGCCTTTCTCTGTCACCCACAGGGCTTCCTTCCCTTCCTGCACATACGCTTCAGGATATACCATCCCGTCTGATGATTCTACCAAGGATGAAAAAGAGCTGATTTCTCTCAGCATTTTATATAAAATAAAAAAAAAGTAGAAGAAGAAGAAGGAAAAGGACTCCAACTGGCCCAGGATTGAGCCATGTCCTCATCACAAGCCCACTGTTTCAACAAATGTTTAAGGAAATCAAAACAGGACCCTTAAGGATCACTGATCTCTTAGACAATTGTGAAGGTGCAGACATTAACCAATGTTACGTAACGTGAGGCAGCATGCGACGCTGAGCCACCAGACATCTGAAACGGTGGTATGAACTGGACAGGCCAGCTGGGTGTGACCCTGGGCCTTCCAGGAAGAGAAGCGCTTCGTCTTTTTTTTTGAAGAACGAATCTGATTTCAGTGACAGAGTCTGGGGAAGGGCCCGAGCCCGTCCTGGAAGAAGGCATGGTGTAACGCTAGTGGAGGGAGGGGGAGGCAAACGTCAGGAGTTTGATTTGAATAAAATAGAGGTTTTTGTAAAGGAAGAATTCTGAGCTGAAGTTAGCAAGAAATGTTAGGATCAGGTCATATGGAGAGCTTTGAAATTCTCAATTTCAAGCTAAATTGTTTCTACTGTCTTCAGAGGCTTTGTAGACCTGAAAGGATTTCGGAGCTAGAGAGAAAGGATGAAATAACCCATCAGAGTTTCAAATGGCAGCCGTGGCAAGGAAGGGCTGGATGGGCAATCTACTTAATGCAGTTCCAAGAATTATAACTTAATTATGTATTCAAGGAAGACAGCAGGGCCCTCTTGGAAGCCCCCAAGAGGTATCACCTGGGATCAGCATCTTATAGGTCAGCTACAATAATAGAGACCCTAACTTAATAGTGACAGATCAGATAGAGCTGTATTTTCCGCAGGGCATAGCAGGTACATAGAAAGAATGTGATTACTTTTCAAAGTAAACCACTAGCTTGGCAGCCAAGTGTTGGATCACTGGAAATGGAACTGCCCTGGAGTTGAAGGAATTCAGGTCAGAGCCACAGATCTTGTTGGCTCTAGGCTGAAAAGCCCTTCACTCAGCCCAGCTGCCAAAGTGACCACCGCTGCTGAGGGGATGGCCATGTAGGGTCAGTAACACTGCAGACAGAACTGTGAGTTTCCTGTTAGAGAAGCTACCTGCCTTTACCTGGCCAGCCCTCCTCCCAGGCCAGCTAGATAATGGGAGTCAACAGGGTGCCTTCCCAAGGAGGTTCACACCTCCCTTAGGATGCACCCCATGTGAAGAGATAGATAAGTCTTGGCCTCATGACTGACAAGGTCTTAAAGCCCATCTGATTATTATCAAACTCTTTCTGTCAATTTCCATTTGCCTCTCAATCAGAAAACTTATTTGTGGTTTAGACAGCAGCTTTCTTAGGTCCTCGAATAATGACTGTCCTTTGTTCTAGACCCTGCCTAGCCCACGTGGGGCCTCATTCCTTTGTAATCATAGCCTCTACTGTAACATCAACAGCTCTACTCCCAACACGTGTGTACTGGTGGTCCTCTCCCCCACTTAACATTGTATAATTGTTCAGAATTTTTCTCCAAACCCCTTTACCCATAAGAGATGAGCGGCCTTTCTCCCAGTCTTGGCTGGGATCAGCTTTGCAGCCTCCCTCTCCTCAGTGGTGATACCAGGAACAGCGTGGGTCCACAATGTTATCTCGACTCAATCAACTCCAGCAGTTACAAGAGGAGGTCACTAGGTCCACTGAGACCTCAGCTGAAGCTATCTGAGCTCTTCAAAGCCAAATCCCCTCACTAACAGGTGTGGTACTGCAGAGCAGACTGACCTTAACCGTGTTATGTTAACCCATCAGGCCAGGTAAACTCACACCCATCTAACAGTCTTCACGAGGGTCCAGAGACACCTCCCCTCATTTCCTCTCCTCTATGAAATCCTCTCCTAGGACCATTGGCTGCTATTCTCACCCTGGCCTTTATACTATCTTGTCCCTTTAAGTGTTTACAGGAGGTGATAACAGAATGAACCAAAGCCTTCGCCAACCAGGCAGTCAACCAAATGCTGCTACAGGGATATGCTCGGTTTCTCTCCCAGGAGATTGCAGCTTGAGACATTGCCCCATGTCAGTGCAGAGTGACCGACCCATCACCCCATGTCAGCAGGAAGTAGCTCTAAGGACAGATAATCATTTCTCTGTCCCTCCTGGACTTTTGGGGCTGATGTAATCCCATACAACAGTTGCTTTATAAAATACAAAAGAGGGAAAAGTTAGTAAAATTGTGCCGTCTTATCTCTGGCATGATCTACATCCTGAACACCATCCTAGGCTCTGTCCCCTGCTGTCATTGCTGGTAGCCAGGTGACCAGATGGCCCAACCACAGTGTCAGCTCCACCCCATCCTAATGGGATTCACTGCTCCCACTTCCCTGAACCCCGGCAAAGATATAGCAGGACCTGCTTCCAGCACACATGCTCTCTCACTCTTGATCGCTCTCTCTCACTCTCTCACCCTCTCCCCCTGGCCCATCAGGCTTCCCCCACCCAACAATAAATCTTTCCTCTAAAAAGAATAATAAAATAAAGCACTAAGATTCATACACAGGTTTTCGAGTACTGGCTATTAATTTCCCGTCAAGATCAAACTTTTGTGTCACATGGTCCAGTCTTCTCTCCTAAATTTTGATCCACACATTTAACCAAAGGCTGGATCTTTCTTTGCACATCCCACCACCACCTCACACTCAACACCTTCTCTTCCCTCTTCTTTTTGTGAAAGCATCATTGTCTTAGCAATTCGTGCACGGCCATTCCTAGAAACACACAACAACTTGGGCAAATCATAACGATGTCCTGAGCCCCAACAGGTTTGTATGGATAAAAATGGAACTAGCATGAGCCTCAAAGACAAAAGAGAGTGGTGGGGAAGCACACAAAATCAGTCAGCTGCTTTAAGTTCCAGGTGCCAAGGCGCAGGAGCCGCCTGCCTTCTGTGCAGGCCGTGAACAGGGTGAAAGGAGCTAGGAGTCTGGTTGCAGACAGACCTCGAGGAGCCCCAGACCTCTGAGCAGCAGGTGGGTGGGTGGGGGCTCTTCCTTTATTTCCAGTAGCTGAGAATGATGGAGATATGTTCCAATAGAAGACCCTCTGTAGTAACTCAGAAACCTCCAAGAAGTGTCCCCTGGGTTCATGGGTGCTAATTTGAATACAGGTCAGCTGCTATAACCAAGACCCTGAAATAATAGTGACTCAAGTCAGAGCTTTATCTTTTTCAGGTCATGACAGGAACATAAGCATCCCAGGACTGATGTGGCACTCACAGAATCAACCATGTGAGCTTCTTAACACACAGGAGACTACATCTCATGATATTGAGTTTCACCAGCAGGACAAAGAGGGGCACTGTAAGGGCATAATATGAAAGTTGTACCCATGACTTCCACTCTTGTACCCATTGATGCAATTTCTCCAAATGCTGAACATTGCTAAAAATGTTAGAGCCATGTGCTCAGCTAATAATAGCTGGTGGTTACTGAGACCTTATACACATCGACTTATAACAGCCCCATGAAGGAAGGACTGTTACCATTCCTATTTTTCAGGTAAGGTAACTGACACACAGGAGTTGAGTGATTCATACAAGCTCATCGGATAGTAATTGAAGGTTGTGAAATTCTAACCCTCATAGTCTGATTACAGATTTGTGATCTTAAGCATTCTGCAAGGCTGCCACTAAAATGCAAGGTTCTGTGACTAAAGGAAGAAAGCAGGAGTGGAAATTGGAGCACAAATACCACTACCATTGCACCCAGCTGCTGTATCAGTCACACACAGCAATAGCTCCAAGCCTGGCATCCCTCTCCCTCATTGCTCCATTCTTCCTAACTTTCTAGAACTCTGCCTTTCACAGCAGCCTCTCACACCCACCCCAAATCCCTGCAGACATGGCTGACATCGGAACTTCTGGTCTATACTTCTATACTATATAACCTCTCCTATACTTTCCAGCCAAAGGAATCTTCCCTAAACACCACTTCATCGTGCCATGCCCCTCTTTAGAAAGTAACAGAAGGCAAGCACTAATTAACTGGATCAACTTCCTTCTTCTAAGCCTGGCCTTGAAGGTCTTTCACAATTTGGTTCCAAACATACATTCCAAACATACAAATCCCTGCTTAGAGCCCACACAAATCCCCCCAGCACCTGTTGGCTTGGTCTAATTGCACCATATGTGTTCCTGTTACTCAGCTGTCTGGAGAGAAGAGAAAGGGTCATGTATAAATAGACACAGGAATTTTGTTCAAGTCTGTTGACTGCAAAGAATGGCCATGTCTTGCCCCAATTTGCTTGAGGGAAGTCTCCCATCCCATCTGCCCAGTGGCTGACTCCAAGTTCTGCATGTATATACTGGATGGATAAAAGCCCAGTGGTCATCCCTCACTCCTCCCTCTGTCCTCACCACTCGCTGCTCTGCCTGGCCAGTGCTGCTAGCCTCCTTTCTAGGTAGGTGGCCTTGCATTAAGACCCCTCCCCAACACTGTGAGTCCCCCACTGCCTTGAGGTGCTCAATATGCATTGTGGGTTGGCTGCTGCTTGGTCCAAAGTGGCTGTTTAATCACCCTTGGGAATTCCTATAAGAAACATAATTTGAGAAACAACTTTCCAGATAGTGTTCTACTGCAAGCAAAAATGCCATATGAGCCTGCAGGAGTGCCTAATATTAAATGCAAGCAAAATGAGAATACTGCATCTTTGCATTGCCATGGATGTGTATTACCCACCTTGGATGGAAATTTGTAAGGCTATTTGATGCTCAGATGGGCACTTTCTGTTTTGTGTGTAACCAGAAGGATGAACAAGCTCCCCACCTACCTTGAACACTAGCCATCTCTTGCCTATCAGCTTTAGCATACCAGGAAGAAAGCCAATGGGCATTAGTGGAAGAGTTTTATTTCAGCAAGACAGGGCCGTGTGCTTTGTGGAATGAAGGCGGAAGAACATGGTTTTGAATGAGGTGCTTTTTAGAGTCCTTGTTTGCGCTCTGGGCTCCAGAGCAAGAGGGAAGAGGTGGTGACAAGAATATATTTTAAAGCTGGGGCGTTGTAAGCTTGTCTTAGACTTCTGAGCTTTCAGAGTGTTTGTTCAGGAGGTGGTTTCCAAGGTTTTACAACTTTGCTAAAAACATTTGGTCTCCTCTTTAGATCTATTCAGCTGATATCATTTTTAGTGACTTCCGAGGCAGCATTGTTGCTGAGAATTGATACAGCAATGAATCTTTACTAGCACCCATGAAAACTGGACTTTTGGATCTCATATTTTACTTTGATTATTTTTTGTCTCTCTTTGAAATTCCCTGCACACCAGATTTTTCTTGTCAATTGAGTAACGAACTTGGGATTTGTGTAATCACTGTCTTCTTGCGCTGCCACTGATTTGCATCTTCTGGGTAAATGCAAATTGTCCCCCCTCACTTCAATGGCATTTGCCCCTCTTTAAACGAAGAGCACTAAAGTGACTTGTAGACACGACTGTTTGTTTAGCTTGGCTTCTCTCTTTGATCTCATGTTAACATACCTTAATGGCAGGTAATGATTGATAATAGAGTATTGTAAAGTTCAGGTAATAAATACTGCTTAACTCATAATAATACTGAATAATGTACTTTTTATGACTTGGTTTGATGGAAAATTTCCTTGTCAGCTTGGTCTAATTGTCCAAACAAAACCACCCATTACTTGAAGAAATACATGTCCACCCCAGACACATTAATTAGGGTCACGGCTGGGCTGCACAAAGGAATATAGTAACACTTCAGTTATCTTTAAATGTAATCTTTGGACATTCTTACTAATGCTAAACTCGGGTTTAATGAGAAACTTTTGTTTACACTCACCCTCCGAGGCTCAAAGGCCGGCATTGAAATCTATGGTGATGGCTGTGGTCCCAACTACAGACAGCAGGGTCTTTACTTTGAGGTCATCCGCCCTAGAGGTTTGACCATCGAAAGTCACAACAGGAAGTCATCTTTGTCTTGGCACAGGAGATGGTGGGTCAGAGGGAGGGGTTTGTGTGAAGAGAAAAGGAACACATACTTTTAATTTTTGGTTATGGGATATCTGAAGACACCATATATATAGCCAAGCATTGAGATCAGAGTGAAAAGGGGATTTGATGTCTTTGGTTGACAGACTCTGGTGCTGCATATCAAGATATTGAATGAAGTTCTACCAGCCTACATGTGGCTTTTCCATTCTGCTTAACTATCTCCGAAGGCCTTGGAATATTCCAGAGAACATTTGACAATAGCTACAATTTACGATAGCATATAAATACCCAGAAATAAATTTAGTCCACAAGATGAAAGATGTATATAATGAAAACATAAAACATTTATCAAAGAAATTGAAGACACAGATAAATGAAAGACATCTCATGTTCATTGATTAGAATAATTAATGTTGTTAAAATGGTGACTCTACCTAAAGTGATCTACATATGTAATGTCTTCCAAGTGAAAATTCCAATGACTTTTTTAAGTATTTATTTATGTATTTGAAAGGCAGAGTTACAGAGAGGCAGAGGCATATATATATGCCTCTATACATATATATATATAAATAGAGAGAGAAAGAGAGAGAGAGAGAGGTTTTCCATCCACTGGTTCACTCCACAAATGGCCACAACTGTTGGAGCTAAGCCAATCCAAAGCCAGGAGCCAGGAGCTTCCTCCAGGTCTCCCACATGGGTACAGGGGTCCAAGGACTTGGGCCATCCTCTACTGCTTTCCCAGGCCATGGCAGAGAGCTGGATTGGAAGTGGAGCAGCCAGGCATGGAATTGGCACTTATCTGGGATGCTGCACTGCAGGTAGCAGCCTTACCTGCTATGCCACGACACATGCCCCTCAATGACATTGTTTGATAGAATAAGAAAAAGTTTCAAAATTCATATGGAGACACAAAAAATTACAGATAGCCAATGAAATCTTGCACAAAAAGAACAAAGCTCAAGGTATCATACTATCTGATCTCAAAATCTAAAGCAAGGCCATAAAAAAAAGCAGATTGATACTGGCACAAAATACCAGGCATACAGACCAATGGAACAGAATACAGATTCCAGAAATAAATCTACACATGTTTGGTAAACTGATGATGGGGAGCTTACAGTTTTTTCAATAAATGGATATCCACATGCAAATTAGTGAAGTTGGATCCTTTTCTCTATTTATAAAAATCAATTCAAACTGGATACAAGACTTACACAAGAGACTTGAAACTGTAAAATTATTAGAAGAGAACATAAGGGAAAGGCCATGACATTGGTCTGGGCAATGATTTTTTTGGATATAATCCCCAAAGCACAGGCAACAAAAGCAAAGATAAACAAATTGGATTGCACTAAGCTAAAAACCTTCTGAGTAGCAGAAGAAACAGTCAACAGAGTGGAGAGACAGACTAAAGAATGGACAAAATATTTGTAAAGCAAACATCTGATAAGGGGTCAATATCTAAATTCTATGGAACTCAAGCAACTCAATAGCAAGAAAACAAAGAAGCCAATTTAAAATGAACAAAGGATTTGAGTAGACATCTCTTCAAAGAAAACACACAAATGGAGAACAGGTTTTTGAAAAAATGCTCAATATCACCAATTATTATGAAAATGCAAATTAAAACCACTAGATATCACCTCACACCTGTTAGAACAGCTTCTATCCAAAAGATGACAGATAAATGTCATCAAGGATGTGGAGAGAAGAGAATCCTTGTGCACTCTCATTGGGGGTGTAAAACAGTACAGCTATTATGGAAAACAGTATGGAAGTTTCCCAAAAAATTAAAAATAGAACTATTGTATTATGAGTAATTTCACTTCTGGTTATATCTGCAAAGGAAATGAAGTCAGTTTGTCAAAGAAAGTTCTGTATTTTCATAATCACTGCAACATTATTCACAACAGGCAAGATCTGGAAGCAACCGAATGTCCGCGGATAGATGGCAGAGGACAGGTGTTCCACACAGCAGGTAAAGTCATTCACTGCTCCGGACACTTGCATCCCATATCAGAGGGCCTGGGATTGAGTTCCATCTCTGCCTTCAGATCCAGCTTCCTGTTAATGTGCCTGGGAGACAGCAGATGGTGACTCAAGTACCAGAGTCCCTGCCACCGCCCTGAGAGACCCAGATTGAGTTGTGGCCTTCTTTGCTTTGGCCGGGTCTAGTCCTGGGTGCCGCAGGCATTTGGGCAGTGAACCAGTGGGTTGAAGCTCTCTGTTTGTCTGCTTTTCTAATGAAATGAAAATAACTTTGAAAAAAAGAAAATGTGTGTGTATATATACACAACGAAATAACAGTCTTAAAAAAGAAGGAAATTCTGTCATTTGAAACAAATGGATGAATTTGGAGGACATTATTCTAAATGAAATAAACCCAAACACAGGGGAAAAAAAGTGGTCACATTTGTATGTTGAATCCAAAACATGTCAAACTCAGAGAAGTAGAGAGTACAATGAAGGTTACCAGAGACTCCACGTATAGCATAGCGACTGCGGTTAGTGATGTCTATGTTCTGGAAAAATTGATAAGAGCATAGATTTTTTAGTGTGCTCATCATACCCCCCCCACACAAGGTGGGTATGCGTGGCAATGGATCTGTTAATTACATTGATTTAATCATTCTGGGATGAATACAATTTATCAGAAATCTCATTGGACTCTATAAATATACATACTAAAACAAGAAAATAAATAAGAGCTACCTTCTCATCACTTTGCAAGAAAAAAAAAAAGATATCTGAAAGATGACTGTGTGAGTTTTTTTTAACAAAATGACCAAGGTACTATCCAGATTTGATCTCAAATCCATAAGGAATCCCAAAATATTTTTGAAACAGAATCCTTAATTTAAACATGTTGAAATGTGTCAATTCATGATTCTAAAGGTGCCTGTTGCTGTATTCAGTTCAGGGACTTAGTTCCCTCCATTGTGAAACTGTGCATTTAATTGTTCAGATTTGAGCCAAATTACCGTCTCGTTGGAGATGGTTTCATATTTCACTTAATATCCAAAATCGGGGGGCTAGCACTGTGGCATACTGGGGCTGCAATGCCATCTTCCCATATAGGCACCAGTTCATGTCCCAGCTGCTCCACTTCCATGCCAGCTCCCTGCTAATGGCCTGGGAAAAGCAGCAACAGAAGGGCTGGGTGCTTGGGTTCCTATCACCCATGTGGGAGACCTGGATGAAACACTTGGCTCCTGGCTTTGGCCTGGCCCAGTGCTGGCTGTTGCAGCTATCCGGGGAGCAAACTAGTGGATGGAAGATCTCTCTCTATATATATCTATATATAGAGAGAGAATAAATAAATATAGATATATAGATATATATAGAATAAATAAATAGATATATAGATATCTTTCCCTCTCTCTTTATAACTCTGACTTTCAAAATATTTTTTTTTTAAAAATCAAAAAATTTTATGAAATTTTTCCCACAACAGGAACACACAGTGGAAATAATTTCATTTCTAGTTTGTTGCAATCACACTATTTTCTTTGCTGACACAAATCTGTAACCAGCGTAGTCCTTAGCCATTCTATATTCATGGCTTTCATTGCCACTAAGTACCTACAGAGACTCATTTTGATGTGCAATGTTGTCCACTTCATACACATTACTTGCTCTCTACCTTAAGTCTTATTTTTTGAAAGACTGGAATATTTCTTACTGGCTTTAATGCAATATCTGTTTTCCTTAATAATTTTACTCTTTTATCTTGATGATTCATTTCATGTTCTAGTTCAGTACATTTTGCCTGCAATTCTTGGAATATCTCAAAATCAAAAATGACATTCTCTAAAAATTTGGCTTACAAATTTATACAAAGATTGGTGTCTTGATGAGATTGAATTGCTTGCTTCTTTACATTAAAAACATAGGCACAGTTTTTTTCATTACTAAAAATGCAGGTACATGCCTAAATGTTCATAGCACTTAACATACCTTGGACTTCAGAACAACATCCAAGCTAAGAGCTGCACGCACCAAATAACAGGCACACTGCAAATGTCACTGCCAGTCACTTGCTTCGCTCTCCTGAGGGAAACCTGCTCTTGGGTGAGGCTCACTGACTGACATTTGTCTTGTTTTTTCAGTCAGAAATGGCCAATTGGCCCCTGTATACTAGGATTAAATTTATCTCTTCAATTTTTTCATTAGACAGAAACCATATCTTTGAACACTCACTTTCATGTATCTAGTTCAGTGGGAATCTATGCACACTGTATATTGATATCCTTAGGTAAACCTAAACAACCTAGAGACGGTTAGTGCAGGTGTTCTCAACTCTGGCTACACGGTACCATCCCTGGAGGAGGCATTGTAAAAATATTGATATCCCAGGGCCACCCAAAGTCAAATCAGAATCTTGGGTTTTGGGCTCTGGCTCTAGACAGGTATCTTTTAACACCTTCCTAGATGGTTCTAGAAACCTCTGAGAGCATCATTTCTAAAATCACAGGAGTACTTGTTCAATGCACCTTCCCAAGCCCCACCCAGATCTACTGAAACAGAACTGCTTAACTGGAGCCTGGAACCTGCATTTCAGCATGAACTCTAAATTGACTATTTGGCTCCACCTGCTTCACTTGCAAATAAACCAATCCTTCCTAAGTCATTGGCTGTTTAAATCCTCACTATAGCTCTTTGCAATGGGTACTAAGATCACCATCATACAGGTGAGAAAACAGGCACATGGCCAGAGGTCCCAGTGCCCCACTGCGGAAGCAGGGTTTGAATCTTCGCAGCCTCGCACACAGCCACTGCACAGCTGCAGAGCTTCTGGGGGTAACTTTCCTCTGCGGTGAGGAGGGGCCAGCGTATTGCAAGTTGGGCATTCATTAAGCATTGTAGGGGAGGTCCAGTGCATGGTGAGGCACAGAAAGTGAGGATGAATTCTAATTGTGGGTTCAGGGTTTGGGGAAAGGCTTCACTAAAAGACCAGGCATGTGAGCGTGCCCCTTAAGGCTGGGGAGGGCTTGTGCAGGCAGAGAGATGCAGACACCTCGGAGAGTGGGTGAGATACTCAGAGAACAGTTTTCTACGACTTGAGTGCCCAGTGTGCTGGGCAAGATTCGAAGCTGGAAAAGCAGATTTGGGACCTTCTGTGGGGGATTTGGGTTAGGTTTGCCTACTCCAGCAATAAGTGACTCAACCAGTAAATATTTTTATTCCAATAATACATGGTGGTTCGTGAGAAGAGGGGAAATTTTTAAAAGCTAAATCTGTAGTCATTGGCATTCAGAAATTCATCTTCCAGTAGTCACTCCTGGGTGCTTTAAAATATTATTTAACTTTTGGCCGGTGCCGTGGCTCACTTGGTTAATCCTCAGCCTGCAGTGCCAGCAGCCCGGGTTCATCCCGGTTGGGGCGCCGGGTACTAGTCCTGGTTGCTCCTCTTCCAGTCCAGCTCTCTGCTGTGGCCCGGGAGAGCAGTGCAGGATGGCCCAAGTGCTTGGGCCCTGCACCCCATGGGAGACCAGGAGCAAGTACCCAGCTCCTGGCTTCCGATCAGAGTAGTGCCGGCTATGGCAGCCATTTTGGGGAGTGAACCAAGGGAAGGAAGACCTTTCTCTCTGTCTCTCTCTCACTGTCTATAACTCTCTCCCTGTCTCTCTCTCTCTCACTGTCTAACTCTGCCTGGCCAAATATATATATATATATGTATATATATATATATATATATATATTACTTAACTTTTGCATAGTAAATTCATTAGCATGGGATAAGTTCCAGTTGAACAAAAGGCTATGAATGAAAAAGAAATCTCCTACCCACCAGCAAAGCAGCTTCCCTTTCCAGAGGCAACCGCTGTTGCTCAACTAACAAAAATCTCAACTGTCTTTCCTCTTTACTTTCTGTCATAGCTACATGGTCACGGGATTGGTGTAATTGTACATCCTCTCAGTCCTAACTCACCAAGGTTCAGCACAGGGTATGGTTGTGTGACATGCATCTGGAATTCAAACAGATTCAGCAAACATGGCTGAAAACCCACTCTGTGCCTACCATTGAACACCTGGAGAGGAGATAGAGAGACCAGCAAGATGGAATATTTTTCCTTGGGGATCTCATGGTATAATATATTAGGTAAATCATCAAAAAGTAATTACTGCAATGCA
The DNA here is from genome assembly GCA_949820135.1 of Sylvilagus floridanus. Classification (NCBI taxonomy): domain Eukaryota; kingdom Metazoa; phylum Chordata; class Mammalia; order Lagomorpha; family Leporidae; genus Sylvilagus; species Sylvilagus floridanus. The sequence continues at coordinate 118,485,706 of OX463236.1, read as the reverse complement.
CTGTGGGAAAGGTTGGAGCAGTAATAAATGCAGGGCTTCATGAGGCTACGTGGGCTCTGTGGTCAAGCTCTTTTCAGTTCCCACTGCCTCTAGGCAGGGAAGGATGTGGAACTACTTGAAGTCCTAGGCTAATGCCATCCTTCAGGTGAATCACAGCCTTCCAGGCTCACCCAATTTCTTTTATCTTTTGCATAGTTTGATCCAAATCATTCTTCTTTGTCATAGTCTTCCATATCAAGATGTTTTTAGATGAGTATTCTCTTCTGCTTTTACTATTGATCTCTAATCATGGTGACTCTCTACTTGCAGTTGATTCATTTTACAGAGTGCATTTCCGGGTTTCTGAGAGCTGCTGTAGACTCCTATTGTGACTTTGGAGCCTCTGGCATGCGATTCTGAAATTTGTTCTGTTTTAATTCTTGTGTGGTCCCACTGAAACCTCAGTGGAGCAGGAATATTTACAAGAGCTCAGGTTGTGGTAACTTCTCTGCCAAAAAAAAAAAAAAAAGTGACAATGCTAAATGAAATGAGCTAAGCACAGGAAGACAATACCTGATCTCACTCACATATGGAATCAAAAAAGCCAGACTCATAGGAACAAAGTAGAACAGTGGTTGCTAGGAGTTAGTGGGTGGGGAGAATGAGGAGATTTGTTCAGAAGGTAGAAACTTTCAGTTCTAAGTTTTAGGGAAAGTGGACAGCCTAAGTGGTAATGGATATGTTAATTAATTTGACGAGACAGTATTACACAGTGTAAACATAAATCATCAAATTGTATATCTAGTGCAATCGATTATACATATGAAATGCCCAACAAAGGCCTCAAGAAACTCTAATAAGACAGACAGACAGACAGACATAGATATGTTTGTACCTGTAGTTTACAAGCTGCATTTGTACAACTGACATGGTAACTTACTCCTGTGCACCCTGAGGTACCCTGCTAAGCCGTGTACTCTGACCTACTGAAGCCTTGACCATGCTTGGCTGTGCCCACCTAAGGAAGAACCGCGGCAGCATTGGAGCTGGGCTTCTCCCACAGGATCCCACTCTTCCGACCTAGCTCTGTTAACACTCCTCTCCTGTTCTCCGGCTGCCCCCTCTATCTGTGCAGATGTGTGGCCAACAGACATTTGACTGTGAAGAAGGCACAACAGCAGCGTGGGAAAAGACAGGCAATGAGAGCATGGAGGTGGGCATGGGGGGTTCAGGGTGAAGACGGGAGAGAAACGCGATGACCTCAGGCCTCGAACACGTTAATGCTAGGGAGTTTGTCCTTGTGGTCGGATGAGGCATCAAATCACTTTAAACCCAAATGTCAGAAATGTTCCTGTAACATAGGGCGAGGTTTGGCAATAAACAGGAGCACTGCCAATTTTGTAGCCATGAAATGAAGACAGTTTTTGGAAGCTCCTTTGAGAAGTTCTAATCAGACAGGCTTTTCTTTTTCTTTTTCCTATTCCTCACCATCAAACTTTACATATCTACATGGGTACTTGGAAAAAGTCCCTGGAAAGTGGAAACCAAAGATAAGTTTGTTTTGAGTGCAGAAGTTTTGGAAATGGATAAGTTTTTCATCAGTTTCCATTAACTTTGTGAAGTACCTGTGTATAGTTTTTTAGTCTACGTCCTAGAAAGAACAAAGCCTGCGTTTGACCTGCTTCTGTAGACTGTCTCACTGGGGTGTTAGAAATGAGAAAAGGGGACCATGAAGGAAAGAAATTGGCTCCCAAGTTCAGGAAACAGCCCGTGGATGTGTGGGACACAAGAGGCTGTCGACAGAAGTGAGCAGGCTTCGAAACAAGCCTCCTGCTGTGCCTTAGAATTGCATTCAGATGTGAGGGATAGAAAACCCATGATGACAGTGGTGTAGACAGGCTTGGATTTTGTGGGTTGGCAGCCTGGGGCTGTCCTGGGGTCCCACATGTCTCTGTGTTTCCCACAAGAGGCGTAGCCTTGACTACCGCATGCGTCACCACACCAGTGTCTGTGCTGTAGGTGAGAGGGTGGAGCAGGGCCTTTTTAGAAGAGAGCCAACGGGCACACACATGCTGTCCTTTCAGGAGGGTTTCTGGAGCAGCCATTCAATATTTGGCCAGACTTATTCACACAGCTGTCTCTCGTTGTAGGAAAGTCGGAGAAATTCACTCTGTATTCAGGGCAAGCATTTGTGCCTTAAAAGCTGACCCCACTTACCACGGAGGAAGGGGATACCTGGTATACTGGTCTGGAAAATAACTCACGAAGATGTCCGGCCCCTCGTTTTTTGCTAACATCAAACTGGGCCACACGAGTTGCTTTAGTCAATGAAATCTAAGGCAAAGCTTTGAGTGAAAGCTTACCGTGTCCTGCGTCCCCTCTGCCTTGAGACTGGCACCATTTCAGCCAGCACTGTTCAGTCGCCTTGGGGCCTGGAGGAAGGAAGCCACAGAGCAGAGCTGCAGCTGACCCATTGCAGGCAAGACTGACAGCCCCTGGGATTTGGGCTCATGCATTCCTGCAGCACAACCTACCTGGGGGGGGGGGGGGGGGTCTCAGCTCACAGTCCCTGAACCACAAGGGAGGATGTTCCAATGCAAATTCTCAGCCCCGCCCAGGGCTTCAGATTTGGAAGCTCAAGTATGGCCCAGCAATGTGTGGCTTAGCAAGGCCCCCAGGGGATCCTAGTCATAAGAGCCCCTATGCTGGCTGGTTGTCACTGAGGCCGAGGAGGATTAACTCTCTGTCACACCTGGGCTCCATCAGCCGCCCTGTGTAGGGGGAAAGGGGAAGCAGGCAATGCCCTCTGTTTCTTGAGAAGGTATCTTGGGGTGTGACTTTGGCCCTAGGTGAAGAAACCTCACCACTTCTGGGAGGAACACAATGACTGAAGACATCAAACAGCTGCACCCACATCCTTGAAACTGTTGGAGTGGAGTGATAACTTATCATCTATTTCTCACTTCTTTGAGCTTCAAAGACCCTATGGCGGTTGGAGTGTGCACACACTGTTGAAAAGCATATCTTAGCCGGCGCCGTGGCTCAACAGGCTAATCCTCTGCCCTGCGGCACCGGCACACTGGGTTCTAGTCCTGGTTGGGGTGCCAGATTCTGTCTCGGTTGCCCCTCTTCCAGGCCAGCTCTCTGCTGTGGCCTGGGAGTGCAGTGGAGGATGGCCCAGGTGCTTGGGCCCTGCAACCCATGGGAGACCAGGAAAAGCACCTGTCACCTGGCTCCTGCCATCGGATGAGCGCGGTGCACCAGCTGCAGCGCGCAAGCCGCGGCGGCCATTGGAGTGTGAACCAATGGCAAAGGAAGACCTTTCTCTCTGTCTCTCTCTCTCACTGTCCACTCTGCCTGTCAAAAAATAAAAAAAAAAGAAAAAGAAAAAAAAAAAGAAAAGCACATCTTAAACATGAAGATAAAGTTCCCTGTTAAATGCTCTGGATGTGATTTTTCCAGATACTAACACTGCACAGCAGTTCAGACAACCTGGATTGTCCCAAAACACGGCCGAAAATTACACATGGATTCTCAAATGTGAGTCAGTGTAATGTGTCCACATCCCATCACCAGCAAGGCCTGAGGCCAGCCCCAGAGGATTGTCCCAGCATGGCTGTACAGGTCTTAGGCCAATGTGACCTTCAGGCCTGGAGCAATGGACATGTATCAGATGAGTCTTTGGAGCTCTCCTCTCACTCCGTGTCCACACTTCTGTACTAACTTGATTGCTCCAGGCTACTGGACAGAATTCCATATTCTAGCTCTTTCCCAACAATCCACTTCTCTTGTCTCATTTTCCCACCCCTCCAAATTAGAGGAAAAAAGAGATCAGAATTACTGTGGAGGTTGGCATGTTGCTCCTGCAGACATAGGTTTTATCCCAATACTGACAACCTAGAAGAGTGAATGCCCATGGTCCATGTGTTAAGGCAGAACTGTAGGGATAAGTCTGGGATAGACCAAAGTCTGTAGTGTTTAAGCCCAGGTACCAGGGCAAGTGATGGGGAGGTGGCAACTGACTGTATTTCCGCCTCTCTTTGCATTTGTGAGAAACTCGGGTTTCAAATACAATACCAAATAATCCTAACGAGGCAGCAGTTTAGCTTGACTGGGCAATGTGCTCCATACATTTGCCTCACAGTGTGAACCCAGCAAACCTCCCCATTGTGTGCAGGGGCGGGCACCTCATTTGCTGCCTCAGGCCCAATAGTTGCCATATTTAAAAGAACAAACATGACTTCCCCAGGACATAACTTTTAATCCGCTATGGTCAGATCTCAGGCTGAGCTTCTGTGTTAGTCATTCGGCATTTCGCTTCCCGAGTCCATGTGGAAACCCCACTGTCTCCATCCTATTGAATGCTTCGTGCAAAATGCCACGGCGTCGAAGAAGCCAAATGTCCTGAACTACAGGGGAGAAAACCACAGACGACACTGCTCCAAGCCCTTCCAGGAGCAGAAAGCTCAGAACGCCCTAAGGCTGGGCACCCAGGGCCTTCTCAGGGCGGTCCCGCAGTCTAGGGCAAATCATACTCCCCACCCTCTAGTACTTCGCAGCAAGGAAAATCAGATTAACATGAGCGTCGAGGGCAGTAAAGAAGGACAAGGATGCAGATGATGCTGATAATGGGAATGGAGGGGTGAGGCAGAATGTCGGGAAGGAACCCAAACCCAAGCATCTCTCTCCGCTTGTGGGGCTGTAGGCTGCCGGCGTCTGGTATTTCACATCAGTTATCTGTACTTGACAGTGAGGTTTAAAACTCTATGTGAGGATCCTTGGGAACAAGCAGTGTTGCTCTAAACCATTCAATAGATGTGAGGTGACTAAAGACAACACTTCTTTAAACTTCTTCCTACCCCCATTTATTTTGAGATTAAAAAAAAAAGGCACTGGCTGACATGGCTTCATTGGGGTCCCTTGATGGAAGTTTCTGGACTCTGAGGCTGGTGGTGGAGCAGTTCCCCAGAGCAGCTCTTATCCGGGGTGCCTTGCAGCAGTGACCTATGTGATCAGGTGCCTCCATGGTGTAGGATGGGGCAGCCACAGCCGACCTGTGACTCCCACACGTCTGACCTCATCACCCACTGCCTTTTCCCCCAGGTCTCCGTGTCGGTACCTCTCTCTGGCCCGATGGCTGGTCACTACCATGTCTCAGTGGGTGAAGTGGACCGAACACCTCTAGAGACCTCTTTCACCGCCAGAATCTTCCCCACTCCCTACAGATGAGTGAACTATATACAACTAGTAATAAAGGCAAATTACTTACTAGCTTCTAAATTTTATATTCATAGTCAAAACTTTCAGAACACCCCCAAACCACAAAGCTAGAATCCTAGCAGAAGGCTGAAGACACTCCCACCTCAGTGCCTTACATTCCAATAGCACCCCGGAAGTTCCCGCACCCAGAAGAGATCTGCAAGGCTCCCCTGCACAGCCCTGTGCTCCATCCTAGCCCACAGTCTAGAGTCCAGTGGCTGAATTCTACTGTCTGGAAGCAAGTGAAGGTTGCCACTAGCAGCCGGCTTGCCCACTTCTGCCTGGGGAAAGAGTGGTGTTGTTGCTCCATCTGAGGCTGAGACCTGCGGCCACCCTCTTCCCAGGCCTGGAAGGTGCTGCTCTGATGCTGCTCTGGCTCAGCTGCACACGCTCCTCCCTCAGTGTTTTCTTCTCTTCCTCTCCTCTTGGCTCTCTGGCTTTGCCTCTTGTGGCTCACCTGGCCCTCAGTGTGGTACTTTTTACTCTGTTTTCCTCCCCTTTCAGGCCATTTCCCCTCTTATTCAAAATGCTACCATTAAGCAAGGAATATTAAGAAAGCTTTATTATTAAGCCAAATGTAGCAAACAAGAGAAAATTTCCCAACAGTGAATTTTATTTTTAAAATTTCATATTACTACCTGTGAGTCTCATTTACTCTATTGTCAACTTTTTTTCCGAAAGCTCCCAAACCTACTGAGAAGTTGTCAAAGTGGCACGGGGACACATCCATAGCCTTCTTCTATGTTCATCAATTGTGAATGTTTTGTCACATTTGCTTTTTGTTTCCCCCTCTGTGTATAGTGTGTAGGCATTGTTGTTTCTTGCTGAACTATTTAAAAGAAAGGTGCAGATATTGTAACTCATCATCTTTTTTTTTTTTTTTTTTTTTTGACAGGCAGAGTGGACAGTGAGAGAGAGAGACAGAGAGAAAGGTCTTCCTTCACTGTTGGTTCACCCTCCAATGGCCGCTGCGGCCGGCGTGCTGGGGCCAGCACACCGCGCTGATCTGAAGGCAGGAGCCAGGTGCTTCTCCTGGTCTCCCATGGGGTGCAGGGCCCAAGCACTTGGGTCATCCTCCACTGCACTCCCTGGCCACAGCAGAGAGCTGGCCTGGAAGAGGGGCAACCAGGACAGAATCCGGTGCCCCAACCGGGACTAGAACCTGGTGTGCCGGCGCCGCTAGGCAGAGGATTAGCCTATTGAGCCACAGCGCCGGCCATAACTCATCATCTTTAAACACTTCAACATGTATCCTTAACAACATGTATCCCTTAACAATCTCTCACATTGGCATCATGTAATTAGCAAATGAAGAAAATCTAATCATGATCCAGTTGTGAGAGTCTCTTTAAATAACCTATGGAAGTATTTGCATTTGGCTTTGATTTGCCTAATCTAAAAATAGGATTCTATTGCAGTTTCACCAAAATCCACATCAGTAGGAATGGATGGTGACCTCAAGGCCATGCTTTCTTTTCCTTATTTTAATTGCCCCACAAAGCACAGACAACATCAATAACGCCTATAAGCCAAAGGAATTTAACTGATGAATTGTATCTTAGGCATTCAAGTCACTGAGAAGGCTTTGGAGTGCTGGTTCTCACTTACAGAGACCAGTGCCTAGTTTACAGATAACTTCTGGAGTGCTTACAGGATATTTTGCCATAAATTAATTTCATGAGATTCATATTTAAGGAGAAAACCAATCTAGTTTCTTCCAGGGATATGTTTACTTTAGAGAACTCAATCAGAATGAGAACCAAGATGGTGTTGAAATGGAAGTGGGAGCGCCTTGTCGTTTGTTGAAGGGAGAGATGTGGCTTATACACGTGTCAACAAGCAAACATACATGGTGCCACACCGCTGGTTTCAGAGCACCTGTGTTCCTGAATCCCAGACAGACAGCTCTGCCTGACAACAGCTCAAGTCCAAGGTCCTACTTGAGACTGATGGCGCCAACATGATTGGAATAAACCAAACTAGGGAGGCCTTTCTGGAGGCCCACCAAACCCAAATCGGTGCCTCTGAAGTCTCTACCTTTCCTGGTTTGTGATTTTCCGGCGACATTAAGAGGACGTCCAGTCTCTTGCCAAAAGGGATTTGTCCTTTTTATCTAGTCAGGAGAGAGCTTCAGCTATTTGCATTTCTGAATTGCTTAGCTGCCCAAGCATGCTCCGTGTGTGCTGTTTGAAATGTGTCATTGAGGCACGTGACTGCTGTTTCAAGCTGATGTTGGACTTTCTCCAACAAATATGGATTATGTTAAAGTCGGTTCTGAATTGACGAGGATATGTTAATAACTCCCAGATGGGCATCTCTGCGCTCTCCAGCAGGGAAATGCAAGCAGTCTATGGCAGGAGCAAGTGTTTGGCAGGTCCATCATTCCGTCATTAAAGGCCACATTATTACTTACAACTGTGCTTGCATGACAATGGCTGCGAGGAGCTCAGCCTCGCAGTAACAAGCGCTAGGAATGTGCTGTTCAGAGACTGTCTTCCAGTGGTGAAATACATCTGTCTGAAATTTTCTTCTTCCTAGCGCCAAATGAGGTATTATGAATGAACCTAAGGGCAGGGTGGGAAGCGGGTGTCAGCTGCACTGGGCACCAGGATAAGGCAAAGATATGCACCCGGGGATGTGTCTCCACAAAGCCTCATACACCCCAGCACTGGCTCAATTTCCCCTGTGTCTGCCCTGAGCTTGTTCCCTTCAGTGCCTAACTCCAGCCCTGGCAAGTTCCACTTAGAACCATTACTTACGTTCGAATGGTTTACACTGTGGTTGCAGTTTCTTTGGTTCTTAAGCGATAGGGTGTAACTGTTTTGCAGTTTTTGTAAAGGAAATGAAACATGTACATCTGCCACTATTGGATTTCTGGTCCAGAAAGGAACAAACATGCATTGCTCAATGTCAGTGTGGTAAGTGGTTCCTAGAAGTGTGCGGCCCATTGTCTGCATGGTTGATACGGTTAATGGGGACCAACTGGATATCAATGCAAAATGGAATAATTTGACAGAAAAGCAATCGTTTTGATGACAGTGTATAGACTGGCTGTGTTTTGGTAGAGTGGTGGGAGACAACAGGGTCTCTACTTGTAGGACAAACACTGCATGCGCATTGCTTTCATTTTGAGTGTGAGCTAATCCTTTGTTCCAACAGTCTCCTACACCTTGTAGTGAGAATGCCCAAGTATGAGAAAAAGTAATAGAAAACATCCAACTTCTCCCTTGCATTAGGTCTCCTTTTCACTGACAAGTAACCCAGCCTCGGAGAGTCTCCTTACTTTCCCGTCAGGCCACTAGATTTTATGATGTCATTTCATCTGCATGGGGCTGTCTATATGTTCTCTTCCCTTTCCAGCAACTCCAAGGAATGTGAAAGTATCAAACCACATCTGCCAATAACATTCTGAGGAACCATTTAGGATTTGCTTTTTTTACAATGCAGCAGCACTTAGTGCCGTTGATCCCCAGCATGCACTGGTGTATTTTAATGCTAACAGTTGGGATTTTAAAATATTTCATTTTAAGTCTTTAAAAATGTCTGAAGATCAGCATGAGATTTCACATTGCTTCTGCACTTGAAGCTTGCCTAAAGAGGGTTTATATGAGCGTGGGACTGTGGAAGTTAACAGTTTGGATATTCCAGAAGGGTGGTGAACAGACAGTCCAGCGCACAAGGTTTATGGTAAGGTGTGGCCACAAGAGCTCCTCATGGGCTGCAGCTGTCTAAGGCCATCTGTCCAGAGGGAGAAGGGGTTTTGCTCCAAAATGGATGCAAACTACAGCAAACCATTATAAATGTGTTATAACAGCGTATACTTCTTTATGTATGAATATCCTGAAGTATTTATACTCCAGTAATTCACACAGCCCTGAGAGGCTGAATATTTATTGAAAACACCATCAGCAAACCCTCACATTGAGTAATGCCAAAGGAAACCCAATAGATTCAGGTCCACCAACCCCCAATTCAAGATTACTAGGTTGCCTTGCCTGAGCTTGCTCAAGAAACAGAAGAGACGGGGTTTTTGTTTAAAAGCACCATTATTTTGTCAACCCTGAGTATTTCTGAAGTCTTCAAAATGTGCTTTTATACCATTAATATTTCATCAAAGCATTTCAGTTAATGAATTTCGATTTGCAGAAAGTTTGGGGAGTTGGCAGGTGCAATAGAAATAGAAGATACTGTAATTTAATGGCCATTAAGTTGAAACTTTCAGAGATACTATCAGGCCCCAATTAGTTAGTTGAGTATCACCAGTGGTTCATCATTGTCATTAGGTATTAATTAGGTAGCTACCGAATGCTCGACACGCTCCAGAACTCACCAAAGCAACTGTCCCTGTTTGGGAGGACTTATGCTTCTGGGGGTGGTGATCTTTGTTGTTTTATATTACCATTTGTAATGAGCATTCCTGGAATGGCGTACTCGGTATTTTGAAAGAGCTTTGCAATCTCTAATTATAGCCTCAACAACTCCTAGTGTGCTGTGCTACATTCGCAGGAAAGGAAACCTACCTCCAAAGATGTCCCACGGCCAATCTGGCTTTGCTGTCCAGTCTCTTTGACATCTTGTGACTGCTGTGTCATCTTTGGCAGAGCAGACCCTGACTACAAAGCAGGGACGAATTAGGGGAGTTGGAGAGGGAGCCCCTTGTGTGAAAGCAATGGTGGGATTAAACTGGGAGATACATGCAGGTGGAAAGGTGGGGTTTTATTTCACCTTCCTTGTCCTTCATTGCATAGAGAAATATTCTTCTCACAATGGCACTCAACTTTCTGGATTGTTAGAAAGAGGCTTATAAGAGCAATTGAAAGTAATATGGGCATTTTAATATTGTGACACTCAATGCTACATAAAACCTTTGTTTCCTACAGGTTTATTGAGCTGCTGTATTAGATTTCCTGCTGTATGAGCAGGAAGATTATGGTGGCTTAGGTCTAAGTACACTTTAGGGAGGCATTTTTGTATTTTCTCTATAAATAGTCTTTGTAAAATAACACAATTGTGTAACTATTAATGTTTATATCGCATTGTACATCTCCTGAAGTTTCCCATGCATACTGTAGAGTGTGGTCACCAAAAGAAGTGATTTTGTCTATGAAATAGACTAAGAATTGTTATTAATGTAGATCTATTTAACTTATTAGTTCATCAATAGGATTTCCATGCTTTGTTCTTAATTATAGTCTTATGTTGGTATATCTAGAAGCTTCTAGAAGCTAAGCACCTATACATATAAAGGTATACATGCACATATATATTTTGAAATAAAAGCTAAAGCAAAACTTGAAAAATTGACTTTTAGAAGGAAATAATAACAATTGGATGAATCTGAAATAGGAAACTTAAAAACCATTGGCTTAAAGTATGTGATCTTTAATAGATGAAAAATTTGATTAAGAGAACTAGTGCTCAAAGCATGCATCAAAGCTTATTTTTCATACTGAAATAATTTCTCAGGCTTCATGAAACTAACCAAATAATTAATTCCTTATTAAATGTGCATTTTTCAATAGCTATGCAGGATTGTCCTTAAAAGTACAGCCCGGATTTCAACGTGGGTTACAATCTTGTCCTGATTCCTGGGGAAACATAACCTCTGGTGAAATTGCATTTCTTTGTGCGAGTAATTTAATGAGCAATTTCTACAGAATTTATAAGAAAAAGGCCCCAGACCTGGCGCTACTGGTGCCCCCAGAGCCACTTTTCCTGCCGTACATGAATAGCCAGTTTCATTACGTTCAGAGATGTGGCATGAGAGAAACAAATGGTGAGGGCTGCTGCATCCAAAGAAATGAAAGATTATCTTCTCCACGCGGCAGAAATTAGATGTATCGGCCTATCTTGGACTCGCTCTCAGCTTCAGATAGAACATGACGTATGAGTGATCTGCAATTTGCTAGGGGCATTGTTAGCACGCTTTGCCTCCAGGGTAGGATTTTAACCAGGCCTCCAGCAGCTGCGTGTTTGGCGGCTCAGCCACATTAGGTATACAGAACGTCCCTGCTATTATCCTGGTGAAACCCGTGCCAGGGCCCCTGGCGACACGACAGAGGTATTAGGTCAGATGAGTTACATTAAGTGGCAAGTGATAAATTCAAGATGACAATTCAAAACAGCAGTGTTTCTTCTAAGTAATTAATTCCAGTGGTGCCTGAGGCGGCGCTTGGTCACGGCCACTGGTGTGGCAATGCTGCGTGGCTAATGAGAAAACATTACAGCGAGGATTAGGGGCCTGCGCGTGGTGGCAGGCCGGGGTCACCGTGATTAGGGATATTAACACAGACTTACTGTGATACAGCATATAGGCCCAGGAAGCTTCAGTTTTCTTTTATTCATATAAAAGCTGTTGAACTCTTTGCCATGTGGCCTTGTGTTCAGTGGGCTGTGGAAAGGGGTGACACATTTCCAGCCCGAGCCTGGGGCAGCGCCGCAAGGCCTGTGGGGATGGCGACAGAAGGGCCTGCCAGAGCCACTGGCCCTTGCTCCTCTGCTGTGGACACTGCGTCTTCGGGACATAGAGAAGCTCTAAAATTATGGGGTGGTTTTATTTTTCTAAATGGGACTTAATCAAGGCCTCTTGTCACGTGACTCGTCCTCTGTGATTAAGAAATTACTCTGGAATTGTTACATGATGGTCCTGTCTGGCCATGGACGTGGAGTGTGCTTTTGCTTGCTAGGTCTGTCCTTGCAAAAGGTGTGACAAGGGCGCCTCCCATCTCAAGTCTTCAGAGGACTCGCTCAGGTCTAGTCCCACGGCCAGCCAATCCCGTGGGCTGTGTGGTGGAGGTGTAGCCCTTCCACTTTGAGATCTGAGAAACTTGAGGCCAGAGAGGTAAAGGGAGTGGGTGGCATCACACAGTCAGGTGGCACCCATTTGGGCCTAGAACTCGGCACTGAGCTCTTGGTACATTGCTCACCTGAAGATCTCAAGGGGCAGGATGCAGAGCCAACCATCAGAGCTACAAAATCCCCGAAGAAGATTCTGCCAGGAGCCCCTCTGTGCACAGCCACGTATGCGGGCGTAAACGCACCCACAGGCTCATACAATGTGAACTCATCTCTAGTGAGAGACTTTTAGTTTGAGCAACTACAGATGTCTTCTGGTGTATTGGATATATGACCTATAAAATACCTACTAAACACTTTGTCTTTGGCACTGAAAAATGAACTGCTTCTGGCAGTAAGACCATGTCCTTATCACCTGCTATAAATTTGGTCCTGGCATTTGATACTCAGATTCAAGCAGTGCTCTGTCCACAGGTACGTGTGTGAGTGAAGGGAGATGAGGGGAAAGGCCATTAGCAACACATGTTCCCTGAAATGTTGAAGTGCTACCAAGCACTCACATCTTTGTGTCCCAGACTTGCTGAGCTTATTAAGGAACTGATTATGTTTTAGAGGAAACAAAAAAATCTCTAAGTACAGTGCTGTTTTTTTCTGTTTCTATAGAATACATGGTATTGATCTTGCATTAGTAATAATAGAATCTTGCTGGTTCTATTTCTAGAATGTTAGGCATAATGAAGAGATCTCTTAGTGAGAGAAGAAGGAGGCTCCGTTTCAACAAAGTAACAACCACAAGCCACTCAGAATGCTGTATATGTAATTGTTGGCATCCCTGTGTAGGAGAGAGACATGTAGAAAAGTCGCTGTTTAGTAAATAAGCTTTACCTGTTTTGAGCTGATGATTTGACAAAGCATGGAAGGGTTTTTAACAAAGCCTTTCTCCAACTCTGTGATCAAAGTGGGCCAGAGGACATGAAAATGAGTGACAGCTGAATCATTCCAGGAATGTGTTGTGTCCAAGTCTCATGATTGTTTTTTTTCCCAATAGGCAATAGTCACTAAACTAACATGTGACAAAAGGCAATGAATTTGAGTGAATTCAAATAGTTTCTATCTTAATTTCTATAAGTTTTTTAAAAGATTATTTATTTTTATTTGAACGTCAGTTACAGAGAGAGAAGGAGAGAGAGAGAAAGAAATATTCCATCTGCTGGTACACTCCCCAGATGGCCGTAACAGCCAGGACTGGGAATGAGGAGCTTCTTCCAGGTCTCCCATGTGGGTGCAGGGGCCCAAACATTTGAGCCATGTTCTGCTGTTTTCTCCAGGCCATTAGCAGGGAGCTGGATGGGAAGTGGAGCAGCCAGGACATGAACCAGCGCCCATGTGAGAAACCAGCATCATAGCCAGTGGCTTTACCCACTATGCCACAACACTGGGCCCTTATATTTTAAATTTTAAGGAGTCCTATCTTTCTCTTAAGTTTCCATTGTGAACTAAAGAACATTAGGACAATCATCCAAAAGCTAAAATATACTGAGAACAAAATTAGAGTTCAGAAATGTGTAAGACATCATAGTTTAAAAATATGATTCTAAGCTGACTTCTATTTTAGGTAAAAAGACAAGATTGTATTTCCTTTTTTAAGTTCTTAAAATGACATGCTGTTTAATCTATAGATCCTGTTGTCGAGGTGTCTAATTTTATCGGCAAGTCCACATTTAAGGATGTTCAATATTCCTTTAGGGAAAGGAGAAGAAAGTTCTCATTTCAGGGCTTGGAATAGTTTTTTTTTATTTAAAACAAATCAGAAAATAAAAGCTTCCTAATGTTTTGAAGCTTGTTACATATCTAAATCACTAGACATATTTGAATTGTTTAAAGTGATGCCAAGTCTTACACAGAGAAGGTTCTAGAACAAACCCATTAATTCATCTTGATTCAAACCTGTTTCTCAGTTAGTTTCTTGAATAATGTACTTGGATAGCCTATACGAATCTGAAACCCTTCATAATCAAGCTATTTCTGTTTTGTTTCCACCAACCTTTGGGGTTTTCGGGGCCTCACATTTAAAAATATTTTTTGCTGAGATATGAAGAGAAGAGAACTGATCTGGGAGACCAAAGATTCGGCTTCTTGTTCTAGCCTCTGACTCTGCAATGAACTATAGGCCTCAGTTTTATCATCTGTAAAATGAGAGAGAAGAGTCCCAAACCTGATTATCAGTCGTATTATATACACTTGGAAGGTTCATGTGTGTGTAAAACTTGTTCAGACAAAGTTGGAATTATGACAGTAATTTGTGCTTCTTTTAGGAAGTCAAACAATATGGGAATATAAAGAGAGCTGACGATCTTCCATTCTTTCTTTCCACCCTAACTTCCAACCTCAGCTCCAGAGTTGGTCATTGTTAACTGTGGTACCTGTATCAGGCTTAGGTGTATATAATTGAAATAATACCAGGCAAAAATGACTTAAGCAAAATAGAAGTTTGTTTCTCTCCAACCTAAAAGCCGTGGAGAGGTGGAGGCCCCGGCCAGGTGTGCTAGCTCGGTGGTGTTGTAAGTGACTCTGGTTTCTGTCTTTCTGTCCTACTCTCCTCCCTCAGGGCTGCAGGCCTCCAAGTCACCTCAGGATCCAAAAATGGCTGTTGGAGCTCCAACCAAGAAACACAGTGTCTTAGGCCAGAAACAAGAGGAAAGGCAGAGCAAATAAAAATGGGAGTGCCTCCCATTGGATCACCCCCTTAAGCACACAATTTTGTCTACAACCTTATTGACTGAAACTGACTCCCAGTCATACCCATGGCGAGGAAGGCTGAGAAACATATCTGCTTATGCTGGATGGGTAATATGCCTAGATTAAAAATCAATTGTTAGACTAAAGAGGAAGGAGAAACTAGTTGAGGAAGAAGTCAGTTGACAACCACTTCCCCTGTATCTATCTATCCTATTTTCTTTCATGCTCAAACATATACCAATATTTAGAGATTTATTTGTTCTATTGTGGTTGTTTATTAAAATAGGATAATTTTTTTAATTTAGTACAAATAAATTTCCAAAGTACAGCTTATGGATTACAATGGCTTCCCCCCCATAACTTCCCTCCCACTCACATCCCTCCCATCTCCCGCTCCCTCTCCCATTCCATTCACATCAAGATTCATTTTCAATTATCTTTATATACAGAAGATCAATTTAGTATATATTAAGTAAAGAGTTCAACAGTTTGCACCCACAAAGAAGCACAAAGTGTAAAATGCTGTTTCAGTACTAGTTATAGCATTACTTCACATTGGACAACACATTAAGGACAGATCCCACATGAGAAGAAAGTACACAGTGACTCCTGTTGTTGACTTAATAATTTGACACTCTTGTTTATGGTCTCAGTAATCTCCCTAGGCTCTAGTCATGAGTTGCCAAGGCTATGGAAACCTTTTGAGTTCACCGGACTTCAATCTTATTCAGACAGGGTCGTAGTCAAAGTGGAAGTTCTCTCCTCCCTTCAGAGAAAGGTACCTCCTTCTTTGATGGCCCCGTTCTTTCCACTGGGATCTCACTCTCAGAGATCTTTCATTTAGGTCTTTTTTTTCCCCAGAGTGTCTTGGCTTAAAATAGATAATATTATATATGTTTCTCTTTAACTTGTTTTTTTCCTCTTAATATATTATAGGAATCACTTGAGACATACAGATTGTACTTATTCTTTTTAGTAGCTACATAATAGCCCATAAAAAGGGTTTATCATAATTTATTTAACCAGTCTCCCATTGCTCTAATTTCACATTTTTTACTATGAAAAAAAGTTGAAGTAAATATCTTTATACTTACATCTTACTTCTTTTTTTAAGATTTATTTATTTATTTGAAAGAGTTACACAGAGAGAGAAGGAGAGGCAGAGAGAGAGAGAGGTCTTCTATCTGCTGGTTCATTCTCCAATTGGCTGCCACGACCAGAGCTGGGCCGATCCGAAACCAGGAGCCAGGAGCTTATTCCCGGTCTTCCATATGGGTGCAGGGGTCAAAGACTTGGGCCAGCTTCTTCTGCTTTCCCATCCCATAGCAGAGAGCTGGCTTGGAAGTGGAGCAGCCAGGACCCGAACCAGTGCCTATATGCAATGCCAGTACTGCAGGTGATGACTTTTACCTGCTATGCCACAGTGCATACTTTTTACCTTTTAAAAATTGTGAAGGCCATTTCCATACAAATGAGCATTTATAAGTATATGCCCAGTTTATAAAACAAATTCATGTGTACCTACCGCTCAGCCCCCATAGTTAGAACATTATAATTATCATTAGAACCCACAACAACACTATTCACACATAGTATACCTTCCTCTGAAAATAACCTTTCTTCCTTAATTTTATCTTTCCTTTGCATTTCTTTATAATTTTACTACATATAAATATCCTTTTTCAGCTACTGTTTGGTTTTGCTTGTTTCTGAACAGAACATCAATGAACTTATTTGTAGGTATGCTTCTCTTGCTTATTCTTTCTGCTGTACATTATTTTGTGAGACTTACCTATGCCAAATATGTGCAACTAGAGTTTATGAATTTTAAGTCATGTGTAGTATTAGCTCATGGTATGACTGTTCTGCAGTTAATTTAGTTGTTCTCTTATTGATGGACGTTTATTTTCATTTCTATTGCTAACCTAGAAAATGATGTCTTATACATTCTTCTTTGTTATTTTCTTGTGTATATGTACAAGAGTTTCTGTTGGGTACATACCCAGGAATGGAGCTATTAAGTTGTAGAAACTGTGTCATTTTTTTCTCTAGTATTTATCCCAAACGACAGTGCCACTAGCAATGAGTAGGAGTTCCTGCTATTATAAACCTCTCTTGAAAGTCAAATAGCATTGGACTTGTGACTTTTTGTTAGGTTAGGTGTAAAATTTTCTGGAGGTCTTTTGAAAAGGGCTTTAGCCCTGAGATACCATGTGTGTTGGGCTGCATTGGTCATCTTGTGGAGGGTTCTGGGAATCTGTGTCTTTAAAACATCCCTGGTTGACTCTGATGCTCAGCCAGCTCTGGAACCGCAAGACAACAATGACGTCTACAACTCTTTAGAGAGGGATTCTTTCCAGACTCTCTCATTGCTCAAAATGACCCCATTCCCTTGGTCTGGGATATTTTCCTCCACAGAATTCTTTGCATTTCTATTCCTCTGTGCTCTCCACTTTTTTTATTTTTGAAGATTTATTTATTTGAAAGAGTTACAAAGAGAAGGATAAACAGAAAGATCCTCCATTTGCTGGTTCAGTCCCCAAGTAACCCCAATGGCCAGGGTGGAGCCAGGCTGAATCCAGGAGCCAGGAACTTCTTTGGGGTCTCCTAGGTGAGTGGCAGTGGCCACTCACCTTAGGCCATCTTCTGCTGCTTTTCTCAGGCCACGAGCAGAGACCTGGATCAGAGTGGAGCAGCTAGGACAAGAACCAGTGCCCATCTGGGATGCTGCGTCACAGGCAGTGGCTTTGCCTGCTAGGCTACAGCACCCGTCCCAGCCCCGGTCCTCTCCACTTCTACAGCCAACATCCAAGCCTTATTACGTTGTGCTGAGCTGAGAAATTATGTTGGAAGTGGTTCTTTACACAGACTCTGGAGTCAGTCTCTGTCCCAAAACGGCTCTGCCGTTTACCAGCACTGTGACATTCTCTGAGTCCACTTCTTTTCCAAAGAGGGAGGATGATAATAAGAGTGCCTGTCACCTGGGGAATGCAAAGATTCGAGCAGCCAGTTATATGTAACGATCTTAAAACAGTGCTGGGAGCGGGCATTTGGCCTAGCAGTCAGGATACCGGTTGACGTGCCTGTGTCCCACACTGCTATAGCCTGGGATTGGTTCCCGACTCTGGATCCTGATTCCAGCTTCCTGCCAACGCAGACCCGGCAGGCAGCAGACGATAGCTCCAGTAGTTGGGTCTCTGGATTTGGTGCCTGGCTCCTGGCCCCTGGCTTCGGCCTGGCCCAGACCAGACCATTACAGACATGTTGGGAAGGTCAGCAGATGGGAACTCTGTCTCGCTCCTCTCTCCCTTTACAATAAATAAATAAATTTACAAAGTGGCTGGCACAAGGCAAACACTTGCTGAGTGTTTTCTATTGTTATGGCTGCCGGTCCTCCATCAGGCTCCTGGAGGAGTGTAGGGGATGGGCCTCATCAGCCAGCTCTCTTCTGCTTTGGTTCTCCTCCCCCGCCCCGGACAGCTAGCAGACCCTCCCACCACAGCCACATCAGCCTGGGCTCCGCTGCCCCCGAACCACATCCGTTGGTCCTGTCGCTGATCTGGGGCAAGGAACTCATCAACTGCTCAGGGCGTTGCCAGGGTGTGAGACCCCCGCTTCCTCCGAAAGAAGTGGCGTTGCCTTTTTCTTCCCAGTCCACGGTCGCTTGTCTTTGATGATACTTAACACGTGTCTTATGGTAACTGTATGAGTCAAGATTCTGGCCATGCTGCCCTAACAGAGACCAAACGACGTGCTTTCAACAGGGTAGAAGTTTATTTCTGTCTCACTTAAAACCAAGCTTCTAGGCAGCTTCGGAGGTCAAGTGGCTGTGATCCATGAAGACAGGGCCCTGGCTCCATCCATCTTGCTGCCGCGCATCCTCTAGAGCAGGGGTCAGCGATTTTTTTTTCTCTAAAGGGCCAGAGAGTAAATATTGTCAGCGTTTGTGGGCCATGTGGTCTCTGTTGCAACTACTTGACTCTGCTGCTGCGGACTGAGAGCAGCCATCAGCAATGCATAAATGAATGAGCGTGACTGTGTCCCAATAAAACTTTATTTATGGACCTTGGAGTTTGAATTTCATATCATTTTCCTAGGTTAAAAATAGCCTTTTTTATTTTGCAAGCTATTTAAATATGTAGAAATTATTCTTAGTCTTGTAGGACAAATAAAAACAGGTGGTAGGCTGCATTTGGCCCAGAGACGATCCATGGCAAGGGGTTGCTCTGATCTGCGAGATCAAAGATGGTTTGTCACCACTCTCCCCACGTCCCAACTCCAAAGAGACAGAGAAAGAGGAAGCAAATAGCAATCATCTGATACTAAACGGAAAGGCCCAGAATTTGCCTGCATTTCTTCTGCTCATATCTCATTGACCCAAATGCAGTCGTATGGCCATGCCTGGTAGCAAGAGAGTGTGGGGTACTAGATAGGCTGCCTTGCACTTAGTAAAACTTAACAGATGGACTGCTAATGGTGTAAGGAAGAGAATTTGGATATAGAGGGACAGTTAGCAGTCTTTGCCACATAACTTGAACTTGGGAATTGAGTTGGAACTGTGACAGAAAGATTATCCCCTAGACTTGAGGCCCTCGGAGGTTTATCTTCTTGTCGTTGCCAGAAATGGGATTTTTGATGCTCAGTGACTACAAAATGCATCCCCTTTGCTGTTGATGAAACAGATGCACTGGCTGCAGGACTGAGGGGAAGAGGCTCCCCGTCGTCCAGCCACCACCACAGAAGTCAGTCAGTGTGGAGAGCTGTTGCTTAAACCAAAAGGAGACATCAAAAGCAACTGGAAACTAGATATTCTTTTCATCTTTGGGTTTCCTTTTCCACTTAGAATTTCTTCTTTAATTAAAAATATATCTTGGGTATTTGATGAACTTTAGTATCCAACATTCCTTCTCTAACCTTTACATTGAAGCTACCTACTGTATGTACCCTGAGCCCCAAATTTTCCAACTCACACTGAGGTACAGGAAACAGGTGCCCACTGAGCCTGTTTCGTCATCAGGAAAATAAGAGTTCTCCATAGAGACCCAACCTGTCAACTTTCAATCTGACAAGTGGTAATGATCATTTTTATCCAGTGCTACTCTGAAAACCTGTTGTTGGTGAAAGGAAGAGATGACGTACTGGAAGGCCAGCTGGTTGTATCTATCGTGTCTAATTGGTGAGTTCACAACAGAGTTCCTGAGCACCTACTATGTGTACGGCACTGCCCTGATCCTTGGGAATACCAAAATGAAGAAAATAAACCATGTGATTTTAAGGACTTCACAGACTAGAAGGGCAAAACAAGTTAGCACGTCCATCATCACCATTAGTCTGATAACACAAGTGTGTATGCCTGGCAGAAGGGGTTCAGAGCAGAGAGTGAGCAACCCCGTCTTGGGAAGGGGAGAGAGGAGGCCAGAGAAGTGTTAACACTGGGAGGAGAATGTCACCTTTCACCCCGAGAAGAGGATCTGGCTCTCAACCAAGTTGCCCTCCATCCTGCATGCCTGTGACATGAGAAAGTGAGAATGGTCATATCTAATGTGTGGGAATGTGTGCACATGCATATGTCTACATGAGTTAGGTGTGTGTATATGTACACGTGTGTATGTGTGTGCATGCATCAAGATCTACTGCACTGTTTCCTGCCAGGAGTCTGAATTTTACTGTTTCAGCTGGGATTTACTTTGGTTCAATCGCTTTTCCCAACCACAAGACCATTTTCATGAACCCTACCTTGTCAAAAACATACCACTTGCATGTAACAACATACTTGAATGATACACACACACACAAACACACACACATTCTCTTTTTTGGTGTTCCTTTCATTGAATGTAAAATTAAAGGCATTTTTTTATGATGTGGGGAAATATATTCCAGAAATTTCCCTTTAAATTTCTCCAAGTGGCATGGTTATTGCTGTAATGGCAATGTTTCCTTTTTGTTTAGTTAAATGCTACCTGTATTTGCATATTGGGTTGAGGAATTGTAGACCCAAAAAGAAAAACCTTACAAGCAAGAAGTGGAAGGCTTGGAGAACGTAGAAACACTGAGAGATGACAGGTTTTTGCAGCAGTTGGAAGCTGGGGAATAGATAATTATATCATTGTCTCTCATTCTGTTCCCACGTGGACTTGCTTAAATGTCATTTTAGACTGCAGGTTCTCACTCTTTCCTTCCTCAGAAACCCTATTCACCCTGTGCTCAGACATCATGATCGCAGCGCCGCGGCCCAGAGTGCGGCCCCATGGGGGACTCGCATTCAGGCATCACCGATCGTTGACCTGGCTATTGTTGTTTGTGATACTTACTGGTAAAGTTTCTCAATCAATACAACATCAGCCCAAGGAGCTCCTGGGAATGGAAGCCTGCAGCAGTGTACTTAATCTTGGAGCCAGCTTCTGCTCTCTGCTCTGCTGCTATACTGGGTAGTTGGCCTACTTGATGCGGCATGATCGCTGCTGAGGTCAGATGTGAGCGGTCCGCGAGCGCTGATGAATGGCTGCTGGTGATGAGGCGCCTCTCCCGCCCACCGAGAGACACTTAATGATAGACCATAACTGCGCTTGCACACAAATCCGTGTCGCTTGTTTGCGAGTCTTCTGGGCTGGAGCTGTGGCGGGATTGCCATTGTTCTGGAAGGAACACTTGCAGTCAATAAAGTGTCTCCTCCTTGGAGAAGGCAGCTGCTGTATGCGTGTGTGACCTCACGTTATCCTGTCTCTGTCTCTGTCTCTGTCTCTCCACCCTGGGCCTTTGCGTGACTGCTGGACAGTCTGGAAAGCACAAATGGGAGATGATTTTCATTGTATTGAAATGGATCATTAATAACGTCTTCATCACTATTTTGAACATTAGGCATGGACCTGGCAATGTAGTCTGCACTAACACAAGAGAGAAATTCATATCTAAATAATTGTTAAATATGGCACCAAGACCTCACCCACTATTGTTAGGACTACAACATCACGAAGTCTAAATAATTATAGAAGGGGTCATTCAGTGAGAGGTGTCACGCCATTATTTACCTGGCTGTTTCCTATTCAGTGCAATCCTTTTTTTAGTCATCAAAGAAAGAATAACAGAGTTTGGCGTGACCTAAATATTGTTATAAATGAAGGCGAGTTTCTCCATAAATAGACCACAGAATATTGTTGAGAAAGTCATCAAAGGTATAAATGTTGGGTTAAGATAGACTCAACACAGAACCAGAGGGCTTCATTAAGTGCCTGACTATCTCATAATTATCTGACCAACAGGCGAGCACGATGACTGGGTTTTTAGAGGTGCTGTTGGCGACTGAGACTTTGGACTGTATCTTAGGGCAGGGCTGCGGGTGGTCGCACTCTGTGAACACAGCCCCTAAGTTAGATCCATGCATGGAATGAATGAGAAAATGAGATCAAGTGGAGGATGGTTTGGGGAGTAAGAGAATCAACACACTCCCAACGCGGCTAGGTGATATAGTTCCTTCTCTCCGTGATGCGAGTTGGGCTGTATTAATGATCTTAGGTGACTTCATACCTAGTCTGAATGCAGCAAACAAGACAAAGTGTGTTTTCGGATGTCTAAGGGGGAATTCAACTCTTCTTTTGATTGCACGTGTTTGTGAGGCAGCCGTCCCTCACAAACGTGCAAAGAAACGTTAGCCTCCCCATTTCCCACAGCTGAGGCAATCTTCCCTATGCATTCCATCCTACTGCACAGCCAGGTCAGAGGTCAGGGCGGCTGTAGGGGACACCTGATTAAGTCCCAATTGTTAAATGCAGTTCTAACCAATAATCATGATAAATGACTTCAATATGGCAGACTTTCTGATTTTTCCACTCTCTTCCTGTGCCTCCCCAGCGCAGCACCCACAGTATGGGTGTTGGGAGGGGAGGGTCTACACAACACTGTGGGTAAGAGAAAAAGGAGTCTGTGGGCGACAGGCTCCTGTCATTGTCTTCTCCAATTCTGAGCCCTCCAGGTACCTGGCTGCCTGCTGGTGTCGTGTACTGGGTTCTGAGTCTGATGAACGTGTACTCTGTTCTCCTGGCTCCATCCGTGTCTGCTGAGTTGGCCCCGCCTGGTTCTTGCAGGCCTGTGAATGTCCTGAAGTCTGGCTTTGGCTCCTGTTCATTCCCAGCCTGGGCAGCCTGCCCTGTGGAGGATGCCCTAGGGCTCCTCTGCCTGCACCATGGGCACCTTGAGGTAGGAGTCCCACTACTGGCAGAGGCGTGTTGTGGCCCAGCCAGGATCTTGTGCTGCCCCTCAGGAGCTCTACCTCAGGAGCTTTCAGAGTCTCCAGGTGGTCATGAAGGTGTTCTGGGAAGTGTCACCTTCCCAAGCTCCCACATGAGAGGCTGAGGCCCCCCGCCCTGGCTCCCGGCCTCCCTGGTCCTGTCCCCTGTGCTTCCACCCTCTGGGACCTCAGCACACAGTGGGGACAATAAACATCCACATCTCATGCTCGCCCCTCTGAATATTTTCCCAATCAGTTCTTGTGGCCTGAAAGATGAGCGTGTTTGTTCCCTCTTCCAGGAGGGGGACTTCTCCTTCCTTGTATTTTTGACTCCTTCCAGGGTGTCATCTCCCTTCCTTGCCTCCCTGGCTCTGTAAGAGTGAAACAGTGGTTAAGGGCCCGGCTTTAGGGAGGGAGGAAAATGAACTCCAAACACCGTCCCCGTTATGCTTGGCTCTTCTTCCCTCCCCTCCCATCCCCTCCTCTTCCCCTCCCTTCCCTCTACTCCCCTTCCTTCCTCTTGTCTCCCTTCCCTTCCCTTCCCTCTCATCCTCTCCCCTCCCCTCCCTTCCCTCCCCTCTTCTCATCTTCCTTCCTCTCCCCTCCCCTCTCCTCCCCTGCCTTCCCCTCCCCTTCCCCTTTCCTTCTCTTCTCTTTCCTTCTCTCTCTCTCTTCAATATTTATCTCTGTACCTTGCCACAACACAATCAAATCAATGTTTGAAGCTGAGTCTTAACCTTCTTACAAAGTTTGGCATCCTGTGAAATGTACCACTGTGAATTATGACCTCCCCCCACCCCCACCCCCCCAAAAAAAAAACCGCTACAGCTTGGAACCATGAGAAAAAGATCTACAAAGTTGTAATTAAAGATCTCAAGATGAGATCAGTCTGGATTATCCAAGTAGACATAGAAGGGAATACACAAAGAGGAGGAAAAGGCCATGTGAAAACGATCGCGAAAATTGGAGTGAAGGCGAGAAGCGCCAGCAGCTGAAGAAGCCAGAAGCCCCCTGGAGCCTCGGGGGGGGGGGGGGCAGCCCTGCCCGCCAGTTGGTTTCAGCTTCTGGCATCCCAAAGCAGGAGCGGCTCCATCTCTATTGTTGCAAGCCACCCCTCTGTGCTGATGCCTCACAGCAGACCTGGGGAACTCAGTCTCATCCGCACATGATGGCCACTTGGTTGCCCCAGCTGGAATCCTTTGATTATGAAATTGACAAGTGTTTGATAAATACTTGCTAACCAGTTTCTATGCCATAGTTCTCAATTACTTCTCTCTACTACTTGCTTTTTCTTGGACGTATCTCATTTAATTTTGTAGACATTTATTGAGCACTTACTAAGTGTGCTAGGAGGCACAGAGGAATGAGGCACGGGCCTTTCTCTCCAGGAAATTGTGGCCCTGTGTCTTTCAGTGTAAATAGATAGTCAAATCTCTTTTTGTCTATTCTCGAGTTGGGATTCCAAATGGGCCTGTCTTTCTGCCTCTTTCCTGATCCACAGAATAATTTCTGTACAGATTCGAACCAAGAAATTTCAATGGTTTTTATGCCAGCCCAGTTTTCAATCTTTCTTCCCAGGATCATCAAATTATTCCCTCTTTTCTGACACCAACTCCCTAGAATAACAATAATAAGGACAAATATCTCTGGATAATAAGATAACCTGGGAATTAAAGCATGGACTAGCATTCATTCTGTAGTGATTAGGCCCTGCTGGCTGGAGCAGCCTGGATAACAAGTCCTCATCAATGTACACAAATGCAGATTAGAGCGATTCTGGGACTATCCGTGGGAACCTTCTGAGATTGCTGAGATCATTAAGTTCAAAGGCAGATTTGGTTTCCTCAGCTACATCTTTTATTTATCAAGAGTACCGCGAGAGCTGGGTTGAAGCAGAGAGCTGTGTCCTGCTGGATCTTCAGAGTTCATGGATCCTTGCAGCGTGAGGATTGTGGCAAAAAGTCAAGAACCTAGAAGTGTACCTGTAAGTTGGTATTTTTAAATTTAAATTTATTTATTTATTTGTCAGTCAGAGAGACAGACACACACGCATACACAGAAAGAGAGAAATATTTTCTATCTTCTGGTTCTCTCCCCAGATGGCTACAATGGCCAGGACAGGGCTGGGCTAAAGTTGAGAGTCAGCCACTCCATCTGAGTCTCCCATGAAGGTGGCAAGAACTCAAAGACTTGAGTCATCACTGCTGCCTCCATTAGCAGGTGTCCCAAAGCCGATTTAGCGGCTGCACCAAATGCTTGTCTTTGCTTTTTGTTTTTTGTTCCTTTTTTTTTTTTTTTTAAGGAGGGCAAGAAGCCAAGGATCTGGAGCCACATCTTGACTCAGGCTGCCTACTCCTGCCTCAGAGAGAAGGGGGATATGGAAGAGCAGGCTTGGGGCTGAAGCCGACCTGGTTTTAAATCAGGGATCTGGCATTTATGACCACACAAGTGGGGGCAAGTGAACTCTGTGCCACAGTTTCTGCCCCTGGAAAGCTGAGGCACTGCCAATAACTTTCCCAGCTTCTTACAGGATTAGAACCAGCATTTGTAAGGTCCTAGCACAGTGCCTGGCACTTGGCCAATTAATGACCGAAAAGTGCCGCCGTCATTCTCTGTTCTCATTCCTGTCCA
The DNA here is from genome assembly GCA_949820135.1 of Sylvilagus floridanus. NCBI lineage: Eukaryota > Metazoa > Chordata > Mammalia > Lagomorpha > Leporidae > Sylvilagus > Sylvilagus floridanus. The sequence goes on along the minus strand of OX463236.1, from coordinate 118,460,076 downwards.
TCACTCTCCCTGAAGCAGCCAAGCATGAGAAGTATCAGAGAGTCATTTGGCTAGCACAGACGGTGGGGGCCAGTGGAGGAACAGACTCTGTAAAGAAAGAAGGGAGAGGAAAAGCAAGACGAGGGCCCATCCGTGGAGGCAGCGACCTGGCATGTGAGCCTGGACAGCTGCGTTAGCCCAGGTTCTGCTGTTGACCTGCTGGGGGAAATTGTCCTCTCCCTGTCTTACTTTCCCCACCAGTAATACAAAGGAGTTGAATACAATTAATGTTCTCAGGCACCTGCCTGGGAGGTAATGCTGGTCCCTGGCCAAGTTTTCACTGGTATACACTGCACTGTGGACAAGAAAGACATCACAGACAGTTCTTCCCAGTAACAAACTGATCACATTCAAAGGACTGCCTTTGATCTAAGAGTTTGTCTGTCCTAAGTTTTTTTTTTTTTTTTTTTTTTGGTGCTCTAACGCCCTTTGTTTTAAGAAATGATGGCCATGGTAGATGGCAACTGTGCCATGCAAAATACAAAAGGCAGATGACCCCAAACTTGCTGACTTTCTTTTTTCTTTAACTTATTGGACCATAAAATCCCCAGACTTGAGAACCACTGAGCGAGATGATTCCTGGCGTCCCTTAGCCATGAGGCTTCTGGCCCTGTGGGCATCACTAATAATATTTTTGCTCTAGGGTTGCTGGCTGAAATGAGAACTTGATCCCAAGCAACCTAGAGATGGGGCTCTAAGTCAGGGAGGTGATGTGAGGGAGTCCAGGAGCGTGTGTGTCAGAAAAGGGGTCCTGATGTTGGCAGGTAGGGACAGAGATGATGAGATCCAGAAACAAGTCCCATCGATTATGGCTGAGTCACTTTTGGGAGGTGGAGAGAATTCCAGGTTGTCCAGGTTAGTGATTTCCAAGTCTGAGGATTTGTGGGTCCAATAAATAAAAAGCAAACAGCAACTACAAAACCTTTAGCAGTCACAAGTTTGCCCATACTTTAACAGTTTTTTCCAAGGAGCAATTGCCACCTACCATGGCCATCAGTTCTTAAAGGCAGGGACCTTATAACACCAGAAAAACAAAGGAGAAAATAATCTCAAAAGGATTTCTTCAAACGTGTCCAGCTTACTGATATGAAACCCATAACTGATGGACAGAACTCCACTGGGGCAGACACGCAGTATGGTGTCCAGGTGACATGTGGGCAGGTGACCTGTAGGGTCCAGGGAAGCTGTTTGCATTATTGCAGTCCAACCACAATTGCACAGGGACTCTGGCTGCTAAATCAACGGAGAGGGCAGCCAGAGTCTCAGAGCAGACAGCCGTGGCTACAGCAAGCAGGCAGACCCAGGAGCAGTGTCAGGGAGGCGTGGCAGCAGGACATGATCTCAATAAGCATGGGGTTCAAAAACTCTTCTCCGGTCCTGCAGAGGGGGAAATGTGTGGATAGGAAGCATAAGCAAGGCTCCATTCCAGAACCTTGGTTATCAAGCTCTCAAATCAGGCACAGAGATACAAAACCAGGAAACAGGTACTGCAACTGGGAGATAAGAGGAGAATCCCAGAGTAGAACTGGAATGCAAGATCAGTAGCAGGGCTACTCGGGCATCTGCGAACCTCACTGGCACATCCAAACCGTCACCATGCCTGTGCAGCCACCAGCCCCTGCTGTAATCGTCATGGAGTGGGTCCTTGGCTCCGCCGGTTTTTAACAAGCACCATCAGATGACGTGGTGCTCGGGCAGAGTTGGGAGCCCCAGGGCTATTAAAGCCTCTGTGGAAAGGACAGCATCCAGAACAGAGCGAAGGGCTGGCTCGGGTGTACAGAACGATGCCAGGCAGCCCTAGGTGTGGGGAAAGTTAAATGTGGGGGAGGTGGGAGCCAGGAGGAGGGGGCTGGGCTGCTCCACGGCTGTCTGGACAGGAGCTCAGGGAAAAGCAAGCTTGCTAAAAAAAAAAATCGGAGAGGTCTTTGCTATTCACTGGTAGAAGCTAACACCCCCGTTGGGGAGCACTGGCTTAGCAAATATAGCTTTGTGTGTGTTAATTGCTTCAGTAGATGTAAGAAGCATGACAGGTATTCACTCAAGCAGAAAGAGCAGAATTTCTCAGATATCTTCCACTCATTTTATTCAAAATTGAAAGGATAGGCTGCCGTCAACTGAGGCATTTTGCCATGCAGCAGAAACCCAGAACCTTCACCACCCGCCCCATGGTCTCGGACTGGCAGCCTCAAGACACAGGCCTGGCACTGGCTTCTTCACACGTGGTCACTGCTACTATTAGAAGTCCTAATGATATGCTTTGCTTTGAAGCCATAGCCATAAAAAGGTCAGATGGACTTTTTTGCTTTGGGAATCTACCAAATAAAGGGAAAATGCCCAGTAGTGGTTAGAAGAGCTTGAGGAATTTTTGGTGGGAGATGTTTGGGATCAAACAATAAAAATATAACAGAGCTAAGTGTTTGGCGTAATAGTTAAGATGCCCATGTGCTGTGCCAGAATAGCTGGGCTCAATTCCTGGCTCTGGCTTTTGATTCCAGCTCCTGCCAATATAGAACTGGAAAGTAGCATCGGTGGGTCACGTAGCTGAGTCCCTGCCACCCACGTGCAAGGTCTGCATTGAGTTCCCCAATCCCGGCTTTGGCTTGGCCCAGCCTTAGTTGTTGTAGACATTTGAGGTGTGTCCATGTGTCTGTCTGTCTCTCTGCCTCTCAATTAAATTTTTGAACATTTAAAAAATAATCAAAACTTTAGTCAAGTCCTTAAGTGTTTGTTATCTTAGTGTTCAAGGAATGTTATAACAAAATATCACAGATTAAGCGACTGAGTGTCTCAAATAGCACAAATTTATCAAGATCAAAGTCCCAACCCGTTAGGTTTCTGGTGGAGGCTCTCTCCCTGGCTTGTACCCAACAACCTTCTTGCTGTCCCCTCCTGTGGAGGAGAGAAAGGGAGATATCAAGCTCTCTGGGGTCTCTTCTCAGTAGGATCCCAATCGTAGAGGGCCAAGTCTCCATCCTTCATCACGTCCCAGTTGGCCCCATCTCTCAACCTGGTTTGCTGTGGCAGTCAGAGCTTTGACACAGGAATTCGGGGAGGCACAATGCAGTCTGCAGCACCTCCCAGGTGCCAGCACTGTAGTAGGAACTTTGTCAGACAGTTTAATCCTCACCATCCTCTGAGGACAATAATCTAACTATCTCCATTTTACAAAAATAGAGAGATGGAGCCTCTAAAGGTAAGGAACCTGCCCAAGGTCACATGGCTGTGAGCAATGGCTTTGAAATATCAAGTCTACAAAGAAATGAGCAGACCAGAAGCACTGCTAATATTGTTCCTGGTCCTTGTAGCATAAGCCCGCCTGGTTATGTCAAGTTCCCCAAGGACTCCAAACAGCTAATGAGTTCTGACACCCATGATTAGCAGGAGCTATATTGGAAATATTTGGTACATACACCCTCTCTCTTCACAGTGAGCAGAAAGCTGAAGGCAAATGCACGGTCTCACATTTGTAATGCCTTCAGGTCAATTTCATTTCATTTGTTGATAAAGTCAATGTTTTGGAGAACCTACACTTACTATCAACACTTGGAGCTTTTTGTGTTCTCAAAGAGCCCAAGTGAGACACCAGGTGTATTTATGAATAATCCCAGTACAAAGCAGTAAGTGCTGTGAAAAGTTGTATCCAGGAGCCTGCAAAGTGACAGGAGAGATCACAGGTCACAAACTTCATCAGAGAAAAGATGGTGAGCTTGACTCTTTATTTCTTCAATTTTTTATTTATTTGAGAGGTGGGAGTGGAGAGAGAGAGAGAGAGAATATGAACATGTGAGCACACTTCTATCCACTGGTTCACTCCACAAATGCCCACAATGGCTGGGGCTGAGCTGAAGCCAAAGCTGGGAGCTGAAAATTCAATCAGAGTTTCCCACGTGGTTGGCAGTGAGCCAACTACTCAAGCCAGGATGCTCCCCAGGATGTACATTAACAAGAAGCTAGAATTCAATTTGAACCCAGGCACTCTGATATGGGACGTGGGCACCCAAATCAACATCTTAACCACTAGGCTAGATGCTTGCTGCTAAGCTTGTCCTAAAGGATGAATACCAATTGTCCAGGGAATCCTGAAGAAGAGTCTTGCATGATATCAGTGACATTAGAGGCCATCGTGCACATGGACATCACAAGAGATTGAATGGCTGGGCAAATGGGGACAGTGCCACAGTGTGATACGACCTAAAGTCTTATTTGAGGAAGGGGCCAGATCCCAGCCTCATTCTGATAAACAAGGCTGCTGTAGCTTCTGGCAAGCCCTGCGGGACATGAGCCCAGGAACAGTAAGATTTGTGTTTCTGAAGCATAATTGTACAGAGACCAGATTTGAGCCAACAGGTTGAAGATAGCGAATCATTGCTGGAGATCTCGCCTGAGATGTTGGGAACCTGAACTCAAGGGCCATGTATGGAGCTGAGGCTACCAGAATGGAATCTTGATATTTGTGGTCAGTATTTAGAAAGTAAATCCCGTAGTCCTCAGTGCCAGAAAATAAAAACTGAATCTTACTGTCCATTATCAGATTCCATGTAAATACAACTTCTTGGAAAACATTAAGCAGCTGTTTCCCTACTAGCTTTTCATTATCAAAAATCATATTAGATTTCTATTCACACACAGAATTGTCTAGTTGCCGTTGTGTATTGTCCATAATTACCACATTGTTGGATAGTTCACATTTTGTCATCCATGAGAATCATATGTGTATTTCTTCAGACTTTTCTTGGTTCCATTGCTGTCATCAGAACAAGCCAAGTGGGATGAGATCACCAGCCATAATCAAGTTCACAACCAGTCAAACTCATTGTTCCCAGTCCCACAGACAAAATCTGAACTTCCTGCCTTTCAAATGAATGACTGGCCTGGTCTGAGCCCTGCCTTGTAACTGATGATTGAGTACAGAAGGAAGACCCCAGTCATTCCAGTGCTACCCACACCATGGATCTGCCTACGCCACCTCCCCATTTCACACCTCTCAAATTTCTCTAGCTGCTGCTAGGGTCATTCTCTTCTTCACTTTTCTGGACTTCAAGTGAACAGTTCTCTTAACTTTCTAGTTTGGTTGGGATCAGATTGTACATTTTCAGAGGACAGATTTCATAGCATATATCAATGAGAAGTATACCCTATGGATTTCTTTATGTAAGACTTCACTTTCAGAATTTTATGTCCAAACCTGTTGGCTTCCTGGAAGAATTGCTATGCTATCTGCCTTCTTAAAATGTGAATGGCCTCACTTTTGCTCTGGTGATCAAGAAGTTCAGAGCCAGTTTTGGCATTCCATTAACAAATACTGGAGTTCACTCTGGCTTTCCTCTACTCTCACTCTCCCTTTCTTTTACTCCTTATTTTCTTTTTAATTTAATTTTTTAAGCTTGTTGTACTTCATCTCAAATCCTTTTAGCAAATATGTGTTTATAAATAACTTCCTGTTAATCAGTTCTGATTGGCTGGATTCAAGGTACCCAATGACTTGCCTGGTGTCAACTCCTTGTCTCCTTGTCGTCTTCAGTCTGTCTAAGGCACCAACACTAGCAAAGCTTCAGCTGTGTCCACTCTAGAGCTGAAACTCAGCCATCCTTAGAGCTCCTGGATCCGGGAGGCGTCTGCCTCTCCCTCCTGACCTCTCCTCAGTGCCCTTCCCAGCCAGCCAAAGGCGCCTCTGCTCCCTGTTCTAAGCCTACAACCTTGCTCCATCTCTTATTTCTAGCCCAAGAGATCTCTCTAGTTCTTTGTCTTTCTTTTAGAGTTGAGCTTATTGGCTTGCCATGGGGCAAAGACTCCTCTAACCTTTCCAGATCATGCTACCTAAACCTTGCACTTTCAGTAGAAGTGTCTGCAATAATAACAGTTATGTTCATAACCAAGACACGCCATGAACTTGTCAGGTGCCTGCTTCTAAAGCATTATGCTGTCTTATTCTCACTGCATACCTAGGGGTTTGGAAATACTATCGTGCACATTTTTTTTTTAAAAAAAACCTCAGAGAGGTTAAGTAGCTTATTCAAGGACACCCAGCTCAGCCTATTGAAGTCTAGGCCAGTGATAGAAATGAGGCTTGAACCAAGGCAGTCTGATTCCTGCCTATCCTCCCAGCATCCTCCACCCTGGAGTGCCAGGCACGCTGTAGGGTGAGCATGGCCACTTGCAGTCATCTTGGAAGGATTGGGTAATGCCATGTGGCAACGTAAGAACTCTGCCGCCTTCCTGGAGCAGTGACAGGGAAGATGCGGGTGGTTCTCTCACACGCCTTCTGTTGAAATTTCTTTTCATTGTTCTGTCCTTTTTGGCTTGTGTACAGATGAGATTTCCTGTGATGAAGATTTTCTTGTGCATGCTTTTTCTGATAACTCTCAGGCTTATTGTGAAGCTCTATTGTATATGTTTTATATTTTCAGGCTACAAAAAAAAATTCCTTACAAATGAGAATTTATACCTTGAAAGAGTAGTGAGCACGACTTGATCTTTGCCTGGAAGACCTAACAGTTACGCCTCTCCATGCACTGCAGGCTTTCTCATTAGAAACCACATATTTAAAATATTCAGAAATCAATAAGGCAAGGTTTATTATACAGAAAAAAAATGGCCTAAAAGGCAATGGCTATCACTTTGAGACATTTCAAATTTCACTGTAGCGTACCTGTTGTCCCCTACCAAGACTGAGCCTTCATAGACTCTAAAAGCAACCTTGACTGTGAGTGCAAAGGAGAACATATCCCATTGGAAGCAAAAGAAAGAATTTCTAGTGCAGAATCTGTTTCAGGTTATGTTCTTCTGAGTATATACTCTATTATTTAACCAAACGAAAATAACATGCAACCGATGTAACTCAAATCTTACTCTCCTCTCCCTCCCTCCGCCTTCCTCCACGCACGCAGAGAGAGAAATCCGTAGCTCAGAGCAGTCAGATAGCTCTGAAGGGGTTAAAAATAAACACAAAGCCTGGAAAGAAAGCAGAAACAGTAATGACAGTTCTGAAGTTTCCAGTACCTGTTGTGACAGGAATAACAAATTAATTGGGACTATAACGGATTCTTTGTAAAGGTGAAGTAAACACACTTGACTGTATATTTTTCACCATCAGTTAAGTCTCAATTGGTTCTAAAAATAAACAGAAGACATTGAACAGTTTTAATGGATTCTGACACCTAGGTATTATGCTGTCACTCCAGTATAAATGAATCATAACTTTGGACTGCACCTAGGAATTACTACACATTTGGAGAAAATTTATGGTGCACCAAGCTTTGAATCATGATGTGATATCAAAACTAAAGTCAAAAGAGGAAAAAAGCTGGGCATAAATTATTAGCCTTGAGTCCTTATGTATCTCCCAGTGCAACAGGTAAGGGCTAGAGGATTTAGGGATACTACCAATAATTATCATGGGTGCCGAAACAAATTTATCCTTCGGAAAGTGGCTTACAGTACAAAGGAGAGAAGAAGAAATCAGCCGCAGCCTGCTCTCGGATGCATGACAGAGATGTTCAGTTTCTCCTGTGTGTGCAGCCCTTTGTTTGGCTAGACTAGGACCCTCCGGAGGGCATGGGCATTTCTGTGACCCAAGCAACCACACACTTCCGTTTTCACCCAAAGGACCGGTCATCAGACCAGGGCATTGACTCAGCCAAGTGCATTAACAACCACAGTCAGTCGAGCTCATTGTTTCCAATACACAATACAATCTTGCATTTCTTGTTTTCCAAATGAACGGGCGCATAGTCTAGCTATTGCCTTGAAGACTGCTCATAGAAGGAAGCCCACCAGAAACTCTGCCAATCTGAAACAAGAGATCTGTGAATGAACAACAATGCCTTGAGATTCCATGTCGAACATGGGAAAGTGTTAAATGTTCACATATTTATTTGCTTTGAAATAACATGCTTTAAAGAGAAGAATGCGTAAAAATCTCCCATCCAGACATCAACAGAACATTTTTCTAAAGTGCCACTATCACTGCACAATAGAAATAAGAATACTATATGTTTGTAGGGCATTTGGCACTTCTCAAAACATCTTCATGAATAGTACTTAATTCTGACTGTATAAAGCAATAGAGCTGGCATCGTGCAGATAAATGGAGACAGTTTAACTTGATCAGTGAAAAAGCAGATATTCAAATGCTGATCTTTGGCTTGCTGGGCTAGTTCACTTCCTAGAAGTTTACTTTTATCGCTGTTGGATAAACAGGTCAAATTCTAATACTGGCAGAGTCCTGATGGTTGCCGTTGGAAAGCAGAGTGGGAAGGCATATCCCCATTACACAGAGGAGAAGAGTAAGGAGAGGTGAGGGGAAACAGCTGGTGGATAGTGGGATCCAAGCTCAGAACTTCCTGTCTTCCCAAGAGCCTCCGTCCCACTCGGGGACTGTGGAAGTTCGGCCCATCAACAAGAGCGCGCTCCTGTTTCCTGACCAGCTCAGTCCATTCTCTCGGTTCCAAACCACTCTGATGGTTCCTTCGCTAGGCTGCTTTTCTCTGACTTCACTTGGAACCGTTGAAAAACTACAGGCTGTAGAATAGGATGCACGTTAACTAGAGATAGCTTTGCCAACCCATTTACAACTTGATTCTCTCTGATGTTTGAAGAAAACAATTGCAACAAGGAGCTTCTTCTTTTAATGATAAAGCTATTTATTAATTACCAAATATGTGTCAGATTATGGCAGCCTCAGAGCACAGGTTTTATGTAAAATACCATGTGTCTGTATGGTAGGTGGGTAGGCTGCACCCTAGGAGAACTAGGGGGTCAAGGCTGTTACCACGTGGGGTGGCAAGGTTGCAAGGGTCAACAGGGCTTCCTGTGAGGAAAGGGGGAAGGGAGATAAAGGGTAGAAACACAACAAGGCACAAAGCAGGCGCTCATGGGTCTTTCCGGGTCCTACGAACTTCCCAGCTCCGAGCCACTGCTCGACCTTAGCGTGCTCTCCCTCATCTGTCCTGGCGTCCTCTCTTCCTGCGCCATTTTTGACACAGGCATCTTGAAAGGGCCACTCGATGCGTGCCGTGTTCACTGTAACTTCTTTTAGGTTTAATCTGTCCCTTGCGGCTACTTGGCTGGTTTCCGTTTCTATACCAGGCTTTCTGCATTGACCTTGTGCAGTTATAAATGTTTTAACACCCATGAAAATACAGAAATGTGCGCTCCCATAAAGGGCAGCAAACAGAAAACACAGCAAGCAGTAGGAAGATTTGGGGCCATGCACCGCTCGCCTGCAGGAGGCGGATGCCAGCATGAGCTTCCAGGGTCTCCCCGAATTTAATGGCTATGAACGTGGTGCTCGCAGGCTCTTTGGAGGGCATTATATTAGCGTGACTGTCGCTAAGTCCCAACCTCACCTTTTACTTGCACTGTGAAAGAGACCGTTTCCTATGCTCCTTCAGGACGGGGAGGGGGGCTTGGCGCTCTGGTCACCCCCACCCCGGAACAGACATCGCAGCTGCCCGCACTCCCAGCAGCCAGCCTGCTCCCGGGGCTTCAGGGAGCTTCGTTTCCGTTAGGAAAATGTGCTGCTGCTGATGTTCAGACCACAGTGTCCTCGCGGTTTTGTTTTTGCGGAGTGAAAGCAGCGCTTTTTAAAGCTCCATCAAAGCTGGTGACTTCATTCCTTTCTGTTTCTCGGGGTTGTAAGCCTGGTGCCACTCGGAGCTCTGGCTCCTAGCAGAGACCTACCACACACTTAAAGGGGTAGCGCCTTAACTTGTCAATTTCGAGAATACCAAGTGATCCTGGAGGGTTTTTATTCCTTTAATCAGCTGTAATTTTCAGCTCTGATGCTGTTTGACAGGCTTCATCTCAGCCCCGTGCAACACTGCTCCTCTGCCTTCCTGCCTGTGCGATACAAATAAGGAGGAGGGGCCGGGAACTTAACTGACAGCACGTACTGGATGGGTTCTTACCCACCTATCAGGATTGATGCCACAGCGTGGGGGCTCTAAGGGGAAGGGCTGAATGGCTGCCCGCTTCCGGGAGGGTCAGCTGCTAAACCCCTTGGCTTTTTTTCTCTTTTCTTTCTCTTCTCTTTCTTCCCCCCTTCCTTCTGTCTTCCTCCTTCCCCTCTAGCTCTCCCTCCCTTCCTCCCTCCCTGCCCCCTTCTGCTTTTTAAAACCAGTTAATCTCTTTTCTTTCTTTGGATACTAGGCACACATACCTTGGAGCCAGAAGAAAATGTCCATGCCCACGCACTCAAACACACGCATTGGTATGCCTGCATATACACAGACACACACACACGTGTATGCATATACACAGACACACACACACGTGCGTGGCTCCACTCACAGGGCACTTATATCTCATATGTTAAGCACATCAGCCAAAGCAAGCTAGGTGCTGTCTTTCACAGTGAGCTGTGTGCCAGCCACTAGGCTCTGGGCTCCACAACCCTTGTGACAGCCAGTCCTCATACCCTCTCTGTGAGACTGGGGGTGGGGGATCAACTCCAGGGGCACATGACCTCCAGGTCAGTCATCCTCTCTCTGTTTTATGTACAGCAGGTACTTCCCCATAAACCCTGGCAGCAGCTAGAGGGTGGGGTCATATAGATCGTGGGGACCCCAATGGAGTGGTGTCTCAGGAGTGAGGACCAGGGCTCACCCTCAGATCCAAAAGTCACTTCTCCATCACTGGGCCTTCATCCAGGAGGGGTTGGTAGAGGAGATGAAAACTGGCCTTGGCTCTGAATGTGGGGGCCTAAGGGCTGCCTTCCCAGTGGGGATGGCAGCCTGACAGAGGAGAGTTGGTTCTGGGCATTCTTTATGGTCTTGCAACCTGGAAGGGTAGTGAGGGTTTCCTCAACAGATGACAAAAAGACCTACTTCCACCAGCGTGAGACCCTGCTGCCAGTGTGTGCCCACCTTCCATACTCAGAAGGCAAGACCACTTTCCCCAACTCTCCCCTTGGATAAGGCTGGAGACCCTTCCTGGATGAGATAATCCTGGCTTTGCATAAATACACATGGCCTTAGTTATTTTAAAATCATCTGTAGGAGTTCTCATATGTTTGCATAATTCATTTTAGAGGTGCTCAAGGCATTTCTACCTAGGCTTCCCTGTGAATAAAATGGAAACATAAATGATTTCCTGTTTGGAATAGATGACACAAGGAGACACTAAGTAAGATACAATTAATTTTCATAATGAAATATTGCATGTACAAACGTGGCAGCACGTTCCTATTGGATGTGGTTTTGTCCTGGTGCAGCTGTAGTCTACCTTCTGTTTCCTGGGGAAGTCACAGGTATCCTAGGCAGAGTGGACTGAGGACATGAAAACCATTTATGTCTAATTGGTAGTTACATCTGGTCTCTTTCTCTCTAGCTTGCATTTCCTGCCTCTGGCACCTAACCACCATGAACCAAAACAAACACACCAAAGCAAGGTGTTGTTAGAGTTCCCGTAAGATCTGTCCTTGTCTTGTAAGATCTGTCCGTGAACAACTTGAGTGCAAAGTCAATCTGTGAAAGTGTGTGTGTTCACCTGTCACAAAGCAGGTTTTCCTGCTTCCACTATGTGTAAAAAAAAAATCCCGCAATGTTGTACAATTTGATACTCTTCATGCAGGGGTAATTTCTTATGAGGAAGATCCCTTTCCCACTCCAATTACAGTCCAAGGTCATTACTGATTTTCTAGTTTAATCAAATCTAATATGATAGTTGGCACAGCAGACACAGATCCTTTTGCTCCTTGCTTAATGTGTTTAGTTTTAAATTTGCATCTTTTAGCTACCAAACAATGTCATATATGACAAATATTTCTTTGAAGATGTAAAACAATTAAGCGGCTTTTGATGGTCTGAAACTTATGACATCAGGGAGAGGTGAAGCCATCACCCACCACGAACAGGATTATGCTCTGGTGTGATGGCAATTAGCCACTTCCCCAAATAGCAGGTCATCCTTGTAACCCTTATGCCCGGATTAGACTCCTTTAGATACGGCTGTGTTTATGCTTCTCATTTGGTCTGTCTGCGATTGAGTCTCCTAAAAATCATAAGCCAGAAAAGCACTTATTTCACACACTGCGATATAACCTTCATGGAGACAATTTTAAAATTGCTCTGGTGTCCTACAAACTTCCAGATCTTTCGTTTTCATCAATTATGAAAGGGAAATGTCACAAGCACCCATCAGTGTGGTGCCCCGGCGCTGCTGACAGCTGTATGATGCACACTCAGTGCGGCAGGTTGGGAGTTGAGAGTTTCATCAATAAATATGACTCTGATCGCTTCATGTCCACGGTCAAGGTAATGGCGCTTTAGTATCTGGGAAACATGCACTGCTCCCAGTCACACACAGACTTGAGAGTTGAAATCATCTCATTCCTCCCTCTTGACACAAATTCCACTTCTCATCTTTCTCACAATTCTTGATGATAATCTGGTTTTGATACAGTCATATTTCTTGTATTTTCCAAGAATAAGGCTGCACACACACTGTGTCTATCATGAGGCAGTAAGAGTTGAAACAATAGTGTCCATTTCATGAGAAGGAATGTTTTACCTTCCCAACCACCTTCAGCATGGGCATCTCTCCATCCCTAATGGCAATTAGATCAATGTTTTAAAATAAAGAAAAGCAGGCAACAGAAGGCCAGGGAAACTAATCCTACCTATAGGAAGAATCATGTGGAATAAAACTCAAGGGCATTTTTTTAAAAAGAAATCAATGTTAACACATTTTGTTGTGAGTTAATGTAAAAACAAACTGTAGCTCTCCTTAATATTCCAGCTGCTCTCCCTTTTCTCCCTTTTCCACTTTTTCATTTCCTTTTTTATCCTTCATCGGCAAACTACCTCTGCAGTGGAGGGTATTCTACTTGGAGATGAGACCCGAATAGTTTACATGACTGACTTTAAAGCTCATTAGTCTTATTTCTTTTAAAAATTCATTTGTATATGTTTTTGCCTCCCTTACAATCCAGAACTATAGCAAAATACAGAAAATTGAGAGTTAAAAAAGATACGCCTGTAAGAATTTTGGCACAGACTAAAGATCTTATAATTGACATTGAGATCCATCTATACATGATAACATGGGGTATTTTTACCATTAGCTTGTAATTCTTTTAAGTCAGTTCTTTGTCTACACATTCTCTGCTTGGAAAATATCTTCAAGTTAACATGAAATTCTAAGTTTTAAAATGTCACTAAAAAATTAAGTTTCTAGCCCTACACCGTTAATTTTCACTTCCAGATGTTCCCGTGTTGACGTATAACATTTTTCAGTGTCCACAAGCCCCTGGACAGAATTTTGCAGTCTCTGAAATACAGTGTATTAATGTAATCGTGAGTGTTCCCTTAAACCACACAACACATAGAGAGGCAAGAAATCGTGAAAACCTTGCATCTGGGGAAACTCAGGTGGTCAGTAGGTTAACACGTTCGTGAAACTATAGGGAGACGCAGTTTTTGACATCTGAATGCTAAGAACAAGGTCTTGCAGACATTTAAGCTGTGGGGTTTTTTACCCTTTTGAGTCTACTTATATACTGACCATAATTGAAATAATGTGAAAGTGTAACCAAAAGAACCTTCAGCAAAAACGTTGAAAGGGACCAATTTATGTGTAAAAAGATCAAGAAAGACAAGCTAATTTAAAAAAAAAAAGCCCTGTGCTCCCAGCATTAATTCCCAATCTCTGCAAAATTCATTTTATGCTTATAATGACTTTTTCTTTTATTAAAGAAAATACTTGCTTTTCCCTCCTCTGTTGACTAAACCGTGATGAAAAAATAAGAAAGTTAATGCCAGTGATCATTCTTTCTTTGTTTTTTTCTCCTTAAAACCTGGGAAAGAATTGGTCCTAATTAATGCCAAGGCCACTTTATTTGTGTAAAAATATAACGTGGTTAATAAAATGTTAGCTATGAATAAAAATATAACTATAGTAAATTGCAAATATAGGTACTGCTAATGTGTGATACTGTATACCCATGTTGATTTCTTTAGGGGAGAAAATTATCTAAGAGGCTGTCAGTAAATTAAATTATATCAGAATATGTTCTTTAGGAGGTTTTGGAAGGTTGAGGTTTCAGGCTTTAATGCCTGCACACAAACAGACTTGAAGAAGCAAAGATTTGAAGTAGATAAAGCAACATTTTGCCTAAAGTTCATTCATCAAAAGGCTGCATATTTTGAAAAGGGTAAAAGTACTACTAAACCCATCAGGGATAAGTAAAGGCTATATACTATAGATTATTTTAATCCCCCAGCTAGATATAAAAGGGATAATTACATATTTGTGGTTGAAGCCATGTGGTGGAAAAATCAATACAACTTTTTTGTATGACACTTCATTAGTGTGAAAAATTTTAAAAGCTGGGAAGAACTGCCTTGCAATTAAATGCCTCTGCTCCTTCAGCTCCAGTAATGGGTTTGTATTATTATCTAGTTTATTTGAAATAGTGGTTGCACTATAGAAGTAATTGGAAAACATTGATTATGCACTTGTATCTGGAAAGCCTGGCAAATCATTACAGGGCCCGGCAACAGTTAGTTAGCCTCACTAATGAAGCACTAATTGCTCTAAGTAGGTTAACATGTTAGTGAAACTATAGGGAGATAATAGTTCAGAAAATTTGGAAGTCTTTTGCCAAACATGCATTTTCATTTCCTATTCCAGAGACAGAAGCCATGTGGGTTTTCTCCCCCCTTTTTGGTTTGGTTTATGTGCTCTCTTGAAAAAACAAACAAACAAAAAGAGAAGCCTAAGTGAGATTCCCATCATCTTTTGGTGGGAATGACTCCGTTTCCTTACATGCACCTTTCCTGCTGCTCCCCGCTCTTTCAGCAACCGGAACTGTGCCGGTATCAGCATGGATTGCCTAGAGCAGGTTCTGGGCATTTCAGTTCAGAAACTTCTGAGGCTTCTGTCTTCATTCGCCCTCCTCGTGATTCAGTCCGCACAAAAGCTGCCTGCCATTGAGCCATGCTCCCCTTGTCCCCTGTACATAAACTCTATGATTTTTTTCACATGATTTTCATCAGTGCAACTTCATAGAGCTTTAGGAAAAGAAGAGCAATGCATTTGCTTTTTATTTTAAAGGCTTATTTATTTATCTGAAAGGCAGAGTTACAGAGAGGCAAAGGCAGAGAGAGAAAGATAGAGGCCTTCCATCCGCTGGTTCATTCCCCAATTGACCGCAATGGCTAGAGCTGTGCCAGTCCGAAGCCAGGAGCCAGAAGCTTCCTCCAGGTCTCCCATGCAGATGTGGGGATCCAAGGACTTAAGCCAACGACTGCTTTTCCAGGCCACAGCAAAGAGCTGGATCAGAAGTGGAGCAGCCAGGACTCAAACAGGCGCCCACATGAGATTCCGACACCACAGGTGGCGGCTCTACCCGCCACATCACAGTGCCAGCCCTATATTTGCTTTTGACATTTGTGGTATTTTTAGGAGAAAAAAATCAGTATGAGAGAAATTCTTGCATACACACACCTGGACACTGAGACTAGCACAGTCCCAGCAGCAGTGCCCATAATAATGGCAAATCAACAAACAGAAATGCTAAGAAGCTCTCGGAGCCCACTGACAGGGAAATAGATGGCATTGTTTTAGGCAGACTATGGAATACTATGCAAGAAGGAAAAGGAATGATACAGAAAATCAAAAATGAAGAGAAAAATACTTTAAAGACTACAAAAACCATAAATGTATAGGTATATCTTACAAATGAATCGTAAGAGTTTTGAATGAGAAAAGCTATTCTTAAAAGGCCACATGATTTTATACTGTCTTATAAAGCTCCTAGCTAACAAAGCTAAGTGACAGTGACAGATGCATCTATGACAGAAACTACTCTTACAACTGGTACAAATAGAAAGTTTCGGGTAGATGTCCCCTTAGGAGGTGGGAGGGGAGCCTTGGAGGTAGCCAAAGGTTTCAGTGGTGTTTAGTTTCCAGTTAGACAGAAACTCATGCTGTTCACTTTAATATTGCACATTGTAAACCCAAGGTGTGTTACAGATAATTCTTTTATACATAACATTAAAAATGTTTTACAGAAACATTATCTTTCACCCCCTAAAACTGTATCATCATCTGAAATAAAAGAAAATGTCTCCTCTTTTGGCTTGCTAGAGCTCGAAAGCGAAAAAGTTCCTATTTAAATTTTTTTCAATTTTTGGCTCATTATTGAGATTATCAGTGCAAGAAATTAAAGGAAAAAAATGTCTCTCTTTAATTTATAAAAGCAATATATGTAGAAGTTTCAAAACTACAGTAATTCATTTTTGATGATTATAATTTATTTGTAAGGATACAGGATAGTTCTCTCTATAAGGCATAGATTACTGTCTACCAAAGAGAGCACAGTGCTGTGAGGTTTACACCTGAGTGGCGGATGTACCTTTGGGGCTGCGAGAAACCAAAAGTGGGATAAGGGTTGCAAAGGGTGAGCTTCCTGCTACTCTTATAAGTGTGTGTATGTGTGTGTGTGTGTGTGTGTGTGTGTGTGTGTCTTATTTAGCAACGTTTACCAAGGCAACATAAAAACTATAAGCTATCAAACCAGGGTTGCAGGTCAGTAAGAGAGGCCTGATACATTTTCTGTGTCTTGGATGCCTTCCCTGACCATTTCTGTCTTCCTGCAACGAATACAGAGCTTGACATACAGTAAATGTCCAATCAGAGAACTGCAAAAAGTTCAAGGAGGGGCTGACGCTGTGGTGTAACAGGTAAAGCGGCTGCCTGCAACACCGGCGTCCATTCTGGGCAATGGTTGAAGTCCTGGCTGCCCCACTTCAGATCCTGCTCTCGGCTATGGCGTGGGAAAGCGGCAAAAGATGGCCCAAGTGCTTGGGCTCCCGTAGCCATGTTAGTGACCTGGAGGAAGCTCCTGGCTCCTGGCTTCAGCCTGGCCCAGCCCTGACCACTATGACCATTTGGAGAGTGAACCAGCAGATGGAAGATCTCTCTCTCTCTCTCTCTCTCTCTCTCTCTCTCTCTCTCTCTGTTTCTCTCTCTTTCTCTATAACCCTGACTTTCAAATAAATAAATCTTTAAAAATGAAAAGTTCATAGAGAAAATGGAACCAGAAGATTAAGTTTACTTTTGGTGTACACATTTTTTGAAATCCTTGCTATTTTTTCATACTCTGCATTTTCATGAACTTTTTGAAAACCCCTAAAACATAGTTTTAAGTTGAGCTTCTTGTGGATACAGTGTCTAAGATGGATATATTGAAATATATAATGTCTTTGACTGCCAAGTGTGAAAATGTACCAAAAATACACCAGTCACCCACAGAAGAAAAGCTCAGATCCCCATCCCAAAAATAAGTGAGAAAACATTCTGAAGTACTCCAACAGTGAGGATGCTCTGGAATTTTTATTTCTAGTATTTAAGTTAATGGTTTATATTGAGGAATGCAGCTCATGGAAAAAAAGTCCACCAAAATGTTAAAGCATCGAAGGTGGCCGGCGCCGCGGCTTACTAGGCTAATCCTCCGCCTGCAGCACCGGCACCCTGGGTTCTAGTCCTGGCCAGGGCGCCGCATTCTGTTCTGGTTGCTCCTCTTCCAGTCCAGCTCTCTGCTGTGGCCCAGGAAGGCAGTGGAGGATGGCCCAAGTGCTTGGGCCCTGCACCCGCATGGGAGACCAGGAGGAAGCACCTGGCTCCTGGCTTCTGATCGGCGAAGTGCGCAGGCCGTAGCAGCCATTTGGGGGATGAACCAATGGAAGGAAGACCTTTCTCTGTCTCTCTCTCTCTCTAACTCTGCCTGTCAAAAAAAAAAAAAAAAAGCATCTAAGGTTCAAAATATTTTCTTAACCTGTTGAAAAGAACTGCCAAGGAATTTTTTTCTGTCACCTATAAATACTGAAATGTTCAATGCTATGATCAATTAACTGATGCCCAGGTTTTTTGCAAAAACAAACAAACAAACAAACAAAAAACCACAAAATTCCAACAGTGAACAGGGATGTAGATGAAACGAGACTGGCCCTGAGCATAAGACAATTGTGGGCATGTTCTGTTCTGTATTTTCTTAGATACTCAACCATTTTTCTATAATTAAGACTAAAGGAGGTGGGTTGGATTTATTGAAGTCTCATATGAAACGATTTTTGTTAAAGGGTTCGCGCATAGCCAACTGCTCATCCCTCCTCTTTGGGCTGGAAAACAAAATGTCAGCTTCTTCCAGCCACTGATAGCGCTGCAGAGGTCCATTTGCTTACTTGCAGGTGACACGGGGCGGGACAAACAGGTGCCCTGGGAAGTCCCTTGGAAGGGAACTCTCTGCCTTCAACAGGAGTTTGCCTTCCTGTTGATATTTTTCCCCCTCTTGGAAGGATCTTGCTGGGGTGGGAGGGTGCCAAGAGAGGGGATTATTGTTTAAATGGGACCCTGTTTCTAGCCTTAAGTCAGACAAGAGCCATTCTGGTTGCATTCAACATTTCAAAGCAAAGTAACAATGCTCTCTGAGAGCCGCTCTCCACAAAGCAGCCTCATTATTGTAAATGTGGGGCATGTTTAGACTGCTAAGGAGAATCATAAAAGTGCAGCCTCTACTGCAAGCTCCTTTGGCGTACGCATTGTCCCCAGGCCAGATATACTTCTGGGCAGCCCCAGCACCAGCAGCCAGCGTGGAAAGCTCACCCGCTGATACGGAAAAGAGGCGAGTGGAGTTACGGACGCATAAATGTGCATGGTGAACATTATCTGCGAGGTCTTCTATGTTAAGGAAATCATGACACCTGCCAATCTTTCAAATTCCAAAGGGTAAAGCGTGAAGCCTAGGAAGCTGTCATTGAACATGACAAGCTTAATGCCAAGTTTATAACAGAAAAAGGGCAATCGTACTGTGGTTTATTCAGTTTGATGTTGCAGGTTCTGCAGGAAGGCGCGCGCGCTCGCTCGCCTTTTCTTTTAAATCTAATTTACAACATTTGAAATACCAAACAGATTCTTTACATATCTCCTGAGCCCCCGCTCCCCTTCACTACCCCCCAGCTCTCCTTTAGGGAACAACCCCTAAATCCATCCAATTTAGCATCTTGGTGCGGCCAGACAATTGCTGGAGTCTGAGCACTTCCTTCCGTTGTTATAGAGCTGTTTCTAACCCCAAACATCGTGTTTAATTACCGCTCAGACTGTTGCTCTATTTCCAGCCACCCTGCCCCTCGCTCGAGCCCATTGGGCTGAAGAAAGAATTACTCCCCGCGCTGTTCCTCGGCCCCTTCTTGTTCAGATCTGTAATTGGCCCTGTGTTTTTGACTTTCTGCTAATAAGCAGCTTACTTTCTCTCCCCCTAGACTCAACCCACCACTTTTGTTTCATGAATTTTACAAAGGATTTTAATAGATGCTTTAGGCTATGCAAAATGTTATATGAAAGAAAGCATTAATGCAACAGCCTTGACACAAAGGACGTGTGAATGGTTGCTTATCATTACAGTCAGGTCTCTGACTTTTCATTAGGAGTTCTGGAGGACGAGAAAAGAAAACAGGGCAGCTATAGGAAGGCATATTCGCCTATACTGTGTAACCAACTATAATTGCTTAGCATTTCACATTAACTCTCTTCAGACGCAGCCTCTCATTATTTTTACACATACATAATAACTGCTTATTACAGCGGGATAGTTCATGCCAATGCATGGTGGATAGGGCTGTGTCAGCACTTCCAACGTAAGACCCAATTTCACAGGTTTAAAACAGCTGTAAAATTTACCTCTAGACCAAAGATTGGTAATCAGCCCTCCACCTGGACACGGAATTTGGTTTAAAGTTTTTTGGTTTTTTTTTTTTTTTTAAAAAAAAAAACACTCTTTCATTAAGCAAAAAAAAAAAAAGTTTGCTTGTGTTAAATTACGAATGTAAACAAAATGAATGAAAAGGCTTAAGACACTTTTGAATTTCTAAATATGGAGATTTACTGAAAGCCACACTGACTGCACTTTTGATGATACACAAAAATAATCTTAAACAGCACCAAAATGAAATACCACATCCAAAATAGACGTGACACCTGACAATGTTTATATTTGCAATAGGTGACATTTGATACAACCGTGCTGGGAGCCCCACGTGTATTTTCAAGATGAATAATCCATAGTCTTCATGGGGCAAATGAATTAACGCATTTCTCAGTTTCGACAAAGCCCGTAAAAAGTCATCCCCATACATAACAACATAAGGCTTCCAGAATTACTATGCGATTTTGTTTTTCAAAAGTCTCCCAACAAACTGGCTTTGACCAAGAGGAGGAGAGTGAGAATCCAGCAAAATACCGGTTGTACTGTGACTTTGAACTGGGGACTATAGGGAGCAGAGGGCAGCTCTGCCTCAGGAAAAAGAGGAGTCCATCTGTGGAGGTCTGAGCTGAGCTTCGGGTGGCAGTGGTCAGAGGATGCTGCTGCTCATTTTCATTAACGCAGCAAAATCCTCCAAAATTTTCTCAGTTTCCAAGACAGAAGTATTTTGACAGCATGCTCAAATAGTAACAGCAGACAGATCAGCAGTAGGGCAGTGCAGTCCCCCAAAATGCTGTCCTGAGTTAGATACATTTGTTTCTAAAGGATGTGGAAACTATAGACTAGCGTATCATTTCTGGAAGTTTTCAGAGAAAGTCTTCTAATGGGTGAAGGAGAATTTAGGCAGAAATGTTTCCTTATGTTGTTGAAAGCTTGGGAAGGTAATTTGAAAATGATTTCAACTGGGCTGATTCTATAGCAAGAACTGGAAATACATCCTAAATCCGCGCCGTTTATAAGCAACAGTTCAAACATATCAAACAGTCATGAGTTAAGACAGAGCTCGTCTTTTACATTCCTATGAAGCTTCCCATCTTTATGTCTGCTGCTTTTGCCCTTTAGCTCAGATGAGAAGGCCAATCTTAGCTACATTTCTCAGATTTACCTGATTCCCTGACACAGCCCAAGAACTGCTAAAAAAGAAAAAAAGTACAAGTATTCATTTGAAAGTGTGAGTCCACTTAGATGCGGTCAACTGCTCTCCAGCAACTTACTCTACCACTGTCCTGGGGGTGACCACTTACAGAGGTGGGAACAAGAACCGAATGTGGCTCTCAGCACCAAGGCATTCGCAGACCACAGTTTGCTTCCTGGGGAAGCAGCAGCTCTGTGCCTAAACCGTTGCAGGGAGGGCTCCCGGCTGGCATTCGTGCAATGGCGCTTCTCTGTCGGAAAAAGCTGCAACTTGTTAGTACATTTCCAGTAAACAGAGGGCTGGCCTCCCATTGCTAATTAGCTGTGGCCCCGCTCGCCTGTGCTGTGGAGTGACACTCTAATCAGAGATGATTGTCATCAGATATCACAGATGTCTCTCTCGCGCTGCTCAGCTTGGGCAGGCGCTGGTGCCGTTTAGAGAAGGAAGCGCTGGAAGCTGTTTGGAGACCTGGGGTCTCTGGGTGCCTCAGCTGCTGGTGGCAGGCGGCTCGTCACTCCCGCCTGCTGTGAGGAGGAAAGCAGGGTGAGGCGCGGGGGGCATCTACCTGTCGGCTTTGCCAGGAGGCAGTGATGCAATCCATTTGAGAGGAGAGCTTTCAGAACACAAGCATGTAACTCAAGCTACCCGGGACTGGTTTGAGCCACCTGGGATTCCTGGAGATGACAAATGCTAATTCTTTTGATTCATTACATATTTTTGAAGTGGGTATCCGAGAAGGCTAAAGGAGCAGGCTTAAAGATTTACAAGACACAATCAGAGATGTGGGAAGGAAAAGAAAGCCGCATGCCAAGAGGCGAGACTTGAGCCCTAACAAGAGGGAGATCCGCTACTCTGCAGCCCTTAACCGCGCTGCCTCCGGGCAGCCAGGCCTTCTCCTGCACCCCCCAGGCTTAGAAGCGCCCTCCTGGGCTCTCTGACCCCTACCCAGACCCCCTGTGATGCGTCCGAAACAACTGGACTTCTCTCACGGGGCCGGCTGGAAATCCTCCACTACTTGACTCCCCGAGAATTAACAACCGCCACCACCTCCCACCAGGTTCAAATACCCACACCTTGGCTTCCCCACCTGGCGTTGTCCCTGACACTAGCGGATCGAAGGGCTCCAGCCTGCGCTTCACCTCCGGTCTTTCCCTGCCCAGCCTTGCCCCCACCTGAGGCTCCACCTGCCGAACCCATGCTTGAGACCGCCAGGTCTTCCAGAGCCCTTTTCCACTACGTGTGCCAAGGACTTCTGGTGAACCGGCCCTCAACCATACTCAGCTGTCGCTGCGCCAACCCGTCTCACCCTAGGGGCTTTCGCTAAACCACAGCGTCCGCTCTATTTGGTGTCTCGGAGAAGCTTCTAGTCTTCGCGTGGGTCCTCCAAGGCGGAAGCCGGAGACCACCCTGGAGCCCTGCCTGCTTTAGTCCCCCAAGCCTGGGCGTGGCCTCCTTCCTCATCTTCCTGGATTCATTCCTTCTATTCCATTTCCCCCTCTGCCTTCGAGAGGCTTTTTTTTTTTTTTAAATCTCCCTGCTGAGCTAATTCTTGGTACAAAAATATCCACTGTCCTGGAATCAGAGTGATCTTTATCTAGAAGGCAAAGCTGATCTTGTCATTCCCTTTCTTGGTTCCTGCAACAGATCCCCAAACCTTGAGGGAAGCCTGGTTCCGAGGCTTCTCTCTGCTGGACCCAGGCTCCCAGTCACTCACCTCCAGAGCACCCATGGGCTGCAGTTTTCCCAACATCCCCTGCTTTCATCACTTACAAGACTGTGCATCCATATACAATGTTCTCCTCCATTCTGTCCACCTCGACTCTAAGGGCTTCTTTTCTGGGACACATGTCTGGACATTCCTAACAGAACAAAATGCTACCTCCTAGATGTTCCCAGCTTCACACTGTATTTGCTGCTATGCCTCTGATTAGATCCGTATAAACACAGATGCCTACTCCCCCGGTCTGGGAATCCCTTGGAGGGAAAGTCACAGTGACCTTTGCAACTCTTCAGCTGGTCGAGTGCCTGGCATACAAGAGACCTTCAAGTATTTATTTATTTTTAACTTGTTATTTCTTTGAAAGGCAGAAAGACAAAGAGGTCTTTCTCCCATTGCTTTGCTTCCCCCAAATACCTGTAACAGCCAAGGCTGGACTAGGCTGAAGTCTGGAGCCTGGAAATCAATCTGGGTCTCCCAGGCAGGTGGCAGGGACCCAGGTACTTGGACGATCCCCTTCTGCCTCCCAGAACACGCAGTAGCAGGAAGCTGGAATTGGAAGCAGAGCCAGGACTCGAACCCAGGCACTCTGCTATAGGGTCCTGGCATCACAAGCAGCATCTTAACATCTGTGCCAAATGCCCACCCCTTACTTATTAAATGAATGGGTAATTAAAATGCAAGAGTGAATAAATGAATGAATACCACAGCACCATTGCACAGGGTGAAGTAGGAAGAAGACTAGCATCTTGCAGGTTTCTTAGTTTTTCATAAACTCAGAGAACTCAGAACCTGTATTAGGTAAGGAGAAGAGCAGGAGAAGAGCAGCCAGCAATAGGCTGTGCCATCCACCATGCCACGGCTGTAGGAAGTCGGGCACTGTGCTATCCACCATGCCACGGCTGTAGGAAGTTGCCCACTTATTCATGTGCACCTCCAAATTTTCCCTGCCTTGCAGATGAGGGGCATGAGGCTGAAGGCCACACCGTCAGGAATCCGTGGATTCCAGCCACGGATCCAAGAACACTGCTTTCCTTCGAAGTCTGCAGGAGAAGCTCCTGGACCCGCGCGGCCCGTAGCATCCACAGGTATGACCTCAAGAGTTTGCCGTTGGGAATTTCGGCCACAGGAGAGCATGGAGAGAAAGGAGGAGGAACACCCTTACTACTTTCAGCAGTAAAAGGAGGCTTTGACTACAGCTGGCCAGTTATTCCTCAGCTAATTATGGCGCTAGCCTATGCTGGGAGTCCGTTTCTCCAGCTCTCTCAGCCCCAGGCACACAGAGGGGTCCCTCACCTCCAACAGCTCCTGGAGAGCTCAGGCCTCCGGTCCCAAGTGGGGCTCGGGAAGAATGGGGTTTGCCCATGCATTCAGATCGCTGCTGCAGACTGGGATCCTGGCCCAGGACCCTTGCACAACCCGCTTCTTCTTTGTTCCCCGTGCTGCTTGCCTCCAGGTTAGCTGAATCGCTGACCCTCTGGTTGTCACGCTAGTGAGTGGACAACGTCAACAGCACACGGTATAAAGAGTGTGTGTTAGAGCGAAGTGAGAATGTGGCGGACGTGGCTGACTTTCAAACTCCTGAATGCTTGTAACTAATATTGAGAGGCTGTTTCCCAACATTTAATTGGGTGAAATATAAGGGTCTTTGTATTTAAAAAATCTTTCTTGGAATAGAGAGGAAGTACTGGGAAAATATATATCTTTTGCTTTGGCACCTAAACCGTAAAGTTCCTCTATCTCCTCCCACCCCCTGGCCTTTCTCTTATGTTTACTACATTTTTCACTTTCTGGTTTGAACTTTATTCTGTGAAGATTCTGGCACAATTATAAGGATTATAAAATTATCTAGCACTCAAGGTACTCATTTTTTAATTTGAGCCATTTTCCTAGGCTCATTGAAAACTGTGGTCATTAGAAGTCACACATGTTAAAAAAAAAAAAAACATAACTACAACCAGGGAAGACCACAGAAGGCTCCTGATTTGAGCGAGTCCATACATTTAATCAATATGTAATCTGGTATTTTTATCACAGAAGGTTTTTCAGCCTTGTTGTTATATGCTAGAAAATTTTTAAAAAGCATATGTGGACAAGAACATAAAATAAATAATCTAATCTAGGGTTGCTTTCAATGATGCATGCAAGCAGAGAAAGTAAGACGTACTACCATCACAATCAGCATTTGTGCTATCTTGCCCTCTGTAGCTGATCAGTCACATTTGGATCATAGACCAAACCTATAAGGCTGTCAGCTAGGTGTATCCCCAATTTGAGAACAGCTAGCTGAGGCTCCACAGATGCAGTGACATTCCCATGGTACGTGTAGATTATTAGAAGCCTAGTGCTGGGTCTCCCCTACAGGCACACAGCACTAAACACGTATGTACTTGGTATGTGCCAAAAGCTGTGTTTAGCATACAGACTCAAGTTTAATTCTATAGCAAGTTAGAACAGTAAGCAAATTTAAGATTGTGCAAAAGTTGCATTTCTGGTCCCAAAGCCTAGTTTAATAAAAGCAAATCAGCCTTGACTATTAGCTAAGTAAATGGAAGCGTTAATTAAGTGCAGCTCCCTGGTCAGAAGTAAAAGCCTATGAAATTCAAACATACCTGAGGAATGTGAGCAGGCAGCTGTGAAGTTGTGTACAGGGTGTAGTCACACTCATTTTTGTTAGCCTGGTGTCCATGGGGACTGCAAGATAGTAAACCTTTAACAAATGTGCAAAGGAGGCGGGGAGGATGAGGAGGGGGCGGGGCCGGGGGGGGGTGAATGAAAACCCGAGAGCTGGAGAGCAGGAAGCAGAGGAGGTAAACTTCGTGCACTAATTGGCTGCATAGAAGGTGAATGTTAACTAAGGCTGTGTTTGGAGAGTTGCCAATTTGTTCTTCCTGCCTTGGCTGTTAGCTGACTGCCTTTCATTAGGTCTGAATATATATCCACCCACAAACACTGCTAGATAAGTCAACAGTTCTGTGTACACACAAACCCTGCTGTGCACACGTGCACGTGTGTGCGCACATGCACCTGTGTGCGCACACACACACACACACACACACACTTAACTTCCCATCTAACAGAAAGAACCAGAGAAATAAATGCTCAAAAACGAGGGAGATGGGTTAGAGATAAGAGGAAGCATTTCTAGTGAGAGTTGTACACCCTTAAATAATGAGGGCGACCAAACAGAAATATGCACGCAGACACACGCAGAGTTTCTGTCAACTTGGAAAATGTCTGGAGGTGGCTCTTTTGTTGAAATGGGGTTAGAAATATTCACTGAAATATAAAAGCTGCTTAAAGCCAGGGGCTTTCTAAGAACCGAAACAGGAGGGAACGAAGCCCAACTTTGGAAGATGCTAGCCAAAGGATGATCTGTTTCCAATAGAGAGAACCA
The DNA here is from genome assembly GCA_949820135.1 of Sylvilagus floridanus. Classification (NCBI taxonomy): domain Eukaryota; kingdom Metazoa; phylum Chordata; class Mammalia; order Lagomorpha; family Leporidae; genus Sylvilagus; species Sylvilagus floridanus. Next base: position 118,434,026 of record OX463236.1, on the reverse strand, counting down.
CCTTAAGAAAGGTCCGGAGACCCCACAGAAACCAAGTACAGTAAGAGGAAGTTGGGAGTGTGGGTGTCAGGCTGTCAGCGGTGTGACAGCTATGGTAACTACCCTCTAATCCAGCCAGCTCCAGCCACGCTCTCCGCTGACACCACCAGGACTGACTGACAGCTGCGGAGCAGGCACTTCTTACAGGCCCCGCTGACATCCAGTCTATTAAGGCTGACAAGCACAAAGCAGAGATTTGCCCTGAATGGTTTGGTACTGAAGCCTAGTAAAGGGGTTATTTGAAAGGTCTTAGAGAAAGTGTCAGACTCCAGCTCAGATGATAACAATATTGTAATGATGGTACTGGACAATGAAGTGTGATGATTGCCCATCCGGGCTGGGAAGGCTGTAGGCGAACGGGGAGTGCAGGGAAGGAGTGTGCCCAAGCCGATGCTCCGAGGCCGAGGCCGGCATGCAGCCGTAGGAGGAATCTCCCCTAGCGGGGTGTTTCCTGGGCCTTGGTGTGGCAGGGGGGAGGGATGTGACCCCAAGTTGAATACTAATTGTGATAGGCACCAGGGGTGGGCTGGCAGTAAGCAGCGATGGAGAACAAGGTATAATCCAGGTAGCCCCTGAAAGGAACGTTTGCCTGCCTTTGGTTCGCTCTTCAGTCCACCAGGGAGCACTGACCATGTTTTCCAGGAGGAAATGCATGCTAATTTTCCAATTGCTGCTTTGCTTGTTGACTTTGGCTGAAGAGTAAATTAGCTACTGCAATGCCATGGCCACGAGTCTGCTCCGGCTCCCCCTGGGTGCCTGGCACTGTGTCAACACCTCCCCGAATATACCCAGTGGGCTCTTTCCCTGGTGAAAAATGGATGTCTCCCCGCAATGTCTTTTCCTAGTTCTCTCTATGCAATAGAAAAAGGGCAAGTCCCATAACCCTGCTTTATGGATGGGAAAATGTCCACCACTCTCCCTGCGTATTCCATTTGGATGAGGCCTATTGGTGTGTGCTTAGATATTTCTTGTCCATTTCCAATTCTTCCACATGACTTGAGTTCTTACTATAAGGCAAGTGCTTAGGTGGGGGCCTAGGGGCACCACAGTGAGCAAGAGAGCGTAGTCCACGGCTTGTGGCTGGCTTTCAGCTACCAGCATGGCAGCTGTTGGTAAACTGACATATGTCCATATCTGCAAGTCACCACCACGCCAACCCCCAAGGGAATCCCCACCTCCCTCTCCCACTCCACCTGCTTCTTTGGCTTTTTCCTTGGGAGTCCCTCAAGTCCCCTGTGGCCCAGCAAGAAAAGAATGAATGCCTGGCATAGCCATCCCTCTCCCAGCATTGCATCCGGCATGCGTTCTGATGGGTAGTTCTGATTTTCATGGAGATCAGTGGTGAAAGGGTTAAAACCCAGTCACAGGTGGCACTAACAATTTAAAAATTCATGAAAAATTTTCAAGCGTTGCTTCCAGATTTCCTACTTTATTTTTCCAGAATTCTTCTGTAAAAGATATCTTGTAAAAGTTTTCCTACCTAGAGCTTCCTTGGGAGCCCTAAACATAAGGACAGTTGAAGTTTGAGGGTGTTGAAAGTCTGAAAGCAGAAATTCAGCACCATCAACAAGAAAGGAAAATTTGCTCTTAGAAATTTGGATTTTTTATATGGATTCTAATCAACACATCTTCAGATCTGATCAGACTTCTCCCAATTTTTTTTCTACAATGGTCCATGCGCATTATTATTTCTATCATGCAGAAACAATAGCCTCAAAACTGTGCCCTTTTACCCCAATGTTAGTAGAATGGAGAAAAAACTGGGTAACTGGCAATGCCATGCCACTGGAAACCAGCGGTGCCTGCCAGGACGGTAAACGTGCATATCCCTCTCCATCACTGCACCCACAGACATGAAAAACAGCAACTACACTCATCAAAATATTCAGCAGCCATCCCAGGGAGACCGGAGCTGGGGCATTCCATTTTTGAAGGCATCTAAAAAATAAAAGTTTATGGATCAAAGCCAAGAAAAAATAATACTGGGTGGAGTGTGTAAAGGACTTTTGTGGTTTTTAGAGGGCAGCATTGTGGTATAGTGGGTTAAGCCTCTGCAGGGCTGGCATCTCATATGGGTACCAGTTTGAATCTCAGCTGTTCCATTTCTGATCCAACTCCCTGCTAATGCTCCTGGGAAAGCAGCAGAGGATGGCCCAACTGCTTGGCTCCCTGTACCTGCGTGGGAGACCCGGATGAAGCTCCTGGCTCCTGGCTTCACACATGCCCAGCCCAGCCATTGCTGCCATTTGGGGAATGAATCAGTGGATGGAAGACCTCTCTTTCTTTCTCTCCGTCTCTCCCTCTCTCTCTGTAACTCTTCCAAATAAATTTTTAAAAACTTGAAAAATATGTTCTTTTCAAGAAAATTTATTTTTAAAAAAGAAATTATTTTTAATGTTCTAAATATCTTTACAAGAGAACTAGGAAATGGAAAGAGAAGATCCTCTCTCTGCCCAGCACTGCCAGATAGGATGACATCCTGCTTAACCCTGGAAGCTGGTCCAGGACATGTGTACGTTTAGCGTGGAGAGGACTAACCATGGAGACGAGACTAGTGCAGATAACCAAACGGTTGATGAACGCCATAGTTTCCTCTTGTTTGCAATTGAATGAACACAAAAGCAGAGCAGCACGGTGTCAATGAATAGATTATAGAGCAGGAGCAAACCTGGGAAGATAACTTACTCTGATTCAGCCGCAAACTCCGTTACCTTCAAGTTTATGGAAAAGACAGCACGAAGAGTCAGTGAAGACCAAGAGGGAGCAGAAGGGGAGAGCAAGAAGGAGGAGGAGAAAGAGCTTCCATAAAACTCTACTGGAGAACATCATAAACGCGAAAAAGAACAATCAGGATCGATTTCATGGCAACCCAAAGAATGCAACTCTCCTTTAAGGATAGCGAGGGAAACAACCTGCAGGACATTGAACCACTGTGGCAGGAGACAAACCTGAGAATCCAGAGGACTTCCTGTTAGTATGGCATAATAGTAGCACCCTTTGTCCATCTTCATCCCCTGCTGGTACCCTGCACAGAGCAACAACAGGTAAAATATAAAGAGATATATAAAGCATGCTACATAGGGAGTCTTCAAACAGCTCATGGAAATGTGCATTACATAAAAACTACATGTGGATTTTGAAATATTTTTGCCCCAAAATATTTATCTTTTAAAAACATGTATTTATTTTTACTTATTTGAAGATCAGAGACAGATATGGATAGAGATCTTCCACCTGCTGGTTTACTCCTCAAATGTTGCAAGAGTCAGAGCTGGGACGGGCCTGGGACTCAATCAAGGCCTCCCATGTGGGTTGCAGGGACCCAAATACTTGAGCCATCACATTCCGCTCCCAGATGGCACATTAGCAGAAAGCTGCAATTGGAAATTAAGATGGACCTCAAACCCAGGCACTTGTATATGGGATGCAGGTGTCCTATGCAGCATATTAATTGTGCAAATGCCCCAAAATGCCAAAATTATGTTTTAATTCCATTATTTCCACAACCAACTTTTTTTTAATGTAACCTCCTAATCAAAAGAAAAGTAAATTTTTGCAGAATAAAACCAAACAGAAACACAATGCATTCAGCAGAGGTAAAAATACAAATTTCTGGGCATTGAAGTCTAGAAGAAGGCAGGTGCAACCAGGAGTTTATATTCCAAAGAGAGCAGAACCAGTCTGCATGACAAATCGGGAGCTGAGGAGATAACACCCAACCATAAAGGTACGATGAAGAAAAAACACAGGAGGAAAGAGAGGAAGGTGGGCCCTAAACAGCCCTCCCGGGGGATGGATCTGTTAGAGCCTAAATATTGCTGGGACAGTAATGCCAAGCCTACAATATCAGATCTGGTTTTGGATTAAAGGCCTGGCAAACCAGAATGGTCTAACACAGAGAAGAAATACACGAGTGAGCACCAGTGAGAGGAAGTTAGAGGAAGAGTCTCAAACCAGTTTAGGTCCCCAAGACTAAAATTACAAAACACATGAAGATCAGCAAGCAAATTAAAAAGAGAAGATCAAAATCAATGAGCAGAAAAGGAATTCCATCCATATAATCTATAGATTAATCTGAAAATGAATTTCAAAATCAACTTGTTTAGAATCCTGAAAGGGACAAAGGAAATTATAATTTTTAAAAAAATAGTCATAAAACAAAATGGCAAAATTGTAACACTAGCAGGTATATTTGAAAGAAAGCCAATAGAAATTCCGGAAGTAAAAAATGTAAAGGTCATAAAGTATAAAAACCAATGATATCAGTAGAAATGGCAGAGTAAGAACCAGTAAAAATTCTCTCCTCTGAAAATCAAGTAAAACAAAACTGGCAAAAATGGTCAGACAACTTCTTCAGAACTCTGAGCATTAGGCAAAGACTTGAAGCAAACCAGAGAGTGTTTACACAACAAAAACAGGTGCTGTTGGTAAGAACCATCAACTTGGTGGTATTCTAACTTGCCCTAGTCTCATTCTCCATCTTCACCTCGGAGGCAGCCTTGAAACTCAACAGCTTGCAATCACGGTGAAAATCAGTATCTTGGCAGTCATTGGCGTGGGCAGAATGGGACGCAAGCGTCTTCAAAGCCCTATTCCCAGAACATAGTCAATATTTGACCTTTCTGGTGTTCCCTGGGAAACCACTTTTGCAAGACTGCCCTTATCGGACCTGAACTGGGGCTTCCCCGTGCACAAAGCCTTTTCCCTAGAGGTGATTGTTGAAAATAGTTACAGGCAGTTATGTAACTTGGTTAACTGTCTACAGAGACAGTTTAGAGTTTGTGTAAACAATAGACTAGCCAGAAAGATTAAAAGGAAAAGCTGGGAAATGAAAAGTTCTAACATATTCCTGAGAATTTAGAAGTACATGTGTATATGTAGGGCTGTGGACATGCTTAGGAATGACACAAGAATACACTACCCTCTTATCTCTGCCTGGCCTTGAGGATCTGCACAGTAGGAAGTGAAGACTATGACAGAGTTTGTTAGCTGCCTGGCTCAGTGTAGAGGGTGTATTCACACACACACACACACATACACACACTCGCTCAGAACCCCTTGGCAAAAACTGGGAGGCTTATTATTCTAAGAATTTAAGAAAATCTCCATTGAATTATTAGCTGACCTCTGAAATACTCAACCAGAGATTCCAGTGGCCAAATATTATATATAATACAAACTATAGAATTAGTTCAGATGTCACTAAATAGATAACAACTATAAAAAAGCAGGAACATCAACAGCCTTGGAAATAGAGGAAAATCTTATTTCCAGAATTGACACAGTATTGTATTTAAAATGTCCAGTGTTCAACTAAAACTGCAAGACATGCAAATAAAGAAACAAGTATGATCACACCTAACAAAACAAAACAATCAATAGAAACTACCCCTGAGAAAATCCAGATGTTGAACATACTAGACAAACATTTTTAATATAGCCAAAAAATAAAGATAATTATGTCTAAAGAACTAAAGAGAAATATGAGAACAAGGTCTCACTAAATATAGGATATTGTTAAAGATATAAAAATATCAAATAAAAAATAGGAAACATGAGGCTCAAAATGCACTAACTGAAATGAAAAGTTCACTAGGATGGTTAAAGACTGGATCTGAGCAAACAGAAGAAAGAATCAGCAAGCTTGAAGAAACATCATAGATATTATGCAGGCTGAAGAACAGAAAGAAAAATACAGAAAAATGAACACAGCTCCAGAGACCCATGGGACATCACCCAGCACAGAAACATACATATAATGAGAGTACCAGAAGAAAATGAAGAGCGATAAGAGAGAAGAAGAAATAGATAACAAAGACAGTCACAAGAGAAACAACTCGTCACATGCAAGGAAGCATCAATGTGACTGACAGCTGGTATACCATCAGAACCCGCAGGATCCAGAGGCAGCAGAATTCTGAAGGGGAAAAAAATCAATCAAGAATCTCATATCCAGTGGAATTGTTCTTCCAAAATGGAGCAAAGAAGGCAAAAAAGATGAAAAATAGATAAACCAAAATAAAGAGTTTCCATAAAACAAAAAACTGGAAGAGTTAATTTCTATAAATAAAACCTAAGTGATTTTGTTGCTTGTATACTTGCCTTGCAAAAATACTAAAGACAATTCTTCAGGATTGGGCTGAAATGGAAAGATATTAGACAGTAATGTAGAATAGCAACATGAACAAATAAAGAGTATTGTTAAAGACAACTGCATAGGTTAATATAAAAAATAGTAAAAAATATATTTTGTGTTTCTAATTCCTTTCCCACCAATGTTGTTTTAAAACCAATATCATAAAGCAATAATTATAAATCCATGTTGAAGGGTACAACATATATGAAGATGTAATTTGTGACAAATACAGCACAAACAAAAGGAGGCAATGAAGCTATATGGGAGCAAAGTTTGTTTGTTTGTTTGCTTTTAAATACTTATTTATTTGAAAGACAGAGTTATAGAGGCAGAGGTGGAGGCAGAGAGAGAAAGATCTTCCATCCACTGGTTCACCTCTCAAATGGTCACAATGGCCAAAGCTGGACCAATCCAAGCCAAGAGCCAGGAGCTTCTTGCAGGTGTCCCATCCAGGTGCAGGGGCCCAAATACTCAGGAACTCTTCTGCTTTTCCAGGCCATTAGAAGGGAGCTGGATCAAAAATGGAGAACCCAGTTCCTAAACTGGTGCCCATCTGGTATTCTGGCACTATAGGCAGTGGCTTTACTCACTATGCCACAGCGCTGGCCCCAGGAGCAAAGTTTTTGTGTACAATAACATTAATCTGAGAAGATTGTTAAAAATTAAGACATAAATGGAAGTTACTAGGGAAATCACCAAGAGATTAACTAAAACAAAACAAAACAAAACAAGATGGTTAAAAAGGCGCTGTAGAAAATATCTATTTAACATACAAGAAAGCAGTAATGAGGAACATAGGAAGAAAATAGACATAAGGCATCCAGGAAACAACTTGGAAGGTGAAAAACACAAATTCTATCTTATCAACAATTATATTAAATGTAAATTAGTTATATAGTCAAAAGGCAGATACTGGCAGAATGGCTTAAAAATGGCATGATCCAACTAACATAAAGAACATAAAGAGGCTGAGAAGGAAAAGATGGAAAAGATATCTCATGCAAGCAATAACCAAAAGAGAGCTGAAGTGGCTATACTATACCGATCATACAAAAAATTAAGACAAAAATAATTGCTAGATATAAAGAAGAATATGCTATAATGTGAAACAATCAACCCATCAAAATATAATAAACATATGCACCTAACCACAGAGTACCAAAATACATGAAAGAAAAACTGGCAAAACTAAAGGAACAAACAGACAACTCAGGAATAACAGAGATTTTAGTACTCCATTTTCAGTAAAGAATAAAACACTAATTAGAAAATTAACAAAGATGAAAATTAATGCAGATGTCTTGCACAACACTATAAACCAACCAGACCAGATATTGATAGAACATTTTAACCCAACAGTGACAGAAAACACATTCCTCATTTTTCTTAAGTGTATATAGAGATTATCAACAATAAATAATCTATTAAGTCATCAGCAAGTTTCAGTATATTCAAAAGTATTTAAATTGAGGTAGGCAGTTTGTCTAGTGATTACATAAGTTAAGGGTCCCAAGTCCCACGTTGAAGTGCTGGGGTTTGAGATCCAGCTCCCATTGCTGACTTTAGTTTCCTGCTAGTGCAGACTCTGGGGGGCAGCAGCAATGGCTCAAGTAATTGAGTTCCTGCCAGTCACGTGGGAGACCTGGATTGAGTTCCCAACTCCCAGCTTCTGCACATTCAGTCCTGCTGTTGTGGGCTTTTGGGGAGTGAACCAGCAGATGGGAACTCCCTCCCTCTCTCTCTCTACTTCTCAAATAAATAAAAATTTCAAAAGTAGTTAAATCACATAAAGAGTATTCTGTGACCACAGAATTAGAAATCATTAGGAAGAGCTAATTCATAAATAGTTGAAAATTAAATCATTAATTATTAAATTAAATTATATGTAAATGTACAGTTATTATATAAATAAATTTTAAATTAATATACTATATAAACATATAATTATATATAAATATATGATTTATAGAAGTATATGAAAATTAATATATAAATTAAATTAAATAATAGGTCAAATAAGAAGTCACAATGGAACTTGGAGATGAGTGAAAATAAAAACATATCAAAATTTATGATATGCAAAGAAAACAGTAAGTCATGCATCACTTGATGATAGGGATATAGTCCAAGAAACGCATCATTAATTGGTTTTTGTCTCTGTGAACATTATAAAGTGCACCTACACAAATCTAGATGGAAGAGGTGAGTCACTTAATGTAGCCTCTTGATGCAATCAAGACTCACCGTGAACATGACATCTATAAAGCTACTACCAGCATAACATGGCACTGTTCTACGAGAAACCTTTTTCTTAAAAACAAAGATTTATTTATTTATGAATGTATGTATGTATGTATGTATGTAAAATGCAGAGCAACAGAGAGAGAGATACAGACAGAGGGATCTTCCAGGCTCTGGTTCACTTCCTAAATATCCAAGTCAGGTCTTGGCCAGGCTGAGGCCTGAAGCCAGAAACTCCATCCTGGTCTTCTACCTAGGTGGCAAGGGCTGAAGATCCCTCTTCCTTCGCCTCCTGCGTGCCTTAGCAGGAAACTGGATTGGAAGCAGAGCAGCAGGGCTTAAACTGGCACTATGGTACAGGGTGCAAGCATCCCCATGGCAGCCCCAGGAAACTTCTTTTAATAAGTAAAAGTAGCACACTCTAAAATAATGATAAAATTATAATATGGTAAACCCAAAAGCCAGTAACATAGTCATTTATTTCATTATCAAACGTTATATACTGTACATAATTATATGCGTTGTACCTTTAAAAGTCATTTATTTGAGAGAGAGAGACAGATAGTAGAGACAGCTCCTATCAGTGGTTCATAACTCAAATGTCCACAGACTTGGAACTGGGCTTGAACTAAAACCAGGAGCTGGACACTCAGTCTGGGTCTCCCACAAGGGTGACAAGAATCCAATTACTTGAGCCATTACCACTGCCTCCCAGAGTTTGCAGGAGGCTGGAGACAGGAACTAGGGCAGAGAATTGAACCTTGGTACTCTGATGCTGGATGCTGGTGTCTTAGCCTGTGTCTTAATTCACTACTCTAATCACCTGTCCTGTGTGTGCTATACTTTTATTTGACTGGCATTACAAAAGTTTGTTTATATCAGCATTATCAGAAACACATAAGTAATGTACCATGCTATCACACTGCAACAACGATGTCAGGGGATGATGGGACTTTTCTCCGTGTTTACTGAGACATTATTCACAATGACCAAGATATGTCCATCAATGAAAAAATGGATAAAGAAAATATGGTGGGATATACAATGGAATACTACTCAGCCTTAAAAAGGGGCAAGGAATCCTCTAATTTGTAGCAATGCAGTTTAATCTGGAGGCCATTGTGCCAAATGAAATAAGCCAGGCACAGAAAAGGAAAACCACACAGTCTCACTTGCATGTGGAATCTAATAAAGCTGAATTCACAGCAGTAGAGAGTAGGACGATGGTTATCAAAGGCTGGGGGCGAAGGGTAGTGGGCATGAGAAATTGCTGATCAAAGAATACAAAGTTCCAGACTGGAGGAATATGTTCTAAGGTCTATTGCATGGCAGGGTGACTATAGGCAGCAATAATCTATTACATACTTCAAAATCATTAAGAGTAAATTTCACCATAGAAAATATAGGTAAGCAAGTTATTGGACATACTAATTGGCTTGACTTAACCATTCCACGTTGTATGCACACTATATATCAAAGCAGAAAATTGTATACCATAAATGTGTACAAATATGATTGCAAATCAAAATTATTATTAGTAGTAGTAATACCTAGCAGTTGCAATTACTATGGGGACTAAAAAGCAGCGATATGAAGCACTTAGCATAGGGCATGGCACAACCGCATAACAATTCAGGACCTGTTGGATCCCTCCCTAGCCAGCAAGTTCTGGAGGCATTCTGCTGAACCAAAGCCAGCGTGGTAGGCTTTTCAGGAGAACCCTACTTGAGGCCTGCTGGAGAATTTTAAAGTAGTTCAGGGTTTTTTTTTTTTCCTTGCAAGTCTGGAATGGTAGTAGAATCCTAAACATTTAATATTACCAATTAAGCTAAACAGCTAATAATTCATCTGATGTACCCTTGCCAGGTTCATCTTTCAGTATCTTTTTTTTATATTTTTAATATAATGAACATAATGATGCTGACTCTCTAATAGTATGATTCAGAATGGGCCAAGGTTTACAGATCCTGATAGAATAACGCACAAGTCATTAGCATTAGGGCCGAAGCTTGCCTGCCATACAATGCCAGAAGGTTAATACTTTTTTTGCTCCTAGCCAGTATGAATATTTATCGGTACATAAATTCAGGTTGAGTAACACAGAACTGAAAATAGTGTAATAAGCATTTCCCAGTGATCCACCCCTGTCCAGTGTAATTCTTGATGCCAGGTACCCTCTACCATTGAAGGAAGAAGTCAACATACAAGGAATCTTCAAAATATGAGTTTGCTGACTCAGCAGATTCTACATCCAAAGGTTATTGCATTTCAGAGACAGTGTCTAACTCTTTTCCACGTTTTGATCATCTCAGTTAAAGTACTTTTCTTTGACTTTTCTCTACTAATGCTATATGTGTGGTTGTTATGACCTACTTTGCCAGCTAAGGAGAAAAATGTGATTACATCCTACATCCTTCAAATTGGGATCTTTTGATCTCCTACTCAATGACAGAAATCCAGAATCTTTCTAAGGGCATCCTGCTACATGATCTAAGAATTCTGGAATTCTCTCAATCTGGAGAGACCCAGACCTGATTCCAGGTGCCTCTCAGAGAGCAAACCAAAGAATCGCACTAGGTGACCAGATGCCCCAGTATGCAACAACTTATGGTTGGTCTCTCATACTTGAGTGCATTTTGAAACTGTATGGCAGTTCTCTTACTCGTTCAAGGCTGTGGACAGACTTTATCAGTGCTTAGAATATAAGAGCTGGTTTGAGGCAGGACCACCCTAATACACCCTGTACCAGAGTCAGCCCCTCTTGGAGTCAGCCTGGGCACTGCTGTGGAAGGAGGAGTCTTTCCCTCGTGGATGTCTCCTCTTGTCTGATCTTTCCTTTCTTTTCCTGTTAGGAGAGCTCAGGAGAGATTATCTGAGTTCAGCATAGACATTCAAAGATGCTGACCCTCAACAGGGAGGTGGAGGTGTGATGGAGTTGACAGTGCAGCTGTTTCTTCCCAAAAGAATTCTTGGTGTCTATGAGAATGTCTTCATTTTCCCCACAGTGATCAAATCTACACCCCAAGCTGCTATCTGGAGGGGTTTCTTTTGTCAACCCACAGAAAGAACTTGAAAGGGGGCTCCAAAAATTTCAAGGAAAATACTTAACTATGAAAAAAACTGCATGGATCTCAAAACCAATTTTTTTGAACCAAAACTAACTTATTTGCTAATTCTGTTTTCCCATACATTCCTCTTTACTTACCCAGGGCAGCCAATGCCCACTTACCTGCTAGTCATATAACTGGCCAGGGGTGGGGCCAGGGAGCATTTCCAGTGAGTCTTTGAGAACAAGTTATATTGCAAAACAAGTACCCAAATCACCAAGACAAGCTATGTCTTCAGGGAGGACTTCCTCTCCTGGAGGAAAGAAAAAAAATTTATGTTCCAAGTAGACACTGCACTAGGCTAGGGGTTCATAGGAGAAAATTAAGAGGAGGCGAGCTTTAGAGTCAGCCTGATGTCTGATTTAACTCTGGTTCTGCTATGTACTACATGTGTTCAAGCAAGTAACTTAATGACTCTGAGTCCACATAGTAAGTATGTATGCAGGAAGTGGCGGTGTTTGTTGTAGGAACCCAGTGCATCCCAGAACCCCTCAGTGTGAGCTTGGGCTCACACAACATACGCCACACTGTGCTGTGTCACCTTGCCAGCTCCAAGAGTCCAGAATGTGAACTCAGCTCTCTAGATTTTTAAAGGATAGGAAGACCCTGGGGATGGGGGGTGGGGGGAGATGTTGAAATAGGTGTTGGGCCAATCAACCTACAGTATTTGGCACCCGGACAAAGACCTGTATGAAAACACAGGCAGCCAGAATGGAGGTGGCAGCTGCAGGGCCCTTTGAGCCATGGAGGCTGGGCAGTGATGGGGAGGGCACTGGTCAGGAGCCACAGCTCACCTTGGTAGTCACTTCCAAAAGGGTTTAATGAAGTTCTCCAGACAAAATAGATGGCCTGGGAGATAGGTCCCCAGTGACATTCAGAGTTGGGATTCTGTGGCAGTGGGAGCCACACCTTGCAGAGCAATCGGAACCGCCTATTCCATTTTGTTTGCTTGATTTTTTTTTTTTTTTTTTTTTTTGCTTTTAAGAGTTTTATTTCAAGAGAGACCCCTCCCCACAATCTGCTGGTGCCACCCCCAAAAGCCCACAGTCGGCAGAGGGAGGGCCGAAGCCAGGAGGTGGGAAGGCAGTGTTGGATCCCAGGTGGGTGGCATGGGGAGGGGGTGGGGTGGCACAGCATTAGCGGGAGCCTGGAATGGAGAAGTAACCAGGAACTCGAGAGGCGATGCCGGAGGCTTCTACCCTCAGCCTGTCATCCTGTGCCCACTCTGGCTGCAAATCAGCTGCACTTAAAGAACAATGCATTCTGTTGAGGGATGCGTTCCACCCCACAGAGTGGCTGGGTTCGATTCCCACTCCTTCCGCCAACCCAGCATCAGCATCAGGCCCAAGCTTCCGGATTCTAAACAGAAGCTGTGTGGGCTTGGGACTGGGATTGCTGGCAGTGTCACTGAGCCACCTCCCAGGACCCTGGAAAACACCTTTTGGGTTACTATGACCACCACAGCAGAAGGACAGGCCCCCTTGCCCAACCCAAAGCAGAGCAGACCTTGATATTACTCTGTAAGCTCTGGGAGGCACCCGGCCGGTTCAGGCAGGGCCAGGAAGCTGCCCCCACGCAAGTACACACTGCTCAGCTGAGCAGCCAGCGAGGAGGTGGGATATCCCGGTGAGGCTTCCTTGGCCATGTTTGCTTGACTTTTAAGCCGAAGTTTCTACCGAACAATTTCACTGGGGACTTTTTCCCATTTTACTTCTGTGTTTTCCTGTGAGTGACTGAGGAACACAAAAAACCCCATCCCTTTGTATTAAAAAGCACTTTTATGGCATAAACAGGAGATAGGCACAGGGCATGCTGACCTCTGAAATCCTATCAGGGGTGTTGGGGAGTGAAATCCATTTCCACTCGAGCTATTCGGTGAGCCCTTCAGAGCCCCTTTTATGCGGGGATCCTATTATTTAACAGGCACTTTCAATTGAGACCAGCATCCTGAATCTCAGGCAGCGTGGCTTTTATTGGAAGTCTCTGCCACATTTAAACATCTTTAATACATTTTAAAAATAGAATTGTAAAAGGCAGCAACCAGACTTCAAAGCGTAGACATGTTGGCCAGCATCGTGAAGCTGGCGACGATTTTCACTGGTTGTAAAGCTCGTGGAGCCTCCTCCAATCCCAGGACCCCGAGGAAGGGGTTCAGCGCACATTCCTCCTCGAGGTCTCCTGGATGGCCTTGAACAGAGCAGCTCTGGGGGGAGCAGAGAGGGAAGGAGCCAGGCCGATCGAGGGTGGATGCAGAGGTGCCAACCAGAGCCAGCAGGGTATGAGCAGAGCTCAAAGAGAGCAGGCAGAACCCCAAGGAAACCAGGACTCCATGCGGGCCTGGCTTTGCGGTCTTGCACCTCTGGGCTCCGCCTAGGTCTGCCTGCCACATGTCCTCTGTCTCCAGGTAAACCTCATCGTTCTCTGGGTTTTTGCCCACGCTGAACATGACAGACGCTGCCTGTACTCCAGTGAACACTCTTCCACTTTGGCTCCCATCTTCCACTCCCAGCTCTAGCGCCTCGAGAGAAAGAGTTGCATCTTGGGCATCGCCTGTCCCCAGGAGAGTAAATACGCTGAAAGAATATAGAGTCTCTTGGGAGAATCTGGGCAGAGGGGTCTGCTTTGGGGGCATTATTCAGGAAGGTTGTTCAAGTTTCCCTAGCCTAACACAGTGGTTCACAAACTGGGGTCCCTGCCCCAGCAGTGCGACTCTTGTGTGGTAAGTTGTTAAAGATGCACATTCTCGGGACCGATGCTGTGGCCTATCGGGTGAAGCCACCATCTGCAGTACCAGCATCCCATATGGGTGCCAGTTCAAGTCCCGGCTGCTCCACTTCTGATCCAGCTCCCTGCTGGTGTGCCTGGGAAAGCAGCGGAGGATGACTCAAGTGCTCGGGCCCCTGCAGCCATGCGGGAGACCCAGAGGAATCTCCCAGCTTCAGATCAGTTCAGCTGCAGCCATTGTGGTTATTTGGGGCGTGGGCCAGAGGATGAAGGATCTCTCTCTCTCTCCCTTTCTCTCTCTCTTTCTCTCTATCTTTCCATCTCAAATAAATAAATTTCTTTAAAAAAAAAAAAAGATGCACATTTTCAGTCCCGGCCCCTGACCTGTGGGGGAGTGAGCGAGCTGGAGGATGGGAGAGCTAATGGCAGACTTCCAGAATGAAGACTGGTAGCTTTCCAGGTCTGGAGACCCAGAAGGAGCTGAAGTTTCAGTCTGAGTCAGAATACAGGCAATGGTCAAGGTATCCCTTGGAGGACAGGCAGGCAGGAAGGAGTCCCCACAGTCTGCATTTTTCCATTTTTTAGCAGCCTTTCAGGTGATTCTGATGCACGATCAAGTTCAAGAATCAATGACTTATGCCTTCCAAATTGAGGATATATAGGAAATAAATATTTGGGGTTTATCTATGCAGTAAAGCCACTAGTAGCACACTCCAATGGGCTGTTCCAAATGTGAAATTAGATGATGTATGTAAAGCTAAGCCTCATACATAGTTGTCACTAAGAATTATTGAATGGCAAATACTGCATCTTAGTTGGCTTTGTTTTGCTGGGTCAGTGACTTTGGGAAAGTATTCCCACAGTGACCTTGTCCCATGATGCCTTCAGGTTGCCCACACAAGAGTCCTCAGGTTCATCTAAGTACCCAGGTTCCCCCAGCTAAGCCCTGCCTGTGCTTTCACAATCCCTGGCAGCCTGCTGCCTGCCCCAGGCTCTGTCCTGGTCCTCACCCAGGCAGGATCGCGCAGGGCAGGCAGCCGTCACCGCTCCTGCTCTCCAGGGAAGAGTCACCTGGCCCAGAGTCAACCTAAGTGCACACGACGAGGGCCTCAGAGAACAAAGTGAGGTGGCCGGGCCCCTCCTCATCCTCGGACGGGACAAGGAGGCAATGAAGCGACCCTGCAGTGCCAGCCTTCAAACGGCCAATTAAGTCATGTAAAGTTTTCCAATTGATTTCCTCTTAACGGAGTCACAATAGTTTAAAATCGGTCAACAAACCACATCCCTCCTTAAGGAAAACAGGCAGACCCTACTGCTTTACTTAATTCCACCAGACTGCCAGCATTGCCGCCTCCCCACTCCAGCAAAATCCAATTTAGCTCTTCTGTCTGCTGCCCCAGAATGAGTCTCCCCTCCAAACAGAAAGACGCTTGGGAGCCCTTTCTGGGGTGATGTCCCCAAAGAGTCTTTTCATGACAGCAAAAGCATACAGACATCCACATGCCCTCAATGTCCAGAGCACACACCGCTTTGATGGGAAGCTATGGGGAGGGCAGGGGTGCTATTTTCAAGGGCCGGGACTGCTCCATACATCACACACTGGACCATGCCTTTCCCTCCTCCCCAGGAGCTGCTACCAAGTAACACCGGCGTGGGCACTGCTGAATCACTGCAGGGCTGATGGAAAGCTACCAAGCTCTGGCACTCCAGGCCAATGAAATCCTGCCCTCTTGGTCGCCAATAAATAATGCTTTGAAAATTATGGTTATTACTGTTCTTTTAATACGTCTGCAGTGCCTCAGTGCCCCGCCCCCCGCCAGCTCCATTTGTTTTCCTGTGGGAGCCAGGTCTTTGAAGCCAGCTTCTTCCTGAGCAGAGTGAAGATGTAGCACCCTTCTCTGCCTGGCTGACCCTCCCTGGAGAGGCCCGATGGGGGACACTTGCCACCCGGTGGGACTTTTCTCATTAGCCCTGCAGGCAGCGTGGATTCCTGGCTGGCCAGCCTTAGTCTCTAGGCAGAAAACCCCCCAAATTTGGCGAGAAATATTAGAGGTGGTCAGAGTATGACATCTAGTTTATTATCACCCAAATATGTTCTGTCTAACACTGACAGAAGAGGAGAAGGAGACTCCCCCCGGCTTCAGATGACTGATGGAAGGAAACAGCCAGGGAGCTCCTCCCTGTCATAGGATTCAGCCACTGCTGACGGAATAGCCCCTACAACAAACGTTGGAAAGGACTTTGAAAATGGGACCAGCTGAACAAGTAACATGAAGGCAATACATGCCAGAATATCATTCGTACAACCAAGAGTTTTCAAGTCACCTTGACCCCACTGATGGTAACGAGAGGACTGGGGCCAGGTCCCCCCCTGCCCTGAAGGAACTTCTGATTCCAAACAGGAACTAAGACACAGGCACAGAGAACGTCACAAAAAGCAGAAGCACACGAGTAAGAGTGAGACATCTATGCACGCACGTACCGTGGGAGACTAGCCAGAAAGGAAGACGTGGCGCCCGGTGTGGAGTGAGTAGGGCTTCCTGGAGAAGGCACTTGAATGGCATTTGGGGGAACGTCATGCATTTCAAGAGCTCTAACATAGGAGAGCCTCATTTTTGCCCTCCTGACTCGCCTCTGCTTTCCTGGGAGGCCAAGTCCCCTCCCCGCCATGGCACCCTTGTTTGCAGCAGGAATGTAGTCTTTTGAGCCTCTGCTGACAGATGCACTGAAGGAATATCAGACAGGACCTCATGTGCATGGGCTGCAGAAATTTGGCACCAAAATAAGCTTATCTTTTCATTCCATTCTCCACAGACTTTTAAAAATGCCCTCATCTGTAGCAACACTGAAAAGGATTATTGCACAGGTTATTAATTAAAGACATTTATATCCATCCATTACTTATTAGTATTACTAGAATAAAGATACTTAATTTTGATTTAGTTGATGCTATTAATAATGCTGTATCACTGTGATGTAGACAAATCCAGACTTTCTTTGGTAAAAACCTCCTTTTGGTCCCAAACCCTTTACAACAAACTGATTTCCAAGAGGTCAGTGACCCTGCTTCAGAAAATTATGGGGAAATTATTTCCATTATTTTTATTTCTCTCAGCAAGCCATGCAATGAGTATAAAAGGTGATGGATGATATAGAATCATTAGGATATTTGTGAAAATCAGGTTTCAGACAGTTCCTAGTGAGGTAAAAGAAGAACCGACTGAAGTTATCAAGTACTTTCCTATTTAAATTTTGGTATGAAGTCAAGTGTTCCTGAACTTGAAGGACGAGTTGAATAGAAATAACCCATGGAGGTAATTGGTTTTACTATTTGGCAGTAATTGGTTCAACATAAGATGTCCACAAACATAAAGTTCTTAAGCAAAATTTTGAATGAGATTCCTATCATGACAAATGTACATTTGCTAACATTCAGTCACCTATCATCCAAAATACAAAAAGAGTTATGGCTCTAGCTGGGGTTAATTACCTTGGCTCACAAGTGAAGTTGGTTTCTATAATGGTCATACTACTGAGAAAACGATAACTAAATTCACGAGTTCCTCCAGAGCTTTCTCATGTTCATTCATGACCTTGGAGGGTATTCTCACGTTCGTGAGTCTATAGTTCCACAATGAATTGTACCTGGAGTACTTTCACTTCTGTCGGAAGGAAAAAGAAGTTTGGCTGAAATCCATCTTATTTTTTACTTTCAAATATACCCAGATAGTTTCATATGGAGAAATATTTCCAGCCATTAAAATTACACTTTTAAAAGACAATTCACAAAGAAAAATACTACATTCACACAAACACACAAACATATTGTATATTCTGTGTTTCAATTTCATTAAAAATCTATTGTATAAATTTTAACAAAAATTTTGAATAATTTATGACTACCTCTGGGAGATGAAATAATAGATAATTTAAAAATTTTCCATTTATCAGTAATTATATAGAGCATGCAAAGCATTTTATGACCAGGAACTTTGTTGAAATATTAATGTCGCTTACACAACTCTTATTTACAGTCAATGACCATGGATACTATGGGGAGCTATCACCACATAAAATACACACACACACACATGCACACACACACATAAAGTTGAGATAGGGATAAAATCCTTAAGGAAACATTAATGGTGCTTTGAAAAAAGGCATGTAGAAATGCTGAATTCAATTTTCCTTAGACTTAAACTTCACAGAGAAAAGCAATAATAATATGTTGCCAGGGCTATAAAATTATATAGTTAGCACAGCTTTGTTTGGGTGACTTGGAAGACAGATTGGCAAAAGCCAAGTTCCTATTTGGAAGAGATTTTGCTCTACTTAATTCAAATGAGAATGTTTTGCCTAATTTTATGAGTTGATTTTAAACAGTCCTAGCTAACTCTTCATCACCCCAACAGGGTTAACTGTCAATCAACCACGGAATATGTCATCTTAGAAGCATAGTTTTCCCCATTTGGATAACAGCCAGTCGTATTTGGGCAGGAGGGACCCCATGACAACCGCAGGCCTACGCTTAGGGTATGTCTTCTTGGTGCTGGTGCTGAGCCAAGACCATGGGAGGTAGTAAGAAGAGAGATCCTTCTCAAGTTGGTGCGAGCCTGGAGTCTTAAAGTTCTTATCTACTAGAGAGAAAGACAGAGAGACATCAATAAAAATGCCCCATTCTTTATTCAAAAGGATAGAACTATCCTTGCCTATTTCTTTTCAGTCTGGTCTTTTGTGAATGTCCTGTCTAAAGCTCCCTTAGATGGTACTTTGGATAAGAAAGGATGCCAGGTCCTTTCTGGGAAAACCCTCCCCAAAGCTTGTGATTCCTTTACTGAACCAAAATGCTTCAGGCTGTGTAGCACTTGGCAAGGAGGGATAGTCAGATGATGACCCCGCCCGGTGTAGATTACCACCAGTGAATCTTCAGCGTGTAGGAAAGGCAGGAGGAAGCATTGCCCAAGGGGAGTACACAGATTAAACACTTACTACAGTCTATAGTATCAATCAGTGTTGAATTCCATTCATCAATTGTGTGCACAAATGCCAGGCGCCCAGCTGAACCATGAGCTTCCTCAGGACAGGAACTGGTGTTACTTCCTGTCTAATGCAGCGCACCGGGTATGCTGAAGGCACTAAAAGAATCCACTGACAGTAAATAATCCTGGACTTGGGCATAGCCCAAACAGAAATGGTGAGGACTTCCATGTGTATTTCATGGCTATCTAGCTATCTAAATCATCAGAAACATATAAAAAAGCTCTGCACTTGCAAAGTGCTCTGTTGATGAAAAAAGCAGTAACAAAATCTGTTTTCTCTGAACCCAGCACTTACATTTGGTCCATACAGTGATCCGTAATAATTATCAGGATAATTCTTGGCATTTCTGTGCCCTGGGCACTGTGCTCAGTAGTTCACCTACACCATCTTGTTGAATCCTCATCATGAAACTTGAGTTGTCCTTTGTTTACAGACGAAGCCATTGGGCCTCAAAGAGGTCAATAATTTGCCTCTTGTCCCATAGTAGTGATCCGTATCCAGCTCTGTTCCATTCTGAAAGCCCGTGTGCTTAACCACAATGGTGGACTCCCTTGAGAGAAACAGAGCTGCACAAGGATCACATCTATGGGGCACTAGGCAAATTGAGATTGCATTTATATTAACTACCAGGTACTATTAAAGATTTTACACTTTTTTGGGGATTTTCTCCCGAGTGTCTGTTGTGTATCAGGAATTGAGATTGAAGTAACAGTCCTCAAAGAATTCAAAGTCATAGGAAAAGGTGTATAAGGCATTAATTGTAATGCTACAGTAGACCTGTTGTGCTAGATATGTAAACCACAGAAAGGGCAGAGTATATTTCTAAACTGAGCTCAGAAGAGTTTTTGTAGAGGAAATTATACTTAAAATCATCTTGGAAAATGAGTCGGGATTTTAGCACGGCAGGTAAAGATGGGGAAGGGCCATCAGAAGAAGCCAGGAATATGGGTTGCTTAGGAGCCACAGATACTTGCTGTGGCTGTGTCGGATGGTACACGCAGGGAAAGAAGAGGTGCGAACTGCAAGTAGTAATCATGGGGTTGGTGCTTCTCAGATTGCAGTCCCTGGCCCAGCAGCATCAGATCCCTGGAAAGGCAACGTTTCATCCCCACCCAGACCTACTGATTCAGAAATTCAGGAATGAGGCCCCGGGATGTAGAAGGCTTCTTGAATAACTTGCCAAGTGCCTGGCAGTTCTGATATCTGCCCTGGTCTGTTTCCCACTAAAAGCCCATGTGCTTGCCCGTGGTACTGTATCCCTTGCAATTGGGTCAGGCACCAGGAAAGATTTTACACTTATCATTTATTCAAGAAATGTCCTGCTGTATCAGGAGTTGAGGGTTGTAAAACGTTGAAGTAAGGGTTCTCAAGCAACGCAAGCCTTCTAGATGGATCTGATTGGTGGTCTAGTTCGTAAACAGTCCATCAGAGGCTCTATAGCTTTTCTCCCTACACCATGGCCCACTTAGAGCAAAGTATCTAAGTGAGGTGGTGGGATTTTCTTAAAGGCCATCTCAGAAATCTTTAACTAGGTTATTGGCCTTCAGAATTTGTTTTTGAAAGTATAAATTCTGGGGCTGGCACTGTGGCATAGTGGGTAGAGCCGCCGCCTGCAAAGTGCTGGCATCCCATGTGGGCACCAGCTACTCCACTTCTGATCCAGCTCCCTGCTATGGCTTGGAAAAGCAGTGGAAGATGGCCCAAGTGCTTGGGCCCCTGCACCTGTTTGGGAGACACAGAGTAGGCTCTAGACTCCTGTCTGTGACCTAAAAACACTGTGTCATTGTGGAACATTATGGGCAGAGAATGAATTTGTGTGCTGCACAAATGGCCAGTTTTAATGCTCCTTACGTGACAAGCCTGTGGAATATTGCAAATAATACCTTTAGTTTATATTCGGCTATAACAACAACAGATTATTCCTAAAGATTAAATTACAGTCTTAATAAAATGAAATGGGCTACATGGTCACTTTTTCATGGAATTATCTTCTGGAAACCATTTTTAAATGTGCAAGCCCAGCTAATTGAAACCAGACAAATGGTTATATTTCTATAAAATCTTTGACGTGCGTTGGATGGTTTTTCATAGTGGTTTCTACCAAGCTAACAGTTTGAGAACATATTTATTCAGGCTGCTGGCCTCAAAAGGATGACCCAATGTGTAAGGAACCTACTGCAGTAAACAACTTGGTATGTTCGCCAGGTTAGGATAACGAAGTGCAAGGGAAAACAAGGGTAACAAAATCCTGAGAAAGCCCAGACTCTCAAAGAGAAGGCTGATTACTAACATTGATTATGACCGAAATCCATCACCCAGATCACTGCTCACCGTTGCTACATGTCAGTCTGAGCCAGTGGACCCATCTTGGGAATTTCTACTGCATTCAGTGTTTATGCCAATAAATACGATGTTTCCCAAATTACACTCTCTGTTCTATTGTCGCCTTTATAAACTTCGTGATGAAACACCACTGGCTTTATTACTTACTTGAATATTTGAAAATGTTCTTTAGATTAATTGATTTTTCTAAAATAAGTGCATGTAAAGTGAATTTGATATTTATACTCTAAATGGGAGACACACACTTGCTGAAAGATAGAAGGCATACATTTGATACCTATTAAAACAAGTTCATACAGCAATCTAAGTCAAAAAATCTTTCATTCTTGCAGCACTTTAGATTATCCCGCTTCTCAGTTATCTTACAGTCGGGCTCGTGATGAATTTTGCAGTGAAACATTACGCGAGGTCTTAAACTGGACCAGGAGCATTAGCCTCCCATGGAAACTTGTAAAAAATGCAACTTCTTGGGCCACCTAGCATATGCTGAGCCCGAAACTCAGAGGAGAGTGGGCGAAACAGCAGTCTGTTTTAACAAGTCCTCCCAAGGATTCTGACACATACAAAAGTTTGAGAATTGCTGTTTTAAGGAAGAGATCTTATTGGGGGAAGTTCAAAGTCTACCGGTCAGCAAGAGGAAGCATGATTTGTTCCTGATAACCTGATTAGTGTATCATCTTGGGGAAGTGGGGGCGGGGGCAATGCTGCTGGACACACGGTGGGTCCATGCCAAGTGAAGGGAGCTTGCTCCTTTTCCTCCCTCTCCTCCCCTCTCCTCCCCTCCCCTCCCTTTCTCTCCCCTCCTCTCCCCTTCCCTTCCCTTCCCTTCCCTTTTTTTCTCTTTTTTGCTCTTCTTAAAATGCAGGCCTAAGCACAAAGCTGTCAGTGGAGAGACAACGCAGTTCGCATTTGGGAGCCAGCTATTTCTAGGAGTTAACTGGGAAAACCAGCTGCCCAGCCCACAGAAGTTGCCTCTAATGCCAGCGAGAAAGGGCCATTTTTTTGGGGGGTGCTAAGAAGTTGAGGTGCAGCCTCTCCCACGGGCAGGAGAGGAGACTCTGCAAGCCCAGCTGACTCATTGACCCATCGCCTGGCAGTTTTCAGCTTTTCCTACCCAGGTTGCTGCAAGAGATGCACACTGCACACTTTGGGAAACACTACCTTCTACATATTTACATAGATTTCTCTCTCATTACCTGCAGTTAAATGTCAATTCTGTGGGTAATTTTCTTGCCTTGTATCTTTCCTTGGTCTTTGTGGACTGAGCTGGGTGCTCTGAAGCTGCCCAGCTGGAGCCATAACATCTTAGAGCTGGAAGGGAATTAAAGAACATGAAGTCCACCACTCAGTTTCCAGTGAGGAACCTGAGATGCCAAGAGGTTAGGTGACTCGGTCAAGTTTGCGTGTTTCGATAGTAACAGAATGAAAAAATCCGTATGTCCCGATTCGCAGTGAGGCCTCCTTCCAACCTCAAACAACAATCAGTCAATATGTTTACTTGGTCAAACATGTGTAGTACCTCCCTGCACACTGCACCCTCACCCACACACGGGAGCAGGTTCTATGGGCGGAATCTTGATGTTTACAACAATGCTCCCTCCCCTACAAGCATTTACTAAGTGTTTATATTGCCCATGGAGGAAAGTTATTTATAAGTAACTTATAGAGGACTTACTGGACCAGCCAGGATGATTTTTCTTCTGAATTACATCCTAATATGTATGGCGGTTCTGCTCGCAGCTTATTCCGCTTGGAGCTATGCCCAGCACAATTTACGTCTATGAACTGCTGAACATTTAAGCAAATTAAGTGTCCAAAAAATCAAACACAAATTGTATCTTGCTGATTTATGCCTTCATAAAGCAAAACACATACAGTGTGCCGAGCACACGCCAGATTTATAGCTCCACTGGTTAGGGAAAATGAATAGCTATCTCCTAGAGAACGTGTCAAGAACCGCATGTGTGTGTTTAATTCTTGACCACGGGGGCTTTTCCCCAATGATATTTATCTTACAAATTATCTTCAATGCTAATATGCTATGTGAGCCGAGAATGGGAAAGACATACAAGAATTCTGGGTGGAGACTGAGAAGCTAGTGAACTTGCACTAGAACCCAACAGAGCAGGCAGCTGCTTGGCCCTGGATCTACCCCCCAGACCTCACACCTCCAGGTGATGTCAGAGTCTCTTCTTAGCATATGCTAAGCAATTGCACTTGTAATTGGAGGATGTGCAGTAGAAAGTAAGAGGTAAACCAGGAGTGCCAGAGCGCACCAGAGGATAAGGCTTGACTCAGCTCTGTATTTTCATATTTCTAGAACTCCACAGCCTTCAACGAAGTGACACCCTATTGAAAGCATAGTATAGTGATCAATCATACATGCATCCAATTCAGAGGAACACTTGGAATCGCAACTTGTCCATTTACTGGCTGGAGCACCTGATTCCTTCCCAGTACACAGTGGTTAAATGTGTCTACTTCAAAGGGGCGTTGTCTGGATTACTGCGGTAACGGTTATGGGGCAGGCAGCTCCTGAGATAGCTGCCAGAGACCTCCATCTCCTGGTAGTCATGGAGTATGGACTGAACCTACTGGCTCACCTTCAGTACATAAAAAATGGCTAACGTGGTGGGCATCACTTCCAAGATTCTTCTACACAATCACCGTGACTACTGGCTTGCCTTATCACTCACTCACTCTGATGAAAGCCCGATGCCATACTGTGAGGCGCCCTGTGGTAAGACCAGAAACCAGACGGGACGGAGCCGCGCAAGCCCTCCACTACAACCAGCGAGGAGCTGAGGCCCTTGGTCCAAGAGAACTAAATCTCATCTATACTATGAGCGACCTTGGACCTGGATTTTCCCCGTCGACCTCACCACAATAATGAGTGGAAAACTTGAATTTAGTTCTATGAGAGACGCCAAGTCAGAGAATTCAGCTAAGCCCCACCAGGATTCCTGAGCCTCAGAGATCATAAGATAGTAAATGCTGGTGGTTTTAAGCTGACAAATCAGGAGTAATTTGTTATGCAACAATAAATAACTCATGCAGGCTCTAACATGCTCAGCACAGTCCTCATCATTGGAGGATTCTCTATAAATAATGGCTACTGTTGTAATTATAATATGTGTGTACACATGAAGATTGCGCAATGATCATTTAATTGTCCTACTTCAACTTAGGCCTCCAAGTAAGGATTATTTTGGACCACTTAAAACCTTTGCTTGTTTTGCTGATTTATGGACTGTGCTCTAGTCTAAAATAATAAAC
Source organism: Sylvilagus floridanus (assembly GCA_949820135.1). Classification (NCBI taxonomy): domain Eukaryota; kingdom Metazoa; phylum Chordata; class Mammalia; order Lagomorpha; family Leporidae; genus Sylvilagus; species Sylvilagus floridanus. Next base: position 118,409,117 of record OX463236.1, on the reverse strand, counting down.
CTTTTATTTTCTGTAAGAGCAGAGTTTATGAAAGTTGCAGAAGATAAAATGTCACCTCTTGAAAGATGCCATCTTGCAAAATGTCCCAATTCAGAGGTCCTCTGGGGTAAATTTATCCTTTCTGACTGTAGACTCCAGACATCTTTGCTACAATTCACTGTGGCTAAAAGTCCAGGTAGGAAATTTTCCACACAAGTCAATCTTGCGGAACCTGCTTAATTAAAAATCTGACATTTAAACCCTACAATGTGTTTTTTTTTTCTTTTAGAGAAAAGCCACAATATAATTGAGTATTGGAAGAAGGTATTTTAATTCTGGGTCAGTTGTTTATTGTTGTTATCAAAGTCAAATGCAATTCTTCCTGAAAGAATAGCAAGAGATGTGGAAACAGATTTATGGACAAGGATGTTCACTGCAGCATTATTTATAAACATGAAAAAAGTGAGAGACAACCTAAGTGTTCAATAGAAGACTGGTTGAATAACTTGTGGTGTGTTCATACACTGGAATACTATGAGGCTGTTCAACATGTGTTAGTGGAATATCCAGTAACTGGGGGGAAATGACTACAAAATAACTGTTAAGCAAGAAAGCTAGATATAAAGCAATTTCAATGTGAGATCTAAGTTTTGGAGGAAAAAAGTATAATTGTGTGCACACATGTACCTGTGTTTGTGTGTTTGAGAGAATGAGTTTCCCTAGCATTCCCTTTTTCTCCCCTTGCTGTCGGCCTCACTTAAACACAGTGTATTTCCATTTCCTGCCAGATTTAAGTCTTGCTGCAATTACTGTTATTATTGATGTCAGAAAACAGAAGAATTAGATGAAATAACAAAGGAAGAGGGGAATGAGTTAGCTAGGAGAGTCACTTAATTTATACGGTCAGGAGCAGGGGAGAGAAAGGAACAATGACAATAAGAAAGGCTGCAGAAATTGTGTTTCTTAATTGCAAAACCCCTGCTAGACGGAACCCTGGGGTTACAGGTTCATAAGCGTGAGATATGAACAGAAAAGATGGAATATGTGAAGAGTCTTCAAAGGGTTCGTGGAAAATGGGCGTTATCGTTCATTCCATTTTTCACATGTTTGAAGTCCATCACTGAGTGCCCACCACTCCTCACCTCAATGCCATTTGTCCTCCTTAACGAGTTTAAAGGAAAGGCCGGAGGACGTCCATTTGGCCATGGTGCCCAAGGTGCTTCTTCAAAGTAAGAGAGTTTGGAGCAATTGCTGGGAACATGACTTCCTGTTAGGTTTCTTTCTCCATTGGCTGAAGTGGGCTCTGTTGATGCAATAAGACTAGGGACGCCTCTCACTACAGAAATACACACACAGGGAAGGCCGTACCTGGAGCATCTCAGCGCAAGGCCTTGTAAACAATTCTCTCCTCTTTATCCCTTTGCCTTTCTTTGCTTGCAGCAGTACATCTCAGCTGGGCAGCCGAACCAATGGAGCAGAATCTGCTTGCCCTAGGGGATGTTGATCAAGTGCAGGTTTTGATCCAATGAGTCTGCGATGGTGGCCGAGAGTCCGATTCTGATGAACTTCTGGGTGGTGCTGGGGCATCTGGTCTGGAGCCGACCCCTAGGAGAGTATCTTGGTGCAAGGGTGAAGATTAGAGCGTGAGCACTGAGGAAGTGGACTAGGAGGCGGCCTTCTCGCCTTCAGTGGAGACATTGGACAAAGGCACAAAAAGAGTCTTTGTGGTCTCATGGGATTCTGACATCTAAGGGTTCTACATGAGGGAAGAGCTTTTACGTCTAGGACGGCTCCGGATATTTTTACACAGTGACTCATCTACACAGCTCCTCCAGTAACTGAGGGCTTCCCAGGATGTCACTATGACTCTGGCATCCAGCGGTGACTGACTGTTGGAAGCCTGGATTGCTATTTCTCTCATATTTTTCTATAGTGAGTGTGTATTACAACTTAACTGGGGGAAGAAGGCAAAACATGTCTAACTAGTTTCTTATTACTGAATCTCTTTGATTTGTATAGATAAAATCTGATTATTTTGTTTCCTTGAAAATAACACACTCTCTGGGTTTCTTATGAACTTTGATTTCTGGGAACAGCTCATGATTGGCTAAGAAGTAAGGGCGACAAATAGAGTGGCACTGGTTCCACCTGAAAAAGACGAGACTCAAGAGGAGTTTTCAGCGTTATCAGAGCTAAGCCCATAGAGGATCTGTTTATTTATTTATTTTCCCCATTGAGTAAAGAAAGCAAGAGTGGTTTGTATTTCTGCAGAACGATTGAAATCAGCTTTGGAAAATCACATCCCAGTGGTAAAATGCTCTTAAATAAAGAAGTGTGTTATGGGAGGTTTGTAATCTCTATCCTTGAAGACCTTAAAAAAAAAAAAAAAAACTATGTATGTGAATTATCAAATTTGCAGATGATGTGTGGGATATATAAAATCCCAAAATAATATATTCTTCATACTTAGAATATTCAGGCCATTTCCATTTACCAAAAATTAGTGTAAAGTGAGCAAGTGCAAATTAATGCTAGTAATCACAAAAGAAAAATGTAGTTAGAAACTCAACTGTTATAAATAGCTTAAATAATGCAATCCAAAAGCAAATATAAGTGATTTTTGGTTAACCACAGTTTGGGATTATCCATACCACTGCTCTATTAGTACAGGTAATTGAAAATTGACTCTGCAATCAATCCCCATTTCTTTGATTTAATTCAGGTACACTCCTCACCAGGGGCAGGGGAATGCACTCCATGGCTTCCCAAAGCCCCTGGTGGCCCGAAGGATCTTTGGGTATGATTTTAAAAGGTGACAGATTATTGACACAGTAAAATTATTCAAGGCAAAGCCATTAAAATTTCCCCTTTGATACCAATATACTTCCATTAAAATGTAAATAAACTTTTAATTTTATTGAATCAGTGTGAAATCTGTATACAAGTTGCTGTGGTCTTATGGGATCTGATGAAAGACTAGAAAAATAATACAACCTTCCTCTTTTCCTCCAGACCTGTGTCACCATGATTGTGACTTGCTGAGGTCAGCTTCTACATGGGTACTCATGTATCATCACAAACATAGGCTCATCAGAGACACCGTCTTCCTGTGGGGGGGGTCCCACCTCCATGACAAGCACCACCATTTATCGATCGCCAAGAGTGATACTTGAAAACGATGCTTCTCTACCTAGTCCCCCTCATAGGAGGATGCCATTAATTACCAGCTCTACCCAAACTATCTCTTAAATACCTCTTCAGCTCATCCTCTTCTCTCCCTCCCTGCACCCATCAGCTTGGCCCAAGCTACCATATTCTCTCATCTGACTCCTACAACTCCCAAATGAGTCTCTCTTCTTCTAGGCTCACCACCCACTCTGTGGCTGTTAAACCAGGCTATGCATGTCAGCCAGACTGAACTTTCTATAAAGCAGATCTAATGGTGCTTTGGAATGTGCTGGGAACTCTATGTATTGCACGATCCCATTTTTGGTGACAGAACATAGATTAGTGGCTGCCTAGAGCTGGAAGGGTTAGGAGAAATGTGGAGTAACTGCTAAGGGCATAGGATTTCTTTGAGAGGCAATGGTTGTACAATTCTGTGACTATGCTAAAAACTTTGAACTGTGTGCTTCTAAGTGGGTGAATCATAGATCTTCAGAAAGCTATTGTTTTTCAAATGTTCTTTAGTGGATCCCCAGTGCTCTTCATACTTAATCCATGGTCTCTAAGGCTCATAGCTTGTATCCTCAGCCTCAGCCTTACTCATTATTCTGCCCACTATGCCCCTATACTTTAACCATCTTGCATTTCTTTGGTCCCCTTAACCTTGGCATTCTCTGTCTTGCCTCTGGGCTATTGTACTTGCTGTTCCCTCTGCTACCCTCTCCACAACAATGGCTCCAGCTTTGATCTGCATAACCCTGAATAGTTTACCTGCTCCATTTGGTTATCATGCATTCAGATTCCTGAATGTGTATTATGCAAAGTTTACTTTCCCTCACTATACCCACAATGATGGCAGAAACAATAGCTATACATTACTCAAGAAATTCTTAAGTTCACAAGCTCAGTCTAATTCCTTTTATGTATGCCCAAGTCCATGTCTTATTAAATCCTATTTCTTACTGGCAGCACAACCCCTCTGAAACCTCTGCCCAGATCTTTGTAGAAAGTAGAGCTGGCTAGATCACAAGCTCCACCTCTATTTATAGTTACTTTCTTTGTATTTGGGTTTCTCATTAGAGCTCCATTAATAAGAGGGGTCTCTGCAGGTGGTATCCCGAGGCAGAAGGGCCTGTACAGTTGACTTCAACTCTGACAGTCAAGAGCCTTCATGGAAATGGTCAAAACTCACCTCCAACTTCATCCCACAGTATTGTCAACACAATCTCTGCAACACCCAGATGACCTATCATTATTACTACTACTACACCCACCACCACTGCCACCTCCCTTTCTACTAACACCACTACTGTCACACAGCAGCAGCTAATATTCAAAGTGTACTACGTGTGGAGTTCTATGTTAAATGCTTCCAATTCATCATCTCATCCCATCCTCACAATAACCTTGTAGGGTATTTATGCCCATTATATAGATGGAAAAACAAAAAAAAATATAGAAAGAGCTGAGTGATCTGTCAATGTTCAAATAGCTAGTTAGTTGGAAAAGATACAAGTTGAATGTAGGTCTATGTTAATAGACTGTAAATTCTATGAAAATTAGGACTGTTTTCACTCTCCACAGTTTAGCTCAGTGCCAGTATATTATCAATCAATATTTTTCAATGAATACAGAATGAATCTCAAATTTTACCTTCCTCAATGTCATGTTGTAGTCCCTCTATCTTATAGACTTCTGAATATATATATTCCATGTGTATGCATTTTTTTCACCCTGTTAACTTCATTTTGCACATCCTTACTATCATCTCTGTCTTCTCCAAATCCTACCTTGTCTTCAAAGTTTTGAATGTAATAAGGTCCTGGAATTTTTCACAAATCTTTTCCCAGTAAAATCAATCCTTCATTGAGTTCCTATTGGAATTCTTAGTTTTCTGCCACTGACTTGATTTTCATTATGTCTTGCTTTACATGATTCTTTAACTTTTTGTTTTTCACCCAAGTGCAATGATGAGTTCCTGTAGAACACACTTTGATCTAACATTCGATAATTAGCCCAGGATTAAATAAATGGAACTTTGAATGTCAAGGAAGGTTAACTGAAAGTTTCTAAAAGGAGAAAGCAATTTGCTCACAACTGTCAGTGATTCACTGACATTTGAATCATTCTTATGACTATTAGTGTATAGTTAGGGCAAAGCTAGTGGTGTCACAGATAAACCTCAGAATTTGCAAGGCTTAACATAATATGAAAACATTTGCCAGTCTCATGCAGGTGGTAGCTTTCCTCTGCTTTCTCACTGCATCCTATGGCCTTGAGTCCAACAGGGGTGGAGATGAGAGGGGCGTGGCTGGAACTCCCACCTTCTTGTTACCTCTCTTGCTTGGAATCAACATTGTGTTAGCTCACATTTCATTGAAAAGAACCAGTCACGTGGCCCCTCTAGCTGCAGAAAGCCAAGCACTTCAGTCCCTAGCTGGGCAGCTTCGTAGCAACAACGTGCTGAAAGAGGGGTGGATGTCGACAGACTTCGCCATCCAAACTACAAGTAATTCGTGAATATTGCTTATTTTCGGTGATAATCATGTATATTTGAATTGACCTTTTAAAACAACACAGGTTTGATTGCTGAATCCTAGTTCAGTCTGTGGTACTCTGAAAGTTTCTAATTTAGGCCGGTGCCACGGCTCACTAGGTTAATCCTCTGCCTGTGGCGCTGGCACACCGGGTTCTGGTGGTGGTCAGGAAGCCAGATTCTGTCCCAGTTGCCCCTCTTCCAGGCCAGCTCTCTGCTGTGGCCCAGGAGTGCAGTGGAGGATGGCCCAAGTGCTTGGGCCCTGCACCCCATGAGAGACCAGGAGAAGCACCTGGCTCCTGCCATCGGATCAGTGCAGTGTGCCGGCCACAGCACGCCGGCTACGCCAGCCATTGGAGGGTGAACCAATGGCAAAAGGAAGACCTTTCTCTCTGTCTCTCTCTCACACTATCCACTCTGCCTGTCAAAAAGTTTCTAATTTAATCCACAAACAGTGCTTAGAAAACACTACGCATAACAAGGTAAGCATTTAGAATTTATTTTCATGATCCTAATCTTAAACCAACATGCTGTGCTTGTCCACTGCCTATACATCAAGCCCCAAAGGCAACTGCAGAGTAGTCCATGATGCACTAGAACCTGCCTCTCTCATTTTTCAGACATCTTATTTCCTTCTTCTAGATCTCCGGAAGTAAGCTGAAAGCTTAAGTTATAGAACTTTAGAGCCTGGAACTAACTTGAGAGACCACCAAGTCTCAGTGGGTCCAAATCGTCCATCACTGAGGTCTTCCTTTGTCCTTTGGCTGCTTCCTCCAAACCCTACACCGTGAAAGATGTTTGCCTTTCAGATCTCACTAGATAAATACAAAGAGCTTGTATTTACTGAGTGAAAACTATATGCAGAAGGTGTTCAAAGTGCCTTGCATTATTGCATTTAATTCTCACGGTAACCCAATGAAATGGGTTTGTTTTCACTTTCTTAAAATTTTGGTTATATTTGTTAATGTTTACTTATTTATTTTAAAGGCAGAATGAAGGAGAGAGAATGAGGCAAGGAGGGAGGGAAGGAGGAAGGGAGAGAGAGAGAGAGAGAGAGAGAGAGAGAGATCTTCCATCCACCAGTTCACTCCCCAGACTCCCACAATAGCTGGAACTAGACTAGTCCAAAGTCAGGAGCCCAGGACTCCATCCAGGTCTCTTACTTGGTTGGCAGAGCCATGGGTACCTGAGCCATCACCTGTTGCCTCCAAGCAGGAAGCTAGATTGGAAGCAGAGTAGCCAATGCTAGAAATAGCACTCCAATATGTGATGTGGGCATCCCAAACAGTGGTTTAACCTGCTGTACCACAACATCTGCCCATGTTCCCACTTTAAAGATGAAGAATTAAGATTCAGGGAGGTGAAAGTGATCTATCAAGGTAAGTATAAAATTGAGCATTTGGTAGGAAATGTGAGAATTACTCTCAAAAGACAGAGCTGGGGGCCCGCCATTGTGATACAGCAAGTTAAGCTGCTGCCTGCAATGCCAGCATCTCATGTGGGCACTAGTTCAAGTCCCAGCTGCTCCACTTCTGATCCAGCTCCCTGCTAATCTGCCTGGGAAAGTGGTAGAAGATGGTTCAAGTATTTGGGTCCTTGCCACCTACATGAGAGACCTGGTTAGAGTTCCAGGCTCCTGGCATTCTCTCCCTCTCTCTCTCTCTCTCTCTCATTCTGAAATTTTGTTTTTCAAGTACATAAATAAATCTTTAAGAAAATTTCCAACAACAACATCCGCAGTGCTGGCATCCCACACGGATGCCAGTTCAAGTCCCAGCTGCTCCAGTTCCAATCCAGCCCCCTTATGGTACATCTGGGAAAGCAGTGGAGGATGGCCCAAGGCCCAGGACCCCTGCACCCACGTTGGAGACCCAGAGGAAGCTCCTGGCTCCTGGCATCGGCCTGGCACACCCCTGGCTGTTGTGGCCATTTGAGGAGTGAACTGGCAAATGAAAGCTTTCTCCCTATCTCTCCTTCTCTCTAACTCTACCTTTCAAATGAACAAATAAAACAACAAAAAAAAAGAATAGAGGTACCATGTTAATGTTATATTACTTGTTCAAGTGCCCAGAAAGTCCACTGTGAGAACCAATGGTCAGCCTCTCACAGTGACACACTTGGACGAGGGCAGCACAGAAACGGGTCTCCTGACTCCCAATTACATATCGTCATACATAGCAGGTTTATGTGCATTCCAGTAATCATTTCTGTAACCCTGGCCATCTTTTCAGAGTGTTGGAATCACAGAGATGAGTGATTTTCTAGCCTGTCCCCCCACGTGGAAGAACAGAGCCAAGGACAAAACCACTACTGATGTCTTCCATCAAGCACCCCCCCACACACACACACACACCCACCCCCATCTCAGAAATGTGTGGGAGACACATCACAGAGAAAAACAGAGGGGCGATAAAGAGAAACCATAAAAAAGACAAATGAAGACGATCACAGTGTGGCTACCATGAGACAGACAAGGGAATGAGTGGCTTCCACTGCCAGGCCTTCCTCCTGTCCCAGTGAGCGCAGCTAAGATGGGCGGTGAGCCTTGGTGTGGAAAGTCAGTGATGGCCGTTTAGAGTAAGGGACTTTCAGGCATTTGATGAGAGGCTTGGGGATCCAGAGGGCTTGGGACTCTCTCGCCCGCCAGCCCTCTCTCCTTTCTGTTGTTCCTCCTCCTTCCCTTCCCCTATGTCCCCTCCTTCTCCCTCCCTCCCGCTCCTCCTCCCTTTCTCTCTCTGTCTCATTCCTTTCTGCCAAAGCCTTTTATGCCTTGGAGGCCTTTTCTCTTATTGGTGCTGAACGAGGAGGGCATGGACAGGAGGGAGAGGAAGGAAGGGGATGACTGGAGGTGGTGTGTGGGTCTGTGTTTACAAGAGAAGGAGAACATGTAAACCATAAAGGCTGAACATACAGGTACCCCACTCACTCCCCTATATTTCCATATTACCTCTAACTTTTCTCTCTCTTTTAATTGCTTTGTCTGACCAAGAATTGGTAATTCCCCACTTTTTTTTTCATCATCCTCATTTGTTGATATCTGCCCCCCAAATCCAGTGTTCTGTAAGGAATTTAAGCTCTGCAAGGGCTGGGGCATTGTCTTAGCCATTTTTATATCCCTTCAGTGTGGAAAATTGCTGGATGCTCTACTTCTGTTTGTCAGCAGAATGGGTGACTAATAAAATGCAAGTTATCTCAACAAAGTATCAAGTTGCATGGTTGAGTTTATTCAAGGCTGATTGTAGGAAAGAAAGGAAGGGATATTTTCAATGAGGACACTGGACATCAGGAATATTAAGATCCCCCAAAACAAGGGGCTTTCAAGTTCCCTTCAGTTTGTGTAATTTCATTTGGGGGGGGGGGGCAAGGATTTACTGCAATCTTGTGGAATGAAAAAGACTGGCTTCTGTGAGGGGTCCTCAGAGGTGCATAGAAAAAACGCACTTTGAAGAAACTATGCATGGATTTCAAAATGCTTTCATTTTAAAATATTTATTTATATATTTATTTATTTGAAAGTCAGAGTTAGAGGGAGAGCCAGAGAGAGAGAGATCGAGAGAGAGAAAGATCTTCCATCTGCTGGTTCACTTCCCAGATGGCTGCAATGGCTAAGACTGGGCCAGGCAGAAGCCTGGGACCAGGAGCTTCATCTGGGTCTCCCACATGATTGCAGGGGACCAAGTACTTGCACCATCTTCTGCTGCTTTTCCCAGGCCATTAACAGAGAGCTGGATCAAAAATGGAGCAGCCAGGACTCAACTGGTGCCCTTATGAGGTGATGGCTTGGCAAGCGGTGGCTTTACCCACTACGCCACAATACTGCTCCTGGATTTCAAATTGTTTTTGCACCAAAATAAATTTATTGTTTAATGCTATTTTTCCATCACCTTTTTCAAATTTGTAATTTATCCTTGTATTTGTGCTGAAACTTCCACATATCTAAAAACACCCCATGGGGAGACCAGGAAAAGCACCTGGCTCCTGGCTCCTGCCATCGGACAAGCGCGGTGCGCCGGCCGCAGCGCGCCAGCCGCGGCGGCCATTGGAGGGTGAACCAACGGCAAAAGGAAGACCTTTCTCTCTGTCTCTCTCTCTCACTGTCCACTCTGCCTGTAAAAAAAAAAAAAAAAAAAAAAAAAAAACAATGAATGAGTACTCACAAGAGGATGAAGGTATTAATAACCAACATAGAAGACTTTTTTGAGATATAGAAAAAGCAAATTAAAATTTGTACAGATGGGGCTGGTATTTGGCCTAACAGTTTAGATGCCAATGTCCCATATCAGAATGCCCGGGTTTGATACTGCCGCTTCTTGGGCAGCGGAGAGCTCTGCTTATTTTCAAGTCAGCATTGAAGTAAGGGGAGATCGCTGTGAAATAATATCAGGAAATCAGAAAGTAATAGTGGGGAGTATTCAGGGGGTTGGGCTGGTGAGCTTTGCTTTCACACGTCAGTCTTCAGAGGCTGCTCCATTCCAGCTGCCGTGGAAGCGAAGAGAAGCGAGAGGATGTTGGTTTGGGCTCCGACCTACATCAGCCGCCCCAGCAGGTGAGTGGCTTCTCAGACCAGGAGCAGGGTTGGGGCTCCAACACACCCAGCAAAGAAGTTAGCCAGCTGTACGTAAGCCACAGTGCCTCTGCCAGTTCTTTTGACACAGGGCCTGCCTCCTCCAGCAGAGGAGGTTTCCAAAGGCTGTGCACTGGGAAAAACCCTTGGAAAGGTGCTGTGGGCTTGGCCTGGAGAAGGAGGTGGGGATCAGAGCCTGGTGGAGCTGGAGGGGAGGATGATGGGAGAATAACATTCCAAACTAAGTTCTGCCAGCCTGCAGGTTTTGGAAATCAAAAAATAATAACAGGCTGGCGCCGCGGCTCAATAGGCTAATCCTCCGCCTTGCAGCGCCAGCACACCGGGTTCTAGTCCCAGTTGCCCCTCTTCCAGGCCAGCTCTCTGCTGTGGCCAGGGAGTGCAGTGGAGGATGGCCCAAGTGCTTGGGCCCTGCACTCCATGGGAGACCAGGATAAGCACCTGGCTCCTGCCATCAGATCAGCGCGGTGCGCCGGCCACAGCGCGCCAGCTGCGGTGGACATTGGAGGGTGAACCAATGGCATAGGAAGACCTTTCTCTCTCTCTCTCTCTCTCACTGTCCACTCTGCCTGTCAAATAATAATAATAATAATAATAACAAATAGTACAATAAAAGGAGATAAATATGATAGGCCTTTAGAAAAAAAAAGTCCATCTTAGTGATGTCTATAAATCATGAACTACCTAAAACCAGCTGGTACACACAGTGACACAATGTTTCACTTGACTTAGGAACCAGGAGTTGGACAGTACCGAGTGGGATAGCATCCGGCACCCCCCCATTCTCCTGTAATTCTCATTATCTTAATTCTTTAAGCTGTTCCGTAGAGCGTGGGCCTCTTTCCCCGAAGCTTTCCCTGAAAGCAGGGACCCCCGACTTTCACCATGGCTCCGGCGATGGCATCAAATGCTCCAAACATGGGTCATCTCGAATTTTCAGACTTTACAGATCTAACGGGGACGGAAAAAGCGCATTAGGCTAGGAAAGACGAAGAGATGAGGAAAGAAGGTAAAATAAGAGAGTGTAGCATCTTCCGAGAACTGCACGGAGCGGTCCTGCCGACCCGTCCTGGGCTCTTTTGGCCCACACATCTCAGTGTAAGCAGGCAAGCAGCATGTCTCCAGGAAGCGACGCCTTTGAAAGCACTCTTTACTATTTCAACAGATACAGGATAGATCTTTCAACGCAGAGCCCACATAAAATCCCATATTAGGAATGATACCAAACTTAAAGAATGTTGTAAAATGAGAATGGGGGAAAAAATGTACAAAATGAATTCCTGCCCATTTACATGCTTTCATTCAGGCTACGAGATACCCAAGCCTCTGTCTTTGTGTTAACACTGTAGATTAGGTCAAGATTTTACCCCTCTGAGCTCTTTTCCTGTAAATGACGGGTTTTGATGTGAAACAAGCAACATGTCAAAGCGAGTTGAAAGATGTAGGCATTTTATGCCATGTCACAATGACAGGCCGGTGAATATTTGGGCCATTAGGGGCTTATTAGTGAATAAATGACCAGATGGTTCACTGATGCACGGAGATGGACAGAGCTGGCTGCTCCTAATCAGCGCTGTCTGTACTTGATGTCAAATCACATGACACAGTAACCCATGGATACCAAGTAAGAGTTACCATTAGCAAGTCAATTTCATATCTGGGTGGTGTAAACACACTTAGAGCTGCAGTTCGGAGCTGCCTGGGTTTTGAACAAGGAAAATACAGTAGCTTATTCAACTGCACACGCACAATAAACCCTAATTGTTATTTGACAATTACAGCAGCATTCCTATCTTGGTCTTTCCTCTTTATCGTTGAGAAAGTCATGATGTCTACGTGCGAGAGGAAAGACATTGTCCAAAATAAGGACATTAAACCGTAAATACCTTTGAAATCAAAGGAAGAGGCATAAAGATAACACCGCTGGGTGGTGGGCCATTAGAGAAAAGATTCAGGGCCACCTTCCTGCAGCACCGTGAGGGAGCAGGTGAAAGACAAGTCCAGGCACAGCCCACAGACGGCAAAGCCGCACCCCCTGCCTCTGCACGCTGGGGTTTTCCACCTGTCTCTTAAAACGTTGCTTAGCATGACCAGCCACCTTAGGTTTTTCCCGCAGGAACGGATAAAAGTGTTTTTGAAGAAGAGTGCCCCTTTGCTTTTTTCTCGTCATTTTCAGTATTTTCAGACTGACAAGCATTCCTTGCATTGTGAACAGCACCCCCTCCTCCCCGCCCCGGGAAGCTACAGGAAGCAATGGCTCTTATAACCTAAAGCAGGAGCACGTTGGAAATAAACTCTGACTTGGGTGCCCTGTCAGAAGCGAGTGGGTTTGAGGGCACACATTGAATGCATTATGCACCTGCCACGGAAAGTGTGGGCGAGCATTTCCTCGCCAGACCATCAATTAAAGCAAGTCCATCTTGAGGGAGTGAGAACTAAATAATGCTACTGGACGCTTTTCCTTTGCATAACAATGCCCACGGTTGGGATAGTATTTTTCGTTTGCCAAGTGCTTCATGAATATTGTATCTTGTTATTTCCTTTTTAGCCACCATTATTAATTTATCTGGGAAATCTTTCTTAGGCATTTACTTTGTGTGTCTACTTCTGACTCAGATGCTGAGGACAGGGCGAGCAAGGAGTGGCACTCCTCCCAAACTTAGCCTTGCTGTAAACAAGGCATTTTAATGAGTGCAGATGTCCCTTGCAATCTAAGGGGCCTGATTCCCGGACCCCCCAAAGACGTAAAATCTGCAGATACTGAAGCCCCTTGTATACAATGGTATTGGATTTGTACATAACCTAGGCACATACGTGGTAAATCATCTCCAGGTGACTTAGAATACCTAACACAATGTCAATGCTATGTAAATGGATGTCATGCTGTATTGTTTAGGGAATCATGACAGGAAAAAGAGTCTGTACATGCTCAGTACAGATGCAATTTTCTTCTAAGTATTTTTGATCTGAGGTTGTTTGACTGCATGGATACAGAACCAACGGATGTGGAGGGCAACTGTGCAATGTTATCAGTTGAGGCTTCCAGAAAGAATACACATAACACATATTTTTAAAATGTGACAAAATAGAAGTAGAATGTCATTAACAATGTTTAGGCTCTCCCCACACCTATCTCCATAGCCGACTCCATGCAGAAGTAATTACATTCTGAATTTTGGATTTACCATTCCTTTACTATTTTAAATTAATTTTACTCCACATGATTTGATTTCTTAACAAAATGTTTCTCATTTGTTTTTTCATTTCTTATAAAAATGGTGTCACGTGGTGAGGTGAGTGTTCCCTGCGACTTGCTGCTCTCACTCAAAAATGAGTTGAGAGTAATTTAACCCCTTGCTTTGCGTGGCTGGAGTTCATGCACTTTCGCTATTTTATTATGATGTGAATGTTCTGCAGTGGAGGTACAGGTCTATGTAGACATTGGGTTTGTTTTCAGTTGGGGGCTATTACAAATAATGCTGCAAAGAACAGTCTTGTAGAAATACACAGTGTACTGTGCACAAGTTTCTCCATGTGTGGCATTTCCAGACCACGGGGTAAATGTGTATTCAGCCTAACAAGACAATGTCAAACTATTTTCCAAAACTTTTTCAACACACAGTCCCACCAATGGTGTATGAGGAGCACTCTCAGTATTCTACATCCTCATCAATGCTCACTGTTCTCAGAGTTACATCTGTGCCAACCATCTGGATCTACATTCAGCCTTTACTGCCATCCCAGGAACCGGTAATTGTTACTCGTATTTTACAGGTAAGGCTCAAGAGGCACATGGCTAGGAAAATCAGAACTTGAACCCAGTTCTCTAGCCCACAAAGCCAGAGTTCTGCCTACTGTGCCACACTGTCTCCTTCGTGTTAGTCCCCATGGACTCTCACCCCACGCTTTTCAGTGTAGTCTTCAGTTGCAGCGTGTGTTCGGTTTAGGGTTCAGTTATTTGTTAGTTGTACAGCTTGGACAAATTACGTAACCTCTCTGTGCCACAATGACCTGTGAAATGACAACAGTAGCATCTGTTTTATAGGACTGTGGAAAGGGTTCAACAGCTTGCTTTTGCTCTCTCTCTCTCTCTCAACTAGATATTAAAATAAATACCAACCTCGCCAACCAGAATTCAGTATATATTCTTTAACCTAAATGCCCTTTTTCTTTCAAGCAAATGGCTCTTTCATTAACTACTTCACATTTTCATGTTCTGCACTGCCAAATGTGTCCTTGTATCACAGGCATTTACACTGAAGCGTTGAGAATCTTTTAGCTCTAGCACTGTGGTGATTTGAGAGCAGCACAAGAAGTGGAATGCTATCTTAAAGCATGTGTTTTGGAGCTGATCTAGTACCAGAAAATATTGAGTATTTAACTTACTTTGTCTGTATATATTCACCTGAGTGACAAGCAAATGTTTTGTCTTCACCATAAGGCTGTTTCTAACTTGAATTACATCTCCAACCTTAATACTCAACAAAGATTTGTTAATTGAATCAATGGATGAAGAAATTTTTGAAAGCAGATTGAATGATGTGTTTTGCTGAAGTTATGCCAGTCAAATGCTCTTTTTTTAAAAAAAAAAAAGTCTGTGGTCTTATATCTGAAATTTTTGGAACTTGACTTCATATTTTAGAATTTTCCAAAACTTAGAATGTTTTCACTTTTAAAAACATTCTATACAAACTGAATATTAAATGCCATCCAAAGTAGGACCTGGGCACTGCCCAATAACCAAGCACATTGACATGTTTGCAGCAAAATGAATGGATAATCGCACAACAAAAAGTATTCTAGGACTACAAACAACATCACAAGGGTTCAAGGCAAGCTATCCACAGAAAGAATTGTGGGAAGGCTTATAGTTCTCAGAGATTCAGGATTATAGAATCGTGGATTGAGATCCACAATTTTTTTTAAGTGTGGAAACTTGAATCTGTGGCTCTTTGGTCTCTAACAGGTCTTGCTCACAACATCACAACATGGCACACCTTATACTTCTTTTTTTTCTCCTCCAGGAAAAGCTGCACTAGTTCATGGGACACACTTTAATAGACTAGGGATTCTCCTCTTACCCTGAGGCCAAGGAAATGTACAACCTGTTCTTTAAAGATGCATAGCTACATCTCACCAAATATGAGAAGCGATTGCAAACATTAAGAACTGGGATTCTGGCTGGCGCCGCAGCTCAGTCGGCTAATCCTCTGCCTGTGGCGCCGGCACACGGGGTTCTAGTCCCGGTCGGGGTGCCAGATTCTGTCCTGGTGGCTCCTCTTCCAGTCCAGCTCTCTGCTGTGGCCCGGGAGTGCAGTGGAGGATGGCCCAAGTGCTTGGGCCCTGCACCCGCATGGGAGACCAGGAGAAGCACCTGGCTCCTGCCTTCGGATTGGCACGGTGCGCCAGCCGCATTGTGCCGGGCCACCTCGGCCATTGGAGGGTGAACCAACGGCAAAGGAAGACCTTTCTCTCTGTCTCTCTCTCTCACTGTCCACTCTACCTATCAAAAAAAAAAAAAAAAAAAAAGAACTGGGATTCATCATCCAAGAGATTTGCAAAGTATTTACACTTGCCATTTCTTTGGGATAAATTGCCTATCCTTGCAAAATATGATGTTAGAGGGTCTGATCAGTTTTCTGAAAAGGAATGCATCTCTCTGGGGAAAGTCAGATTTAAAGTAGCCTTGAGAAATTCCTAAGAGACAAGCTCCTTGGTATCTTAGGAAACACTCAATAGAAAAGAATCTGCTTTCAGGAACAGGAGAAGGTCTGGCCTCCAAGGCTCCTGTAACGTGGCCCTGAGGCCCCAGCAGTCAGACAGCAAGGCATTCAGGGGCCGGAGTTGTGGCAGAGCAAGTAAAGCCGCCTCCTGTGACATCAGCAGCCTCTACGGTACCCCTGCGAGTCCCAGCTGCTCCACTTCCACTCCAGCTCCCTGCTAATGGCCTGGGAAAAGCCCAAGTGTTTAGGCCCCTGCCACCCACACAGGAGAACCAGATGGAGCTCCTGGCTGCTAGCTTTGTCCTAGCTCAGCCCAAGCTATTGCTGCCATCTGAGGAGTGAACCAGAGGACAGAAGATCTTGGTCTGTCCCTCTCTCTCTCTGTAACTCTGCTTTTCAAATAAATAAATCTTTGGGGGTGTGGGGAGGCAGTCAAAGTCCAGTCCTTCAGTACACTTAAACTTAAACACACCCAATGTCTGTATACACAACATACCTGCATACACCCCACAAGACTGCTCTTCCCCGGTTGTGTCGTCACAAGGAACTGCCATGGCCAGAGTCGTCTTTTCTCGTTTTTATATGTGACAAATGACTCTGCCTTTATCAGAGGTTTTGGTGGCTGGATCTTAGCATGTTCTTTATCTAAGAGCAAAAGAAATTGGAAGTTAGGGAGGAGGTTTGGTGAGCTCCAGCATCTGGTCATAAGGGAGCCACTTGAGCTACAGAATAGACATTTGCTTTTCAGACTCTTAAAAGCTTCTAGAATGTTGGCAATTTCCCCATGCTGACGTTACTCTCTAGTTTTCTCAGCAATCAGTAGGACACTTTTATTTATTTACTTACTTATTTATTTCTTTATTTGACAGGTAGAGTTACAGACAGTGAGAAGTAGAGACAAAGAGAAAGGTCTTCTGTCCATTGGTTCACTCCCCAATTGGCTGCTATGGCCGGTGCTGTGCCAATCTGAAGCCAGGAGCCAGGTGCCTCCTCCTGGTCTCCCATGCACATGCAGGGGCCCAAGCACTTGGGCCATCCTCCACTGTGCTCCTGGACCACAGTAGAGAATAGAGATCAATTTGTTCACCGTGTTCCAGGGACTGGGTTGGATGCTGGGGAAGAAAGATCTAGAACCTTAGAGATAGCCCTGGCAAACTAGTTAGTGATGATAACAAGCATTAATAGGAGAACCTGTGAGATACAGGCTGAGTGAGTAGGCAGCCACACATGTGAAGACTGAGTCATCTGTTTTAAATCATTATTTTTCTGAGCCACAAATATGGATCCCATGAGCACAGTATTGCTCAGTGGGTGTGGCAGCATCTCCAGAGGTGAGTTAAATCCACTACCTGACATTCCCTGTTGGAGGAGGTATGATCAGTGCACACTGCTAAGAGGTAGTGACGTGGGGCGTGTCTTTATAAGGCCATTCCTGCTAGTCCCTGTTGTTTCCTTCAATTACTTGGAATTAGTTCTCTGTTGATCATGTGTTTTGGAGAGAGGAATGGTGGACGCTGCCTTCAGAGAAATCTGGCTGTGTGATGAGTGTGCCTGCATCAAGTCTCGGCCTCCCAGTTGATTTAGGGGCTTAGGAACTGAGTGCCTCACTGTACGGCACGTGTGTCGTCTTTTTCAGCTTTGACAAGGTTAGCACCTCTAGTGTCTCCTGGCACAGTCCCCAAGCTTCCCAGAACTTGTGTCATTAACCATGCAGCAGGATCTGACTGCAGAAAATGCAAAGCACATTAAGCAGGCAAAGAGCCCAGGGCTTGAAAAAAGACTCCCAAAAAGGTTCTGTTCACACAGGTGACATCCCTGCCTTTTCCTGGCCTGTGTTGTATTGAATCCTGGCCACACCAAACACACACACTTTCCCAATGCCCTATCTACCCTCCCCATCAAAGGCTCCACAAACACTTTATGATCAAGCCCAATGCTTCTGGGAGGCAGAGATTTCTGCAAAGCTATGTTCCTTTCTCAAAGAACTGCACATGAGAGGAGAAAATATGCATAAGACAGGTAGCAAGTGGAGCAAGCAATTGTCAGGTAAACCTTATTTTTTCCAGTCTCAATGCTGCTTACAAGCTTTGGTTCATTTAGAGCGCAATCTCAGGGGCTAAGGTACAGCCCAAGAAAACCATGAAGAAAACACAGCCTAGCAGTACAGAGCAGGGGACTTTTCCTGGTCGATACAAGCCAGCCCCGCGTCCTGGCTTTAAACCAGGTCTAAACAGGTCAGGGATTTTGCTCCAAAATTCTTAAAGGACTTTAACCGGAGGCTTTATGAGGCCAGCAAAACCACTAATGGACAAGCACCACGTTGCACTTGGGAATGAATTCCATGAGGTCAGTGGCCCTGGGCTGTGGCCGTTTGCTCTCAGAGCTGTCTCTTGCCTTGCCCTGCTCTGCTTCTCCCCCTAGGGAAGTAAGGGCACCGCGTAGCCAAGGAGTGTGGGTGCTCCAGTTTGGGGGAGATTCTGTCTGAGGGCCAGGCCTCGCTCCTCCTCTGGTTCAGTGGCTTCTCCATAGCACCCATTTCCTACGTGGCTCTGTCTCTCACCAAATAGCCCTGTCCCTGGCTGCCCCAGCTCCTGCCAGGCAGGCTCACAGCGGTTCAGATCCCAAGCGGCCACAGCGAGCATACCACCTTTCCCACACTGTGCCGGGGAACACACATCTGTCTTCACTTGCTCGTCTCTAGGTTTTCTCTATTGAGCTCCTCAATTCTTCCATCGCCTGTGCATCCATTTCTTTCTGACAATTCCTGTTGCGAGATCAGGCACCTGGAGTGGTTTCTGTTTCGCTGGATGATATGATGGTTTATGACCTTAAGTCCATTATATTGTCTACAGCAAATCTGTATCTAAGTAAAGGTGAATAAGAATCGCTATCAACTGAATGGTGTTCCCTTAAAATTCCTGTGTTGAAGATTGAATCCCAGTGCCTCCAGAATGTCACTACAAGTCATTTGGAAATGGGATCTTTAAAATGAAAACTAAAGTCAAATGGGATTATTTGGGTGGCTCCTGATCTGCCCTAAAGTAGCCTCCTAGGAGACGATGACACAGACACAGCTAAGACAAAGCGAGGACACAGGGGGACAGCAGCCCGCTCCAAGCAAAGGAGAGGGGCCTCAGCAAAACCAAGTCTGCCTGCACCTCCATCTTGGATCCACCTTGGATCTCCAGGACTGTGAGAAAGCAAACGAGTGCATGTGAAGCCACCCAGTCTGGGGCTCATTAATACAGCAAATGAATGCAGTTCTTTGAAATGTGGGATGAAAACTTAACTCCAAACCAGTGTGTCCTTCTTCCAGGTCTTCCTCATGAGTAGCGGGAGCCCAAGCCCCTTGTGCCGACTTTCGCTGCTTTTCCCAGGCACATTAGCAAGGAGCTGGATCAGAAGTGGAGCAGCCGGGACATGAACCAGTGCCCATTTGGGATGCTAGCACTGTAGATGGTGGATTTACCCACTATGCCACAATGCTGGCTCCTGGAAATATACTTAATATGGTACTTGCTACAGCACTCAGTGAAGCTAGGCATCACTGTGAGTATTCACATATGGCTAGAATGTGCTTGAGATAGAGCATGAGCCTGCTCCCCTGGTGTAAGCAAGGCCTTGCAGCCAGGCTGGCTGGATAGTGTGTGCCCGGGTTTCAGCATGGATGCTCCCCTGTAGGTCTTACTTCTGGCTGCCATACGAATTGCAAAGAGCTTTTGAGGTCCAATATCAAACTTGCCTTCCTAAAGCATAAACCTTATGCCCCCAACTATAAATTTAACAATTCTTATTTTTTGCCTTTGCTACTGCTGTTTCCACTGTGTTCCTTGTTGTTTCTGCCCACATCCATTGAAGGAAGGAGTTGCCGTGTGACTTTTCTGGAATGTCTAGGATTATCTGCTGTCTGGTTGGGGCCAGCTGGGAAAACTCCCCTCTCCCCCGGTTTCTGCCTGGAAGGCTTCTCCAGAACTCCAGTGCAGAGCCTCTAGCACTGGAGCCCACAAAGAGCCACATCATGGAGATAAAGATTCACCTTCCCCAGAGCCAGCTGCACCTGCACGTGCACCTGAACTCAGCCAAGCCTCCTGGGTAGCAGCGGATCCATGCTGCTGGCTGCAGCCACCCCCTTCTTCTGCCACATTTTTTACCCAGATCTTCTCCTTCTGCAATGCTGTACCTAATGAGTTGGGGCACTCGGTTTCTTTTTTAAAGCACATCCTTGCGTTCTAGTGTGGTGCAAAAGGCTAACTGCTACCCTTCTAATGGGGATTTAATAAGCATTTAGCTGTTAGTTACAGGAATAAAGCTCTAACATGCAACTTGGAACACTAAGTAATAGGGAGGATATTTGGGGCAGCTCTAAGTGGAAAGACTAGTTTTTAATCAAATGATGAAGAAAATACTAGTTAAAGTCTAAAGAAAGAGAATTCTTGGTTTTCTTTAGCGATAGTTTTGGGAGGAAAAGTACATGATCCTTCAGAGAAATCTTTCCAGTGACACCTGCTCTTTCTACTAGTCAGCCCAGCCCGTACTCACAGAGGCAGACATTGGCTATCATCACTAGTTCATTATTAAATGCCTTGCAGGTGAGTGACACCATATTGTGAACTTCCCAGGGAAAGAAAAGGAAAAGAGAAGGCAGAATGAAATAAAAACAGAGAGAGGCCCACAGTTCTTGGATCTGCTTTATTTATTTATTTTTTGCTTTATATTTTAAATACAGAAATTTATCTGGTGATTTGGAACCTCCCAGTAGTTCATTGCCATACAGTACTAATTCTGCACAGGGAATGTGAACAAATAAATGTCAACTCTTGAGTCCCAATTGCTAACCTTAGAATTCTGAGGGATATGATGCTTGCTCTGTCAATCAAGGTCCAGCTGGTTTCTGCCTGATGTCTGGCCTTCTGTGAAAGCATTTGCCTGTTACTGAGAAAGATCCCAGAATCGTGTTTCCCTGTTCTTCTGTCTACTTCCGCACTGGTAATAGAATTCACTCTCCTTCTTGCCATCTTGGGATGACTCCTCAAGGTCACCCATGGCCCGGTGTCCCTTATGAAGAACCCGAGGCTGGTTAGAATACTTTGCCATTGAACTTCAGACCGTATTCCCTAGCCAAAGTATGTTTTTAAATAATGCTCAGAAACAATAAGTTTCTATTGCAAGATTTTACTAGGCAAATGTACTTGGTAAAGTAATGAGGAAAATATAAACCTACTTGTACAGCTCTAGGGAAACCACATGGCTAAAGACAATTTTATTTAAAATATGCATTTCACATATGCATGTTAGCAGTATGATTTCAGCTATCAGTAGGTTCACTTCTCTGTACTTTTTATTCTTGATTGGCCCACAATTCTCCATAGTTTATGGGAAAGTTTGACCTTGCCTTGCGGGAGCCAAAAAAAAGTGTTGTTCTTCAGCTACAGTCACCGCTCTCTCCCTTCTCTATTCTGCCAAATACATGGCTGGATATATCAGCACCAATTAAGAGATTTTATAAATGAGGTACGTGAACTCTGAAAAGAATAGAAAATGGGAGAAAGCAACACATTTCTACTGCATAACACGAATAGGGCCAGTGCTGTGGCACAGTGGGTTAAAGCCCTGGCCAACAGTGCCAGCATCCCATAAGGGCACCAGTTTGAGTCCCGGCTGCTCCATTTCCAATCCAGTTCCCTGCTAATGCACCTGGGAAAGCAGTGCACCTGGGAAAGCAGTGGAGGATGTCCCAAATCCCCGGGCCCTTGTACCTGCATGGGAGACCCAGAAGAAGCTCCTGGCTCCTAGCTTCAGATTGGCCAAGCTCTAGTTGTTGAGGCCATTTGAGGAGTGAACCAGCAGATGGAAGACCTCTCTGTCTCTAACTCTCTAAGTAATTCTGTCTTTCAAATAAATAAAATAAAATCTTTAAAAAAAAAAAAAGCCTCAGAGCTAGAGCTGAGTTCTGAAAAAAAAAAAAGACAAGTAACTTAGAAAAAAGTCTCATGTTGTTGCTTCGCACCGTCAGGAAAGCTAGCCTGCGATGCCCAGTTCCAGCAGCCGGTACTGAATGGTGTCCTTGTGCTCAGAGACATGGTCATTCACTGGGTGACCAAATGTGCCTTCCCATAGTTAAAGAAGCATCCAAGAATTCAATATTGATTTAATAAACATCTGTAAAAAATACAACACAGAGCCTTGTGAGGCTCGGTGATAATACTGGGCTCCTAGCATATGCTAGACACTAATCTAAATTGTTTATTTCTAATATCCCATGTAAGTCCCATAACAACCATTGATATATATGCTATTTGCCCTCATTGCACAGATGAGAAAATGGAAGCTCAGGAAATCCACCAAATCAATAGGTAAGGCTGGCCTCCTCACCTCCAATCTGGCAGGCCACTGCCAACCTGTCTTCGTGGATGCTCCAGACCTTTGCAGCAAAGTCTAAAGTCACTTCCAAGTTTTTCAAGGTCCTTCAGGACAGGGCCCCAGCTACCCTCTTGCCATGCCCCACCTCAAGTTCTGCTCGGAGCCACTGTCCGTGTCTTTCAGGATCTTGAAAGTTCTATGCTTTCTTTTGCCACGGCGTGATACTTGTGCTCTAGAATACAGCTCCTATTAGCCCTATTCAATTCATCCTTATTGATCCTTCCAATCTGAACTTGGGTTTCCTCCTCCAGGAAGCTACCCCTGAGCACCAGTCACCTGTTAGGTGACCTCCTATTTTGGGGTCCACAGCCCATCAGGACGCCTCACTGTCTACCTCATCATTCGTTACCAGTTCATGTGTCTGTGTCTCCTCCCTGGCAGGGTCTTGTGTGAAGGCAGGGTTTGAGAGCCTCAGCTACTCCTGGTGTCCCAGTGCCTCATATACAGTGGAGAACAAACGTTTGTCCAGTGAGTGGATGACTATGAGAACGACATTCGTCCTTGGAGAACTTTGTTTTAATGGCAACATAACCTAAGTTCTGTGGCAGCAGCTTCTGAAAGCATACCATTTAGGGAGACATCTGGGAAGTCTGTGAGAGCCATGGGCCTTCTGGGGCTTCCTGAGCCTCCAGTGTTACTTGATAAGTGATTTAAAATATGTTTGAAGAAAAACACAACTGAAGCCAAAATGCATATGAAGCACAAGGCTCCCAAGACTTCCCCGTTTCCAGTTAGATGCTCAGATACACAGTGGTGGTCCTTGTGCTGTCCTTGTTGAGGATGGAACCTTGCTGAGAAGGTGGCCATCATCCACGGGCAGGCTTTAACATGAGCGATGACAAACAGCTAAGCAGCCAGATAGAACTGTGTGCTTTGAGGAGGTAACAACAGTGCTTCATCTAGGGAAGGGTAAAGAGAAATGTTGAAGTTGCCCTTACCTGGTTCCAAGGACCAGGGAGCAGATGCATTCTAGGCAATGCGTCTTTAGAAGCAAGGCCTTTGGGGGAAAGAGCCCAGATTCTGCTCAGTTTAAGAGAGACTCTCTGGGTTGTCTCTGGGCTGTGGGCATAAGGGAGATATTTGTCTTCTGGTTTTGCTGAGGCATTGGATGGAATTATGCAAAATGAGTCCATATAACCAGTCATCACAGTCCTGCAGAAAGAATTTCAGATGTTTCCAGAACACTGGAGTCTAGCCTTCTTTGTAGTGTCCTACAAATTCCAAATAAAATACTGGATAGACAGGGTTTGTTTCTACCTGTTTTGGTTTACCACAGGTATAGTCTGTGCAAAGCTTTATCTTTTTTACAAAATAAGATTATATTAGTTGTTTTAGATTTTTCAGTAATTCATACTTCATACAAAAAAATTAAGCAATACATTTTCAGGAAAGTGAAAATTTCCCAGACCCAACATTATATAAAACTTTTATAATTTTTCTACAAATATATTAATGAGATTATGCTATAATACCAGTCTATGACTTCTTCTCTTCATGTTTCATCATATATATTTTTGCATGGCAATACAATAGACTTTCTTTATTATCATTTTCACTGTCTGGATGTAGCATAATGAAACTGTTATCTGTTTTCTATTGATAGACCCTTGCTCTGAAGAATAGCTTATAATTGTGAACACTTAATGATTAACTTAGCTTCTGTGGGTTTTTTATTTTTAAGATTTATTTATTTGGCAGGTAGAAAATCAGGGAGAGAAAGAGAGAGAGAAACAGGGAGACAGAGAGAAACAGAGAGACAGAGAGACATCTTCTATTCACTGATTCACTTCTGAAATGGCCGCAAGATCCAAGGGTGGGCCCAGCCAAAGGTAGGACCCAAGAGCTCCATCCTGGTCTCCCATATGGGTGGCAGCAGCCCAAGCCCTTCTCAGGCACATTAGCAGGAGGCTGGATCTGGAAGCAGAGTAGCAGGAACTGGAAACAGCCCTCTAACATAGGATAGATGTTACAGTGTGTTACAGTGTATAACATAGTGTTACAGTGTTACAAGGGGCATCACAGCAATGCCCCAACCTGTGCTTTTTATTTATTTTTTTAAGGTTTTTCTAACTTTGTTGAGAGGCAGAGAGAAAGAGAACTCCCATTCACAATGGCCAGGAGGCTATGAACGCAATCCAGGTCTCCTTCTTCAGTGGCACCCAATCCCCTGAGTCATCACCACTGTCTCCCAGGGCCTGCATTAGAAAGAAGCTGGCATCAGGAGTCAGAGCTGGGAGTCTAGTTCAAGCATGCTGATGGGGGCCGTGGGCATCATGATTGATGTCTTAACCACTAGACTAAACACCTGCTCAAGTTCAGACTGTTTTATCAAAAGATCTTCCATGAAGCAGACTAGGCGTCCATTCTGAGGACTGGTACCCCAGAGAGCACTTACGAATGTGTTGGACAAGATTCAAGGCTATCAGCACCAGCATCCATTTTATTCAATGATAAACAAGTTCAAATATTGTTTATTTAAAAAATTCAGATGTGTTATATAGAAAAATGCAACGTGCATACAGAACTGTTTCAGCAAAAGACAGAAGTTCAAAGACATTTCTCTTTTTCAGTTAGGGCTCAGGCCCCAAAAGGTAAGTTGACTTCCTCCAGCCATTAGGGATATTTCAGTGGAAAATTTTGAGAAGTACTTGTTTAGGATCTGTGGAATCTTTTGAATGCCTGAGAGGATTCCAGACAAACTGGGGACTAATTATAATGACTGGACTCAGTTCTTAAAATAGAAATCAGCCAAGAGCGCTCAAGATGGAGTCCTTAAAGTTAATGTGAGGACACACGGAGAGGAGGGGCAGGAGAGTGGAGCAAGCCTTTCTGAGCCTTCTAACTGGAGCAGGTCCAGGTACAAAATTTGGTTTGTGTGACAACTCCGACGAGAGTAATTTTCTATGCTCACAACCTGGGGAACATAAGGTTATTTTAGCTTCAGGCCTCTGTAGTTCTTAAAGGAAGTCTCATTTTTGTGAAGCTAATAGATTGTTCAAATAGTGAATTCTTAACTAAAGAGTCAAAGTTCAGTCATAGCCTATTCGTTTATCTTCTTTTACTTGAGCAGAAAACTTGAATGCTATAATGAAGGAGTATTTGAAAAAACAGGCCCACTATTATTAATAATTCCAGCAAGTGAGAGGATTGATTCAAAGCTTATTTCTCTCACTCGATTTCATCGGGTGTTTTTAGACCAAGAGCCCAGTGTTGTAGAGCTGCCCATCTTCTTAAGCACCGTAAGTTCCGCATTTGCCAAAAATAGTTGTTTGTTACTGTGCATGCGAGTTTCTGCTCTCCGCGGTAAGCCTGCAGGGTAGAGGTGTATTATGTTTAAAAAGGAATTATTCTGCCTGTCAGAACACTTTACATAAAAGAGTCCTTGAATTCTGAAGGATTTTAAAACTGAGCTCTAAAAATCCTACAGTATGCATCCAAAATAATCTTCTAGCTAAAGGTAAAAGAGCTAAGCCACCGACCTCCAGCTCTTGCTACTTGGGAATATTCTCAATACTGGGCATTTGTGCAGTTATTTTCAACTGTGTTCATTTTTAAATCATCACTCTAGGCCAGGTAAGTGGATTCAATAGAGATGAACACACCATCCATCATATTTTGTGGACCTATGTAGCTGAACGCAATAATATTCAGCATAATTATGCTGTCTAATATTTGCTTGAAACGTGTGTCATATATTATCGTATGCTAATTGTGCATAATTAATGTTAAGTATTCATGGGCACAAGATCAATTAATGAGTTGTAAAGTGAAGCTCACAAGTAACAAAGGGGAAAAATAACTCCCACCTCCAAACAAAACCAATAACAGACCCTTGATTCTCTAAGGCATGTTAAAAAGATTATAAATGAATTGACCATTTTGATATAAGAACGCATACAGTAAATAACACGTGTAAAAATGCAGTCGTTTTAGGTCTCCCGGGGAAAACAGCCGTAACTCTTCCTCATGTGAGAAGCATGGAAAGAACGCTATGGAGAGAGGCTCAATCAATATATTATCTTCAGAACAAACAAGGGAGCTATAGATGAGAGCTGTGGATGGATATTATAGATGAGGGATTCTGTTGTCATAACCACTTGGAAAACCCGGCAGGACGCGCATCCAATTCATAAAATAAATGGTCAACTTATTATTCAGGTTTAGCTCAAATTTTGGTGAGCATGGCAAAATTTGTCACTGTGGAAATGTACTGTGGACTCCAAGGAGAAGGCTCGTTTTGTTGAAGCGGCGGCTCTCTCCAGAATTGAATAGAAAGCAGGGAGTTAAGTGCCTCATCCCCCAACTTCCATTGACCCTCAGACTAACAGGAAGGCTGTAGGCATTACCATCGTGGTATCTCTTTTCCCCTTGGAGGTACTGAAGCGAAGCCAGAATAAGTATCTTGCTTAATGTGAATGCGCAGTTCAATGCCAGTTCTGCTAAGAGGCCCCTAAACTCCTAGCTCTCTGTTAGTCCAGTGTGTCTCCCAGCTTGCTTTCCCCAGGCACCCAATTGCAGATAATCGATGCACTCCTTTGCACTTTATCTATATTCTCAACCATATGTTTCTGATTTTCTGTTCTGTTTTTCAAAAAAATCTTGTATGAGTCCATGTTCCCTGCTGAAGTTATCATTTATGACTCTTGACCTCATAACTCTGGCTCTTCATCTGGCAGGATAGAACTGTTCTTTCCCACCTCATTTGAAACTAGGTGTGGTCATGTCAATCACTTTGCACATGAGTGGGATCTTTAAGAAGCAGGGTGTGATTTGCCACATACCACAGTGGTGACTGATGGTGGGGAATATGTATTGAGATGATGCCACCCCCGGTGAGGATGCCTGAGACAGGACAATGAGCAGAGCCCTCCCGTGACCCTCAGTAGGAATGTGATATGGGAGATGGCACCATGGCTCACTTGGTTAATCCTCTGCCTGTAGCACTGGCATCCCATATGGGCACCAGTTCTAGTCCCAGTTGCTCTTCTTCCAGTCCAGCTCTCTGCTGTGGCCCAGGAGGGCAATGGAGGATGGCCCAAGTGCTTGGGCCCTGCACCTGCATGGGAGACCAGGAGGAAGCACCTGGTTCCTGGCTTCAGATCAGTGCAGCACCAGCTGTAGGGGCCATTTGGGGGGTGAACCAATGGAAGGAAGACTTTTCTGTCTCTCTCTGTTTCTATCTCTCACTGTCTATAACTCTACCTGTCAAATAAATAATATTATTAAAAGGAATGTGATATGAATGAGCAATGCACTTTGGTTAGTCATTGAAATTTGAGGGTGGCATGTTACAGCAGCACAACACAGCGTATCTTGAATGGCACATGTATAAAATAAAACCTAAGCTTGACCTTGAAGACATCCCACTAGCTGACCTCAACCCACCTTGCATACCTTCACTTAGTCTATTGAGAGCTATAATAGGCCAACAACTATAATAATTCTTAAAAGGCCCATGCCTTCAATGGGGAAGCATCTGTCAGTGGACAGCTTGATCATCACTACAGTTCTGCTCACATAGAGATCTAGTAAGAACAGAAGACTATACCATTCTTTGTGTGGGATGGTATTCACACTGGTGTAGGCATTTTGTTCGAAGGCTGGGCAGCGCAGGAAAAGGCATGAAAGTGTTAGAAAGCAAAGCATTCGTCCCAAACTGAGTGGAGCTCACTATGCTTTGTGTGTTTTCCTCTAGGGTACCTCTAAGTTTTCCCACGTCCTCTCTGTCCATACTCTACTCCTTGGGAGGTGGGAGTCCTGGTGACAGTCAGAGGGCTCAGAATTTTTGCTTCATACTGGAGTCAATTTCATATGGGCCCTGAAGCTTAGATATTCACCTCATCTCTAAATAAGTCAATAGATGTTGTCGGAGGGATGCCAGATGGGATGCAAAGATGGTCCATGATAGCACTTCAAGCCAGATCACTCCTCCTATCCGGAGATCAGACATAAACATATTTTGCAACCCAACAATTATCCCATGACTACAATTTTTTAAAAAGATTTATTTTATTTATTTGAAAGGCAGAGTTCAAGAGAGAGAGAGAGACAAAAAGAAAAATCTTCCATCCACTGGTTCACTCTCAAATGGTTGCCACCGCTAAGGCTCAGCCAAGCCAAAACCAAGAGCCCAGAACTCCACTCAGATCTCCCAAGTGGATCGCAGGGGTCCAAGCACTTGGGCCATCCTCCACTGCCTTCCCAGGTGTATTATGAGGGAGCTGGATCAGAAGCAGAGCATCCAGGACTGGGACCAGTGCTCAGATATGGGATCTGGCATCACAGGCACTGGCTTAACCCACTGTGCCACACCACCAGCCCCGTGACTATAATTTTCTGCTCTCCATGGCATCTAACCTGTGTTCTGGATGAGTGTTATTTGTATGTTGCAGCAGTAGGGAAACTTTTCTTCTGCCGGGTATGTATAACATCGTTCACAGGGTATACAACAGCGTCAACTCTACTTAGCCGGTTATAGATCCATTGAATTTCGAGTCCTGCCAGCAGGTGCCTTGGCAGGGCCAGAGCAGATGACTTCAGGGACCTTATATGGCCCCCAGGTCAGGCATTCCCCATGCCCAGCTCTCCATCAGGTTTCTCTAAGTGGTTCTTAGAATCTTGTTTATGTCTGCATCCCTTGTGGCCCCTAGCATGGTACCTGGACAAAATATTCAAACAATACATGCTGAACTGAAATTAAGGGGAGGATAAAACACCCAATAGCTAAAGTACAGTGAAAAACTTGTAAGAAAAAAAAAGTCCAGGCAAAGATCCCAGCCTCAGGGCAACAAGGTGCAAACTGTGGATAAACACTGTGCATAAATGGGCTCCTCTAATAAGAACAAACAATGAGATAGAACCCTAAAGCAACAGGTAACTGTCCCCATTGAAGGATGACTACCAATGCAAGATTCCACACCTGAAACCTTTGGTCAGACACTTACCAGCATCTAGACGTGTTTAGAGTTTGGCATGGTGATGGGGTACATTTACTTCGCCTCTTGTCGTATCTGCAGTGGGATGTTGGCACCACTCCACAATCGACACGTGGATGTTTCTACAGGCAAACATGAGTCCTCACATGAAGGCAGAGATAAAGATGTAAATAGGCTCATGTGGGCTTAGGTCAGGTTTCATGCAAAATAAATTCCAGAACACTTAAGGTTTTGAAATTTGAGAATTGCAGGTGGCATTTGGCACAGCAGTTAAGATGCTACTTGGGAGACCCACAGTCCACATCAGAGTGCCTGGGCGCAAGTCCTGCCTCTGCTCCCACTTCTAGCTTCCTGATAATGAGCTCCATGGGAGGCAGCAGTGATGACTCGGATAGTGGGAGCCCCACTACCAGCATGGGACACCCAGTTTGAGCTCCAGACTCCTGGCTTCCGCCTGGCTGTGCCTGCCTGTTGCAATCATTAAGGCAGTGAGTCAGTGGCTGGATCTCCTTCTCTACTCACCCCCCCCACCCTGTGCTTCCTTCTGGTCTCTAAAAGAAAAAAAAATGTAGATGGGCCTATATTGCGCATGGCTTTTTATCCAATACACAAAGAATTTCCAGTTATTGTGGGAGATCATCTTTCTCCAAGGCATCTTTATCAAATTTGAATTTCAAGTCTTTATTGCCAAAATATTTTACAAATTGTAAACAACATGAGATGAAATTCAAGATGAACTATTTTTGTTAAACACAGAAAATGATTTTTACTTGAAATTTAAGCTAAGTAGTCCCTTTAAAAATTCATTAGCAAAACACTAACATAAAGACTAAATATAAATAAGGGTTTCCTATGTGGAAGGTAACACTTCTTTTACAAGTAAAGTTAAGCACTTATAGATACTGGCTTACTTCAGGGCAATGCAAATCAAAAGCACAATAAGATATTACTTCACCCTATCAGAATGACTAAAATCCAAAGCACAGAGAGTAACAAATCTGGGGAGGGTGTGGACAAAGGGGAACACTTACACACTGTTGGTGGGAATGGAAATGGGTGCAGCCACTGTGGAAAACAGTGTGGCAATTTCTAGAAAAGAGTTGCCATGTGAGCTAGCAATCCCACTGCTGGGCATATACACAGAAGACTTGAGCACAGGGTTTCAGAGAGACACCTGCACCACCATGTTCACAGCAGCGCTGCTCACAACAGCCAAAATGCGGAGTCAACCAAGGTGCCCATCATTAAATGAATGGATAAAGAAAATATGGTATATATATTACTCAGCTATTAAAAAAGAACAAAATTGTAACTTTTTAGCAAAATGGACACAACTGGAGGACATCATATTGAGTGAAATAAGCCAGACCCGGAAAGACAAATACCACATAACTCCCTTATATGTGGGAGCTGAAATTAAAAAAAGAAAGAAATGACTATGCATAGTAGTGTCGCTGCAAATATAGTTTTGTGTAACTTTGTTTTATACTTTTGCCAAAGCAATGGTTAAGAATATTAAACTACTTTAGTTTTAATGAACTGTGATTATTTTGAAATTTACTGTATTTGGTGAAATGGTCATTTTTCCAATCAATTGTTGTTTATAGCCATTGTCTCTATTCTCATTAAACTAGGGTCTTTTTGCTTTCTACTAGTTAAACTTCTTATTTGGTATCTGTAAATATAAAATATGTCATCTTAGAAACAAATAAAAAAAGAGAGAAAAGGAGAGTGGGAGGGGCAACCAGGGAGGGAGGGATGAAGGGAATCTCGTCATGTTCTTAGAGTGAATCTACAAACCATATTGAATCTATTACAAACTAATTAAAAATTTAAAAAACAAGATGCTGGCTTAAAGGTCCTGTCAAATCAGATTCTCGGGTGCCTGGCACATTCTCATGGACGGTGTGGGGATTCCCCAGGTTAATGAGGGAGTGACCTGTGATCCACCACCTGGCGAAGATATTCTCTCTCTCTCTCTCTCTCTCTCTCTCTCTCTCACACACACACACACACACACACACACACATAACAACTCACCCTCAACTTTTCCCATGATCTGCCATAAACGTACATTTAGCAAGCAAATCTGAGCGACAGATGAAGCGCTCTCCACAATCCCATTTCAAAGACACATCAAATTCTCTTGAGTCCATCCCACCCCAATATCTGGTGTCGGCACTGAGCATCTCTGTAGCAAAGGGCCTGAATCATTCCAAGAAAAGAGTGTGAAATTTTCAAAGACATTTAGTGTTCATTTCCTCCAAGGCCTAATTCCTTCAGATCTTTGGTTTGGGGAGCCAGGCTAATTAGTGGGCCTTCTTCACAGAAGTCCCGATTTGTGAAATGTGGCTTCTCGTAACCCTCCAGGGAGAGATTTTGGGTGGCCGAGCTTTTGAAGTCCACGCAGCAAATGCAGGTTGCTCCCTTTAGAAAACTGAACATGACAGATGAGACCCAGATGAAGGCGTGGGATGCCTTTGGCAAATAACGCTTCTGAATGTATAATTTCTAAAACAAGCACAGTAGTCCCACCTTACCGTGGGGGATATATTGCAAGACCCTCCATGGATGCCTGAAAGCACCGATGGTACCAAACCCTCTCATTTAATGCCTTTTCTAGTTTAGCAAAGCGTTTACTACTAACCACGGCTGTGACTTTGACAATCTGAAGTGAAATAGCAAAGCTAGCAAGGTGTTCTTTTTTTCCTTTGTGACTTCATGGACAGAAGATGCATTCTTGTTTTTAAGACTTATTCATTTGAATGTCAGAGTTAGAGAGGGAGAGACAGAGAGAGACAAGAGAAGCAGACAGACATAGAAAGAGGTCTTCCATCTGCTGGTTCACTCCCCAGATGGCTGCAATGGACAGAGCTTGGCCAGGCCAAAGCCGGGAACAAGGAGCTTCATCTGGTCTCTCACGCAGGTGCGGGAGCCCAAGCACTTGGGCCGTCCTTTAATGCTTTCCCAGGCCACAGCAGAGAGTTGGATCAGAAGTGGAGCAGCCAGGACATGAACCATCACCCACATGGGATGCCGGCCTCGCAGGCGGTGGCTTTTCCAGCTATGCCACAGTGCTGGCCACAGAAGATTCATTCTTATCATAGATCTTAGCAGTCTCAGTATATGATTTTTTTCCTTTTATTAAGTCAAGAACTTCACTTTTTCACTTAAAAGAAGCCCTTTACAGATTCTCTTTGGCATATACAAATTGCCAATAACTGTGCTTTGGGACCAAGTAAAATAAATGTTACTTAAATGCAATACCACAGTAGTTGAGCTGATGACCAAGATGGCTACTAAGAGACTAAATGGATGGGTGACATAAACCACACGGACATTCAGTACCAAGAGATGAGTCACATCCTGGGTGAGACAGAGCAACGCAGCTGAGATTTCATCAAGATACTCAGAACAGTGCCCAATGTAGAACTTACGAGTTATTTCTGGAATTTTCCATTTAATATTTTCAGACCACAACTATGAATAACTGAAATCATGGAAAGTTAAGCCTCTGATGAGGGAAGTACTATGCATACATCTGCACTTTATAACCAAAAGGTTAAGTAATGGTAAGTAACAAATTTTCTATCTGCTCCTTGAGGATGAAGAATTCAGAGCTTTGCAGGCGCAATTTGCTAAGTGGACTTAAATTCAATAGACTTTTAAGCTAGAAAACTCAGAGAAGCCTTCCTGGGAGGAGAATCAGTCCAAATGAGGCCCTAAAAGCACAGAACATAGGATGGGTTTGCCTGGGAATAGGGATTCTGGGGTGCAAAGCCCTCTGTGGGAGCTCACCCAGGAGCTCCACACTGTAAGCTAGAGACCAGGACTGGGTGGGTCACTGGCAGGACACCTGCCCCTGGGCAGTACCAAGTTCTTTGCCTTCCCAGGGGAAGAGCCCAGTGCTGGCCTTTCTGGAATTTTTAGAGTAGTTCTTTGATCAGAGCCAGCAGGGAACACATGCCTTCATGTCTTTCTCTTTCCTAACTTCCTCTATGAGGGACCTGGTTTCCAAGCTCAAGCAAGGTGCAGGGAAAGAAAATCTAGCACAGTGAGGGTGCCGGTGTGGCTGCTGGCACAGGCTGCAGCCTTGTGCTTCAAGTTGCCGTGGCTTTAAATTGTCCATGTTTGCATCTGAGCTTGCGTTTCAGCCATGGACGCAGGCCTGGCAGGCTGAGACGAGGCGCCCTCCCCGTCAGTCCTCCCTCGTGGCCGCACAAGCAGCGGGGGACATCCAGAACGCCCTCAGCTCTGGGTGGTAAAGCTCTGTCGGCAGTTACATTTGTTGATCTTATAACTGAAATATAAAAGGGGCTTGCAGCTGTCAGGAGTGGGTTTAACAGGGTGTTTCTGCTGCAATATTGCAAGCTGCTGTGACTTTGTAATTGTGCGGTGTGTTTACAGGCGTCGCAAAGAAGGGCAAGGAAGGAAGCACATAAAGAAATCCCTTGGAACTGTTTGTAGGGTCTGGGCCCCCAGGGCAGCAGGATATGCTGGCCAAGGGTCTGAAACAGTGTCGGGAAACCAGCAGGGCCTGTGGTTTTGGAAGCCGGGCTGGGCTACATTACAGTTAGCTGGGGGCCCGCTTGGCGAATCCGAGTTTCAGGACCAGCGCGTTCACGTCCTCGGCCACTGTTGTGCGTCAGGTATCCGCACCCTGGTGTCTTCCCTGGACACTCTGACCTGCATGGGAAACTCGCCTCTGCCTAAGGCTTCGTGCTTCCTTTGATTTCTGCAGCGTTTGATGCCAACAACGCCATGTCCCTTGCCTTCTGTGATTTGTATTTTGAAGGCAACCCCCTGTTCTACTTTATTTCTAGCCATTCTCTGTCCCTGTCTAGATTTCTAGTTACACAGGGAAAGGAGAGCTTATCCTCTCCATGCAGTCACAGCCGGTAAGTCTGTCCACACCGATCTCATCTAACTTCCCGCTTGTTTGAGTTGTACTCACTCCTGCTGTTTTAATGGTCCTTTTGCTTTTGCTAACTTTTTGCAGCACGTTCCCTCTCTTATTTCAATGCTAGCATTTTTCAAAAGAGATTTTACTTATTTATTTGAGACATAGAGTTACAGACAGGGGGAGAGACAGAGAAAGGTCTTCCACCCACTGGGTCACTCCCCAAATGGCCACAACAGCAGGAGCTGGGCCAATGCGAAGCCAAGAGCCAGGAGTTTCTTCAAGGTCTCCCAAGCACTTGGGCCATCTTCCACAGTTTTCCCAGGCCATCAACAGAGAGCTGGATCAGGGAGGAATAGCCAGGACTGGAACTGGCACCCATATGGGGTGCCAGCAACACACACAGGCAGAGCCTTATCCCACTACGCCACAGCGCCAGCCCCTCAATGCTAGCATTTTAAATACTGTAACTCCAGCCTGAATAGACAGAAACTCAGAAAATGTTTTTGAATATTCAAGAGTGCAGTCTGAACTCCTCATTCTACTCTGACCATTATGTAGATGTCAGTGGATTTATGGGAACCTCAGCCGCCATATTTACTGACTTCTACTCCTTTGGCCCATTCTTTAGTTTGTGAAGTGTGGCATTTAGAGAGGATGGTTGGAAGGGTACTTCCTGTCAGAAAGAAGGGTCCCAAGGCCAGGGATTCCTCACCATCTGTGAGAGGAGTCTTTAAAACTATGGAAAGTGCATATTGTGAAAATACAACGCATGGATTCCAAGCCTTCTTGCACCAAAATAAACTTATTTCCTAATTCTATTTGTCCGCAGACTTCTTTGAATTCCCTCATGTGTATGTCTTTGGTTTCTTTAGTTCTCATCTCTTTCACCCACATTTCCTCATCTGGACGGTGGAGAAAAGAGCAGTGTATCTCCTTGGCTCCCACAAGGGCTGAATGAAATGCCATGGGTGCAGACCCACACAGGAGTGAGGCCCCAGTCAAAGTTGATCATTGTTAATATCATCAGAATATTAATTCAGAAAGCCATCCCCTGCTATATGGCATTTTGTTTTTATTTGTTGACCAAAAGGTGCTAGGGGTTGCTACTTGGTTAACCATTAATCCATGAGGGTCCCAGTAGCACACTCCCACGGGACTTGAAGAAACGCATCTCTGGCTGGGTGTTTTCCTACCACTCCAACTGGAGATGAGAAAGAAAAGCCCATTGGCTGCTCCAGTTAACACGTCTGGTCACCACCAGAATCTCTGCTTACCATGGGACAGCTGCCCCTCCCCCAAAATCTGGTTCCAGGGGCAACCTGCAGTTCCTTTGAATTTTGACTTTGACAAAGATCTTCTGGCCTTGGGTTGTAATTCTCCATAGCAAAGCAGTGGCTGCTTCCTCAAACATGGAGCCCGTTCTGCTTCTAAACATCTCTGTGGTCTCAATGACCTCCTACATCCTGCTGTAAATAATTGTGACTGTTTCTTTTCAGTCAAATTCATCAGAAAGCTTCAAGCCTGATCACCTTACTGAATACACTATAGACACCTAAATTCAGTTCAACCTAAGAAATGGTCGAAACTAAGGGAGCTACAGAGAGGAGGACTTGCATGTTCACAGCTTCCTGCCCAAGAAGTGTTCTGAGCACAGAGGCAATGGGAAGGCAGAAGCAGAGAGGTAGACACTGACACAACACTCACCCTCTCTTATGGTTTGAACAGGATCCGTCTCCCCGACACACGCAGATGTTTAAACTCCAAAGCTCTCTGTTAACCATTAATGGACCAATGTTAAGGGTCTGTGGATTAGGGTGGAGACTTGATCCAATTATGGTATCTGAAGATGGGGCCTTTGGAAGGAGATGGGATTAAATGGCTATGGATGAGCCTGTGGTCAAATCGTGATGACTTTATGAAGAGAGACCACGTGGACATGAAAGATGAGTGTGCTCTAGTGTCTTTCTGCTTCCTGGCTTATCATGTGATCATCCCTCCTCCCTCCTCAACATGTCATCATCCCTCCTCCCTCCTCATCATATGATCATCCCCCCTCCTTCATCATGTGATCATCCCTGCACCATCCTTCAGTCTCACCAGATGCCTGATCCCATGGTCAACCCAATCTTGGACTGCGAACCTACAAAACTGTAAGCCAAAATAAACTTTCTGCCTCCATAGGCAACTCTTCTCAGGTATTTTGGTGATAATAATGTGAAGCTCTTCATACTTGCCACCCAAAATTTATTATACAGGAGAGGCCTTAAACAAAGGATGTACACACAGGAGTAGGACTTTTAACGTAGCACAGTCAGCACTGTCTCCACAGATTCCACGTCAACAGATTTAATCCACTATGGGTTGAAAATTTCTTGAAAAAAAAAGTGTCTGTACTGTGTAGAGACTTTTTTCTTGTCATTATTCCCAAAACAGCATAGTATAACAACCATTTACATAACATTTACATTGTATTAGGTATTATAGGTAATCCTAAGATGATTTAAAATAGTTGGGAAGATTGTAAATAGGTTATATACAAATACTACAGCACATTATATAAGGGACTTGAGCATCTGCAGATTTTAGTATGCAAGGGCAAGGCCTGTGACCAATCCCCATAGATACAAAGGGAGGATGGCTTGTTCGTGTGCTCTGCCATACCATGCAGCAACGCTTAGATGAAAAGGAACACTTGGGTGGTACTGCATAGGTGCCAGGCCTGGCCCTAAAGCTTTCAATGCGTCCACTGTATCACAGTAGCCTTATAAAATAGATAACATGACTTTTCCACTCAAAATATGTGGAAACTGAAGTCCTTGTGTAAGCTCACACAGCTAGCAAGTGACAAGACCACATTTGTGAACAGAGGGAGTTAGCTCTAAAGTCCACATTTTCTTTTTCTTTCCTTCTTTTTTTAAGATTTATTTATCTATTTGAAAGTCGGAGTTACACAGAGAGAAGTCTTCCATCTGCTGGTTCACTCCCCAATTAGCCACAACAGCTGGAGCTGCACTGAGCCGAAGCCAGGAGCCAGAAGCTTCTTCCAGGTCTCCCATGTGGGTCCAGGGGCCCAAGGACTTGGGCCATCTTCTATTGCTTTCCCAGGCCATAGCATAGAACTAAATTGGAAGTGGGGCCACTGGGACTCAGACCAGCGCCCATATGGAATGCTGGCACTGCAGGTAGCGGCTTTACCTGCTGTACCACAACACTGGCCCCCACATCTTATTTTTCAAAACCAAATCATATCTGACTTCAGTTTTGCCAGAATGGATGGAACATTCTCTTTCAGTCATCATACAGCGTCCTCTCTCAGTGTCTCTCAAGAGTTAAAGGGGCACTGAGTTCTGCAAATATGAGAAAGGACTGGCCTTCAGGCCACTGTGACTGCATTTGGGAAGAGATGTGCTTTGGAAAGCTGGACCAACACACCACTGCCTTGGAGTCCATTCTCCCAAAACTCTAAGTCTCTCCCGCCCCACCCAAGGCCCTGTCACCCTTCCGAATGGGAGAGAGCACACTGGGTTCAACCAGGAGCCACTGACCTCCCATACATGCATCTTCCTCCCAGTTTTAGGAAAGCTTCTCTTTTTCAATTTTTAAAATTGCATTTTAATCGAAAGATTTTTCTATCCATTGGTTCAGTCCCCAAATACCTGAAATCACCACAGACTGCCAAGCCAAAGCCAGGGGCATGGAACTCCATCCAGGTCTCCTACATGGGTGGCAGGGACCCAAGAACTTGAGCCATCCTCTGCTGCCACCCAGGGTACAGATTAGCAGGAAGCTGAACCACGAAGTAGGACAGCTGGGACTGGAAACAGGCACTCTAACATGGGATGCAGGCACCCCAAGCATGACCTAAGCCACTATACCAAATGCCCCTCCCAGGAGAGCGTTTTCCTCCTAAGGCGCCATCCCCTCCCCCTTGCAGAATATCTCCAGGTCTAAGTTTTGGAAACAAAAGCTTCTGAAGTCTCCGGTGGGACAAGGGGTAGCCGGCGCTGTTCTTTCTTAACATCACTGTAAGGTAAACAAGCATAGGGAATATCTCACTCAGGTTAAATCGCTTCCTGAATATTCTGGGATGCAGAAACAATTCCAAGCTCTCGCAATGCTTCTGTGAAGCAGGTCTCCTTACATACAAGTACCACATTTGAACCTAATATCAAATTAAGGCTTTCCTACTTAAAATGATGCAGGCAATTTATTGAGCTAGTGTAGAAAAAAAGAGAAAAGAGAGAGAGAGAGAGACTGCCAGAAAGCCCTCAGCCATGGAGGTGAGTGCCTGACCCTGTAATCCCAACTTGTCTATATAATTTGCTGCGTGTTGCATCATACAGAATATGCCAACCTTTTTCCGCCTGCTCAAAAAAGGTGATGCTAATTAGGTCAGGCAAATAGCTGCTGTTGTTGATTCATTTGAAAATGATTATTCCAAGGCAGTGTGTTTTCACCCAGCATGTCCCTATTAATGCTCCAAGGTGGCTGCCAGACTTCCAGTCAGTGGTGTACTCAGAGGCTCTCAGTGCATGCTGGGACAACAGTGGAGACCAGGTCCCTACCAGAGCCCTCATCTGAGTGCAAGAAACAAATCTGTTGACACATAGGAATTTAATCCCTTCTGGTTAGTATGTATGGACTCCGTCATCAACTCAGGGCTAACACATATCCAATGGGCCATTTGCCATGTGCAAAACCTAATATGGAATTCACACAAAAACCAACAGGAAACTGGGGCCTCGTTCTTAAGGCTCTTACACTCCACTGGAAGAGCTAAAATGCTGACCCTAATAATAATGCAGATTGTTACAGGTGCTGTAATTAAGTGAAATAATAAGAGTGAAGTGCATTGACAGAATGCCAACCTCTCTGTATTAGCTGTTTATTTACTATACTGAAAGAATCCCTAGTGTGCTATGAGAACATCTTTAATGTAAAGATTCAACTTAAAGAAGGTAGATCCAGGAATAAAAACAGGAGAGGGCTTTGTGAACATAGGTGCATCCGAGCTCCTTTTAAAAGTGTGAGTAAAGTTTTGACTATCAATAAAGCGTAAGAGTACAAAGCCAAGAGCAATGATAGTGGTCCGAGTTGAAATCAACAGCAAAATAAAAATAATTCCGGTACTTAGAAATGTAATTGGATCATAGAGAGTCTCAAATCTAGGCATGAAGAGTTTGGATCTTCTTTCTACTAAATCCACAATGAAGCAGAACACAAATGTTTCTCTGGGAAGTGTCTGTAAAAAACCCAACACATGTTAAAATGGCCACAAACAGGGAAACACTCTATACCATTATTGAGGTTAATCTAAAAAATGTGTGAAAATTACGATTTATTTTGGAGGGTGGTGTTTCCAAAGGCACAGAGTCTAGATAAAAGTTGGCCATTATAATCCAATAATATTGAAACAGATTTCATTGCTACCAAATAAAGAACATGTTTTCCTCTTTTTGTCTTCTGTTTAAATTCCCCTTCCTCCTTGTGAAACTGTTAATATGTTGCAGCAGTGCGTTTAGCCCACCTCCAAACCCTTAAAATGTGGGTAATTACAAGATAGTCCAATTTAAACTTTACGACATTCTTGATACCAGAGTGCAGGCTGAGTCGGTGCTGTTAATCAACAGAAGGCGGTGGGGGTGGTGCCCGGGGGGCGCTGACCCTGGGAAGGGCAGGGCTGCTCTGGGCAGAGACTGGGCTCTGCTTCCCACTGGCTGGAGCAGCAGCCACTTCACCCTCTTCTGGATCTAAGGAAGGAGGCCATGGGCCTGGAATATCTCGGCAACTCAAGCAGCGAAGTTGTGACACATGGGCAGTGTGAGCGCGCCGTGAGAATGTGTATAGAATACTCTCAAATAGTTCCCTTTGTCCCTCACACGTACTAGAGAAGGGCTACTTTCGGGCAGACAAGGAAGCCAGAGATGCAGATGATCTAGAAGAAATGATTTCATTTTCAAAATAAAAGAATGACAAATTCTTCTGCCCAGTGCTCACACGCGGAAAGGCATTTCAGCAGGTCAAAACTGGAGGCATCCTGGATGGGAAGTTTCTCAGTTCTGTGTTGCTCAGTTGTGTCCTGTGGAATGGTATCATTTTATCCCTATAGCTGGATAATTTACTTTGGAATGGACAACCTGTAGCCTAAAATCCTAGCAGAATCTAGGAAAGATATTTTGCCTGGGAATACAAAGCTAGCAGTAATTTTTTCAGATCTTTTAAAACTGATTGCTGTCTCTATAAACCTGGAAGCTTGTGAGGCCCTAACTAAAGAATCTCCGGGTAGCAGGTGCCTGCGACTTCCTTTCCTTTTCCTTTCTTCGCCTTTGAAAGACTTCAGTAGCAAAAGAATTCAATGGAAAACTGCAGGGTTTCGATGCCTAGAAATTAATTTATCTCCTAAAGATTTCAGGGGACAAAGTCAACTGCCCTCCTGATCCAAGACAAGAAGTCTCTCGGTTGCGAGAGGAACATAAAGTAGAAGTAGCTCATGGCGGGGTTATAGTGAGGAGACACTGTAAACAGTCAGCAACGTGATTTTTCCCTGTTGCCCCTGTGAGCCAGCGGCATCCTTCTGTCTAGGGGAGAACAGAATTGCTGCAGAGGAATGCAAGGAAAAAGAAAATATATGTTTATTTTTTTCCCTGCTGACATCCAGTTTAAGATTGTGTGGCAAGACACCACGCATGCGAGGCAGACTACTGCCTTGAACGAGGGTTTTCTGCGTCCCTCTATTGCTGCCCCTAGCACAAGGCAGAAGATGCCCGTCGCCAGGTTCTGCTCCTGTGCATAGGAAAGATCCTTCTGCTGGGGCCCGGCCGTTCAACTTTGGAGAAGGACAAGAGAAACTGCTCTGTGCCTGGAGGATCTGAGCGAGCAGGAGGAGAGGGACGGAGGTGAGGAGGATGAGGCAGCGCCGAATGCGGAAGGAGCTCCTGCCCCACGCCCTCTCAGGCACCCGGAAGAACTGAAGCTGGCTGGCCTCGCAGAGCTGTGAAGCCAGAAAGCGCCTGCACTCGCCCCGCCCCGCCCCCTCCAGTAGACCCCTCAGGGCACAGAGGTGGCCGGATGTTAGCCTGGGCCTAGGAGAGGGATAGGGCAGGCTCCCAGATCTGCGGCTGCTGAGGAGGCCGGAAGGACTCCCCCGGCAGGAGCCATGGTCTCTGGTACCAGGAACACTGGATCTGGGATGAGCGGAGTGGATAACATGCAGCGCATTCAGTGACCCTGGAACCTCAGACAAACAGCAAATCCTATTACGTGTACCATGTGGGACATACTTATGCCAAGACAATTATGCGTTCTTTATCTGAAATTCAGATTTAAGCGGGTGTCCTGTATTTTCACTGGGTAAATCTGAGAGCCCTACCTGGACCTGACCAAGAGCTGCCAAGCGGGGGTCCTGATGCAAGCGAGAACCAAGGAGAAGCAGCGGCAGCAGGCAAGGCACCACCAGGCTGGCAGCGAACCAGGAACGTGGCAACACCCCACACTACAGCAGCAAGGACCTCAGCAGCAAAAGCGATCAAGACACCTGCTGGCCAGGCAGCTGCGGACGCTGCTGCAGCTGACGTGGTGGCTGCGGTAAGGACAGCACTGGATCTCCAGGGCTCTGAGCTCACGTAACCCCCTGTGCATCTGGATGCACCTTTGGCAGAGCAGCAGAGGCAGGGAGGCAGCCACGGGTGCTCCAGTCCATTTGTGCTGCTAAAACAAAACACCCAAGGCTTTGTACCCTGTAAAGTACAGAAGTTTGTTTGTTGGGGCCGATGCTGTAGCGCAGCGGGTTAATGCCCTGGCCTGAAGCGCCAGCATCCCATAAGGGCACCGGTTCTAGTCCCGGCTGCTCCTCTTCCAATCAGCTCTC
Source organism: Sylvilagus floridanus (assembly GCA_949820135.1). Lineage (NCBI taxonomy): Eukaryota > Metazoa > Chordata > Mammalia > Lagomorpha > Leporidae > Sylvilagus > Sylvilagus floridanus. The sequence goes on along the minus strand of OX463236.1, from coordinate 118,367,007 downwards.
TGCTACGCCCTGGGAAAGCAGTAGAAGATGGCCAATGTTCTTGGGCCCCTGCACCCACGTGGGAGACCTGGAAGAAGCTCCTGGCTCCTGGCTTCTGATCAACGCAGCTCCAGCCGTTGCGGTCATCTGGGGAGTGAACCAGCAGGTGGAAGACCTCTCTCTCTGTTTCTCCCTCTCTCTGTAACTCTGTCTTTCAAATAATAAAGTTTAAAAAAAAAAAGTTTGTTGGCAATTCTGAAGGCTGAAGTCCCAAATTGAGGTGGCAGTTCCTGTGTTTGATGAGGGTCTGACCTCTGGTTCCAAGATGGTGCCTACGGGGGGTGGGGGGAGGAGCGGGCGCGAACACTGTGCTCATCTCATGGAAGGGACAGAGAGCAAAGCAGACCCTAGCTAGTTCCCTCTGGGCCTTCAGTGAGGTTGCTACCCCCACTCATGAGAGCTCTGCCTCCATGACCCAGCCTTCTCCTAAGGCTCCTCCTCCTAACAGTGTCACATTGGGGTTTAAGTTCCAACACACAAATTTTGGAGAGGCCCATACATTGGAACCACAACAGAGAGAGCAATTTATTTGCAAATTGGTAGTAAGCTAAGCCTCACACTGGAAGGAGCTAGAAAACATACTTTTCCCTTCTACTCTGAGCAGGGGTTCATAGAAGAAACCAGCTAGGGGCCCGCGTTATGGTGCAGTGGGTTAAGCCACCACCTGTGACTCTGGCATCCCATATGAGCCCTGGTTCTAAGTCCTGGCTTCTCCGCTTCCAATACAGCTCCCTGTTAATGTACCTGGGAAAGCAATAGAAGATGGCCTGAGTACTAGGCCCCTGCTACCCGTGTGGGAGACCCAGATGGAGTTCCAGGCTCCTGACTTCAGCCTGGGCCAGTCCTGGCCATTGCAGCCATTTGGGGACTGAACCAGCAGGTGGAAGATATCTCCCTCTCTCTCTGTCTCTCTTTTTCCCTCCCTCCCTCCCTCCCTTTCCTCCACCCCTTCTCTCTCCTTCTCTCTTTAACTGTCTTTCAAATAAATAAACCTTAAAATAAAAAAAAATCAGTTGCAGAACTGAATTTTTAAAGTGCATCTTCTCTGCACTCCGGAGTTGCAATGTCCATAACGATGAGATTCCTCAACTTCACGCTGTCTGCAAGGACTGTTCAAGAGAAAAGAGAGAATGGAAGATTCCAAGAGAAACCTGGCTGTGTTCTGCCTCAATTTTAACTCCTCAGTCTAGAGCAACCTGTAGACCCGGAGCTCTGACCCTGGGGGCATTAGTGGTGTGGTCCTTCCCCAGCTACTCCAATCCACACCTTAGCAAGCCACTGTGACGTGGTTTCAGAAAGCCCTGCGCAGGGTGCAAGCACAGAGCAGAAAGGGCTCCTGTGGCTCCTCAGCACCGTGGGCAATTGGAAGGCCCCCCAGCATGCCCCAGGCTGCCTCCTGCCAGCACACAAGTCTCCAAGCATTGCTCCTAAAGAATGAGCACACAATTAGCACACACTGGACCAGACTGACATGGAGCCGTGGAAAGGGTTAAATGTGCATACTTTAGAATAGCCGCTGACAAGTGGAGTACAGCGAACGTTTCCTCCCCCAGGTGATGGAAGCTCAAGGTGTAAATGGCCAAGGGGTCCTCTGTCCAGCTGCTACCCCTGCACAGCTTCAGGTCATCTGGTCACCCGGGCTCTGCTGAGACCCTCCCATTCCCCACAAGGGACAGCCACCCTTCCTGTGTCTGTCAGCAGGAAATGAGTTCCCACAAACTTGGGAAGTTCTAAACTTATTACAATTCCTATTTTCCTATTTCCTATTTCCTATTTTCCTGTTTGCCCCAGCTTATTTTTCAAGATCCAAGTATGTGTTGATTTTTGTAATCAAAGAAAACTTGGTGAAGACAAGATGGGAAAAACCTTGATGAGCTGGATGTCAGGGGCAGATGGATGTTGTTCACCACAGAATCTGTGTGTAAAATGTAAATGACATTCTAACTTCCTACTCCATGTTCGGTGGAAGTTCAAGTCCTTCTCACCACTTCTGGAAATTTCCAGAAACTTGTATTCTCATGGTCACGATTGGTTTCTCTTGACCTGATTCATTTCTTGCCCTCCGAGATGTTTCCTCTCTTCTGAGCCTCCTGTCCTCCCGGGCCCAGGGAGCTCCACCCCTTTTCCTTACTTTTCTCTTGAACTCCTCCAACGAGCCAGTTCTGGCACTTAGGCAGAGATGAGCTCTGCAGACTGCCTAAAGTGGAGGATTATACATTCTGCAAAAGCCTCTGGCTGCCCTGCCACAGAAACCTCTTCAATGTCCGCTTTTCTGGAAGGACTCCAGCCTCCTGGATGGGTCCGGACTCAGGCGCTCCCCGCCCCACCTCCCTCACCTCCCTCTCTCCTCCCCTCTCTCCTTTTCCACTTCAGATTCCTCTGCATTTCTATTTCTATATTCTCTGCATTTGCTGTATTCTTCCAACTCCTGCCCTCGAATCTCATTTAGAGATTGCTCCCTAAATAAAGTTTATTTCCTAGGAGGAACTCCGGTGGATAAAGTTTTGGGGAGGGGGCGAGGGTGGGCCCCAAAACCTAAGGGGACTAATTTTCAACTTCTGTGTGTGTGTGTGCACGTGTGTGCGTGTGTGTGTATAGAGGACATGGGAACACTAAACTTTAATTATGGCAACAGAAAGCCCTCCTGTGTGGAACCACAGAGAGTTTCTTGGCTGACACGGACATCTCCGGCCATGCTCTCTCCATGGGTGGCCGCTGTGCCTCTAACCACTGCCCAAGGGTCTTCCTATGTATGCATACGCAGTATGCGCGTGGAACTAGCAACAGGGAGGGCGGCAACCTTCACTGGGAAGGCTTTTGCAGGTGGTAAGGGAACAAGTGAGAAGCAGGTGTCTCTTCTTAAAATCCCAAAAGGTCACACTTGTGTGCCTCACGTGGCAGGTGAAGCAGCTGCCACCAGAGCTTTCAAGTAGACAAGAGGACCTGAACAGTCTTCCTTAAGGTTCGTTACCCGAGTGTGACCCCTCCCTGCTATGATTTGAACATTAGGCTTCTCATCTAATGCAGCATTTAAACCCCCCAAATTGTGAGTTGGTGGTAATAGAAGGGTAGAAGCTTGATCCAATCATGGCATCTAGCAGGTGAACTTAATGGGCAGTCCTTCCATCATTGGGGCGTGGCCTAAGGAGGTAGGGCTCCCAAAAGGGTTGCTTAGAAAAGCCGACTTGGGCCTCTGCTTCCTGGCTCACCCTGTGGATCTCTTTCCTCCACACGTTACACGGCTGAACCGGGCGGGGGCCACCCAGCCTTGGACTAGGAACCTCCAAAACCGTGAGTCAATATAAATCTGCTTCTTTTGTAAGTGGCTTGCATTCACTATCTTGTGATTGTGGCAAAAAGCTGACTAATACGCCATGTCCTGGGCAGCATAGAAAGAGGGAGCAAGAGGCGGGGCTGGCAGAGAAACTGGGAAGCACAGAGAATGAAGCAAAAACGGCTGGGCTGGAGTCTGCACCCCCTCATCTGCGCCTTGGGTTTGTGCTTGTGCTCAGGTGTTTGTGTTTTTCCAGGGAAACAATAGGCTCATTAGAGCGCAGCTGAAGAAGTTACTTAATAGGTTCGTAAGTCACCCCGTTCTTACAAGCCAACAGCCATGCAGGGCTGCAGATGAGTGAGAATCACTGATGAAGCTTTAAATTGATACACTCGCTGAAGCGTGGGCCATCAATACTGACCTTGTTTACGGCTTCCCAAGCAGGCAAGTGGAGTCTCTGGAACCTTCGAGTAACAATCTGTGCATTTAAGCTGATTTCAAAGAACTGCGTTTAATTTAACCACATAGCTCCATTAAATTGTTTCTGGGTTTCCAAGGATTAAACTCTTATTAGAATAGAGGTTTAAAACTTTTCTCTTAGCTATCCGCTTGGAGCAGAAGAGTCTAAGCCTTAGTTTTTCTAGAAAGAAAACATCCTTGAGGGCTTGAGGAGATGGTGACTGGGACAGATGCGAAGCCCTCTGATGATCGTAGCCAGCATTAATCCACCACGTGCTGGGTCCTAGGGCCTCTGATAATGCACTTTAAGAGGCATCATTTTATTTAATTCCCATCCTGACCTTGGAGAACCAGGCAAGGAAATTAAAACTTAAAGAAGTAAAGTGAATTACCCAAGATCTCAGAGCTAATTAAGATTTAAGTCCAGGACCTGAGGCTTTAGCTACTTCCCCGTATTGGCTCCAATGTAATTCCACAAATATGTAAGTCCAGAAATGTTTTTTAAATTAGGACTACATAAAAAAATAAAAGTTGACCCCAAGTATTCATTCTCTTGTTGACTATCACATCAATGGAATTCCACTTAGCTTTATCTACATAGCCAAATCCTAAGCGCAGCGGCTTACCGCCCTCACCCACACCGCCTCCGCAGGGCTGTGGTGCACCTTGTCTCCCTCCAGTCCAGTCACCAGCTGTGGCCAGAGATCTTATTCTAAAACCCTAAGGATTCCACTTCTTCATCTTATTTATTTTTTTATTTATACAAAGTGAACAAACTCCATGAATTTCATATACACAGATCTAAGAACATAATGATACTTCCCACCCTACCCCTCTTCCTTTCTTAATTTTTTCGTTTACTTTTCACAGTGACATCCTTTCAGCTTATTTTATAATCACAAGCTTAACCCTCCACTAAATAATGAAGTCAACAAGTAGTAAGTCCACTTTTCCTCGAGCAGCTTAGCACCACCCATGTAGCCTCTTTCTGTCACCGTCACACACAGCCTGTCATGATCCAGCTCCTACTTCTGTCGTAGATTCATTGTTTTGCCTCTCATCCCACACATACGCTTCAAGTGATGATTTGTTTCCGAGACTCATGTACAGACAGCTTGGGCAACTTCCCCACCAGCATTGTGTAGAAGCCCTGCTCACGTTGAACACAATCTTGTGAGTTTACTGGGAGACCCTGGAATCACAGGTTGGGGGCGGTGGAAGACGCCTTAGTGTTGATCTATTAAATGTTTTCATCATCTTTCAATTAAATACGAAAGTCCAAAGTCACTAAGTCCCCTGCATAAAATCACATCACTGGGTAGCTGGTATCTTAATCTGTTCATAAAAAGCCTGACCTTAGATCAAGAGTTTCTGTTCTAATGATTTCTAAATTCATTAAGTAGAGGCTTCATCTATCTGCCATATATATATATATATATATATATATATATATATAAAATTTGGACAGGCAGAGTTAAACAGTGAGAGGGAGAAAGAGAAAGGTCTTCTTTCCGTTGTTTCACTCCCCAAATGGCCACTACAGCCAATCCGAAGCCAGGAGCCAGGTGCTTCCTCCTGGTCTCCCATTCGGATGCAGGGCTCAAGCACTTGGGCCATCCTCCACTGCCTTCCCGGGCCACAGCAGAGAGCTGGGCTGGAAGAGGAACAACCGGGACAGAACCGGTGCCCCAACCGGAACTAGAACCCGGGATGCCGGTGCCACAGGTGGAGGATTAACCCAGTGAGCTGCAGCACCGGCTCTGCCTTATATTTTGAACCTCAGAATTCTTACTATAAATCACAGCAATTAAACTCGTACCTTTCAGGGCTAATGTACCTACTGTGTTTAGAAGTTTTGGAGCAAGCACTGACTTAGCAGTTAAGATGCCACTTGGGATGCCTGCATCCCAGATCTGAATTCCTGGGTTCTAGTCCCGGCTCTGCTCATGAGTCCAGTTCCCTGCTAATGTGCACCCTAGGAGTCTGCAGGTGATAGCTCAAGTAGTGGGGTCCCCACCACCCATGGGGGAGACTTGGGTCACATTCCAGGTTCCTGTCTGTGTCCTCTCCTAATCCCAGCCATCATGAACTTTTGGGGAGTGAACCAGTGAATGGGAGACACTCTCACTCTCTCTCTCTCTCTCTCTCTCTCTCTCACTGTATCTCTGTCTCTGCCTTTCAAATATTTTTAAATATTTTAAAAATTTTAAGAAGACTCACATTAAAAAAAATTGAGACTTCTCAACTGTGTTTTCCTGGCCTCTTATTTATTCTGTAATTCAGCAATTAATGGCTGATACTATATTACCGCTCGGCAGACACTGTGAACATCAAGATGAGAATGTTTCTGCGCTCAGGAGATTGCCATCTAGTAAGGAAAGAGATGTGTATTTTTATTTAATTCAGTGTGAAAACTTTGAAGGAAAGAGGGACAAAGGCCTATGACAGCACAGAGAATTACAGAGACTCGGCGAAATGGCAGAAAGACACAGAGAGGCCTTTGTGCTGGCCTAAGTGGGGAGGGGGTGGGGAGTGGGGCACAGACTTCACACCTTGCCCAGCATTCCAAGAGGGTGCATCTTGCAAAGGCTCGTAAGACTTTAAAAACAGTAATGGCTAGGACAAGTGTAATACTGCCAATGTGTGGGGTCGCTTCCCAGTGATGTTCATGCCAAAACTCGCAGCAATCCCGTCTTATAGATGAGGAGACTGAGGCACAGAGGAAAACTGAGTAACTTGCTGAAAGCCACCCGGCTGCCTAGTGGTGGAACGGGGATGGCAGCCAGACATGGGTCTGAACTCGGCCACTGTTCCTCCCATGGATTGCAGAGCCTGAGGTTAAAATGAGCACGTAGGTGTTCTCATCTCGGCCACCCCAAGCCTCACTGTGCTCGCTTTCGGTTTGATCGTTGAGCCTGTTAGCCACCTGAGTCATAAGCCAGTCACCATCCATCTGCCAGGGTCTTGGAAGCCTGCCAGTGTGTGTCTCAGCTACTCAGTTCTGTTGTTGTAGTCTGGAAGCACCAGGAAACTATGCAAACAGGTGTCACCGGGTTTAGTCTCATTTCAAGAGCCCAAAATTTGAATCTCATAAATTTTACAGCTGGAAAAGTATTCTTTAGAGTTTTTTTTCCAACCATTTATCAAGATCAAATTAGTTCCTGCCACACAGGCCGCCCCGAGGCAGGTGGCTACCTGAGCCATGGCCCGTGCCAATCCTTGGTCCAAAGTGTTGGACAAAGCTTCTTAAGAAAACGCTAAAGGAACTGCCCAGTGCTGGGCACCCAGAGGCTGCTCAGGACATGTGGATGCTCCAGGGTGGCTCCTACGGATGTGGTAGAGGGACATCAGGATCTGGAAAGATCATGCTTTGAGGGACTGGAAGACCAACCTGGAGCCCCACATCATATTTACTAGCAGTAACCCTGTCATTAATCTCCTCCTGCACTTTGGGTTCCCCTTTCATTTGTCATTGGCAAGGACAGGCCATACTAGCCGTTAAGAGTGCCATTCACTTAAGTTGTGTTACAAGCCTGGAACCTTACATGTGTTAACTTAAGCCTCGGAACAGCCTTGCAAGATAGAAACAAATAAGATTCCCTTTTAAAGATGAAGAGCAGAGAATGAGCTATGCCCAAGATCACAGCAAATGATCAAGGCTGGAACTTGAACCCAAGCTCGCTTCAAATGCTGGGCCCTAACCTGTGGGCTATAATGTCTTCTCTTAAACCAGTGAGAGAGGTCCCCTCTCTAAACGAATGCACACACACAAGACCCTTCAAACTCCTGGCATGGGGAGAGCGAAGTCTCAGTGATGAATTCCTGAGAAACAGAAGCTGAAAACTAAACGTCATAAACCATCCTATTTTTCCAGGTCGAGTATTTCACTCTGCCTGATCTCATGTAATCCTTCAAACAATTTTATGAGTTAAGTTCTATTACGAACCCCTTTCACAGGTGGGAAAGTTGAGATGTACAGAGATGAAAGTGTTTGTACAGGGTCCCAGAGCAGTAAGCCACAGGGCTAAGGTGTAAACACAAGCCACCTGGTCTCAGAGCCCAAATGTGGCCCGAGTGCAGCAGCAAGCACCCGCTCAGCCAAACTTGAGTCCATTAGCAGTCTATTCTACTCCGTTACAGGTCAAGTACAGCTTTGGCAGCTTGGAACCTAAGCTCCACTTAAAACTCCACTCCATGGGAAAAGCCATGGTGAGATGGAACCAACTGGATTACAAGCAGGTTTTGGAAAACAACCAGTTAGTATATTTGGTACTGGCTGTGTATATTGCTACAATGGAATGACGGTCATGCTGGTCAATGGTTTACATGCGTCTGTGTTGATCCTATCCCATGTATGAATGTTAGGCACATCTGCCTTAGAGAATGAATTTGGCCCCGCCCTGAAGTGCCTACTCCCAGCTGGTAATCCACTGGGCAACTCCTGGCACTGGGCTGGGAGCTGTGTAATGACAGCTGTCATCAGACACCCCAAGTGTGGCCTCCAGACGTGTTGGAGGATGCAGCATCATCTGTGATCATGGCTACAGGGACCCACTGCACTGGTGTTGAATGAAATCGAATTGAAAGGCTGCAGATCAAGGTCAATGTGAGGGCTGAAGTACAGCAAAAAGAGGCAGAGGAGTAGCTCTTGTAGTCTCAGGATGGGGCTCCTGACAAGGACCTCTGCATGAACTGTGCGGACGCTGGTGGATTGCCAGGCAGTAACAACAGTCCTTATTAAGCTTGTCGTGTTCATTTGCTTCTAAGACATGTGCTATATTTATTAGCAATGCTTATGAAGGAGTCTCCTTTAGGTTGGGTTAGTTCCACCTTTCCCTGGAGTATTCTGTGTGTGGAGCTATAGAGAAGGGGTGAAGAGCAGTTCAAGGCAGGGATGCAGCACTGGCTTGCAGTGTGATCTTGCGCAAGTCACCACACTTCTGTCTCCACCTCTGTAAAAAGAACAGCGCTTGCTCTAACTCTCACAGATAAATCAATGTCTGAGACGTGCTTGGAGCCTTTGGATATATAGGCGAGCATTCCGCACTACCATTAATTAACATTTATTAATAGAAAATGTAGTACAGAAAACCCAAAGGTGATCCAAAATAGTGATGAACAAACCTGTCATATTATATTAGCAACTGTCAGGGAGCAGGCAGTGGAAAAGAGCAGTCTCTCTCCCTAATTCCGCACGGTTTTTCATCCTGCGGACTGACTCATGTGAAATCCAATCTTTTCTTTAAATAAATAAATAAATAAACTTGTGTGCCAAGTTCGATTCACTTGTGAATGTCTTAGCAAGCGAAATTTTTTGAAAAGGGGTGCAGAAGAGAAATCTCCCCCTGTTTCTTCCTAATTTAACACAACTGCTGAGTGTACATGAACCTACAATAGGTAGGGGAACACCATTGACTGCCATAATGGCCCAGGTTTAAGTATGAGGACTCATTAGTTTTGTTTTTTTTTTTTTCTTTTTAATGTATTTGCTCTTTCCTCCTCCATTGGGCTGTTTTGGCTGAAACGATCTGACAGCAGCTTGCAGTCTTATCTGCAGGGTCTTGCTGGCACTCTCTGTGCACCTGTGTCTGTCCGTGCAGTCGACCTGACTGGAGGACTCTCGTCACAAATGAACTGTCAGATCATTGCTACGGCTGATGCAGTATAATCTGTCTTGAAATTAGAGTCGGTCTGGCCGGGTTGGGCGCTCGCTTGCCACAGAGGCTAATTCACTGCTTGAATATGCATTCATGGAGATGTGCCTCGATTTGGCGTCCGGGGGGAGTACACGTTAAGAGCAGATTTTCTGAATTAGCATGGCGAGGGGAGAGGGTCCTTCATTTAGACGGCTGCAGATGCTGCTCCCTCTTGTTCATTACAATTGCATTTCATCAGCTTTATGATGTCCACATGTCAATTGAGTGTGAGGATTTTGCACACAAAAGAGCCTCAGGGAAAACAACTCCACGAGCTAATCAGCTGATTATCATACCTCAAATGGGCTGCAGTACTTTCTGCTCCCAACCTGTACGGGCGAGAGCAGAATTGAAGATTAAGACTGCAACGGAAGAGGACTCTTCAGTCCATTTAGGGAGCTGGAAGAGGAATTTGTCAGGGAGGAGAAGAAAGAGCGGAAGGGCGAGCCTTTGAAATAAAAGGACATTTGGAATAAAATGGCTAACGTTTGTCTTTAAAAGGGGGTTGGTGGCGAGAGGGTGAAAGGTTAATTAACTCTATCATCCTCCCGTTTATGCCCAGCTGTGGAAAGCTCGGTCTGTCTCTGCCCTGGATTTTAAAACCTAGGTTCAAGTACCCAGCCCCGAGTGCAGGAGAGCATCTTAGAGTAATTGAATTAGTTTTCAACAAGAAGAGGATTCCGAACTGCCCCGGGGGCACCGCCTTACAGATTTCCTTGGATTGTTTGGAAATTAATTGATGAATAACAAGGAATTAATGGCCATCGGAGAAGAAAAACACACACACGATGACTCCATGCAGGGAGCTGGCTTGAGGAAGTATTTATGAAAAGTCATTAGCTGAGCTCTTATCAGAGGCGCGTGTTGATACTCTTTGAGGAGAGGAAATTAATGGGTGATCTTTTTTCCCCCTTTTTTTTTTGTCTGAAATTTACCAAAGTTTTCTCCCGGCTCCCTAGGGTCCTCCTGCAGTCGATCTAAAATGCAGTTCGAGCAGAGGCTGTCTTTTGCTTCACGGCGCGCCTGCCTTATGCTTTCATCAGAGGAGTCTAACTCACACAGATGCACTATTTAACAATGCCATCCCCTGCTTTCATCAGGAGGGGGAAGGTTGCAGAGCCGAGCCCTGCAGAATAAGGGGGGCAGGTCCCCTGTGATCGGCGAAAGCTGAACATCGGTGCCAGTTTCCATCTGTCATGATAGCCTATCTCCGAACCTTCAATCTGTCAAAAGCTCGCTGCCTGGCTGAAGGCTCCAGGAGATTTGGTGCACTAAACACATTTGACAACAGCATTATCACTGCAAGAAGCCAGCAAAACGCCATCAATGTGTTAATTGTAACTGGCTATGTAAAGTGTCACTTCCCATAGCATTTAACACCAGCTTCGCCTCTTTCGCAGTCCCTAATTTTCAACACTTTATAAACATATGGATTGCTCTTGCAACAACAAGAGAGCTTCTTCGCAGAGGTTTAATTTTGTTTGAATCCAGGGCACCTAGGCTTCTGCCAGGCAAAGGGCGACAGGAAGGGGCTCCAGGGAGGTGAAAGGGAAGGGAAAATAAAGGGAAGCCTGGGGTAGAGGAGCGCGGGGGGAGATGCCAGAGAAGGCAGGAATCAAAGCGCTTCCCTGGGAGGCTGCTCAGCTAGTTTTTTAGGTGTCTGGAATACTGGGGCTTTTTCCGGGGTGTGTTCCTGCTCACGGGTAAATGGTTCTATTTCTCTTGTACAGGATAAAAAATGCATATCCAGAGTGCTGGCAGGCAGGGAGCTTTCTTCCATCGCAACATGTACAGTTTCATAATGGTAAACATGAGAGCAGCACATAAATAAATGAAAACTCCCCCTTGAAGGTCTGAATGGGTTTTTAGCACCCAAGTACCTAATATTCAATTTCTAGTACAACCAGGGCCAGGTGTTAAATTTCTCTAGTTACTGTCACTAATGCAAATTAGATTCTTTTTCTGCTCGTAAAAAATCAAATCCACATTAGAAATTAGCTATAAAATGTAATGACTTAAATGCTATAGTGTTTTACAAATCTCCCTGCATTTCAATGGTAGATAATGCTGTAAAACTGGGAGAAGATAATAAAATATGGGAGGAAGTTGAGTTATTTAAAGGTCTTTTGTGACTGCTTGCTTAGAAATGGGATGTATTCTTTTGCTCTTCTCCCTCCCTGTCCCCCTCTGCTGTGGGAAATGAACACATTTATGATTCTGTTTTTTACAAGCATAGCAGTAATCAAAATCCATTTGTAAATGTTGTCACTAAAAGAGCTGGAAAGATTATTTGCATGATTGAAAAAAAAACCCACCCAGAAAACTTTACAACAGCATTGCAACTTTGTTTCATTGATACCTGACCATCCCGAGGCAAGTTGGCAGTGATTAAATAAGGAGATTTGTTAGCGTTTTTCAACTCTTCATTCAGAGGATCACCAAAGTTGCCCATGGGGTTGTTTGATAGTCTGTACCCACCGCCCTATCCCAATTTTCCTGCACAAGGATATCGGAGGGAGAGGGGAACTTCCCTTTAAAATGCAGGAATATTTTTTTTATCCGACAATAGACAACAGAGTAACACTGAAGTGGGAAGAACATAAAGCTATGTATTTATCACAATTCAAATCCTTAGCATTTCATTCCCTCGGCTGTAGAATGCATGTTTCACTGCACTTCTGCCAAGTACCCAATTTAAGTCCTTAAACTAAAATCCTAATGAAGCTTTAGGCCCCAGATGAATTGGGAATTTCTCACAAAGCGAACAAAGGCATGATTAAGATTAACATTGCTCAACTCGGAGAAACTTAGATCACAGAGCAGGTTTATCTGAGAAATAAACTTGATCAAAGGAAGACAAAGAAAACAATACTTCTTGAGCATATACTGTGTCCCAAGGCTCATCCCACTCTGACCCTTACTCACAGATGTCACCCGCGGGTGCTCAGGAGATGCTGGGGGGAGTCTTGTGGATTTTTGTAGACTCGCCTTAACCTGCCTTGGGTCCCTAACTTGACCATACTCATTCCCAGTGGCTTTCTTGCTTTTTTTCTGGGACGTCTTCAGAAGTCCTGCCTCTGCACCTCCCTTTGGCCAGTGATGTCTTAGTGCCTGGAATCAGATGCCTCTACCAACAAGCAGCAGAAAGTTCCCTTCTCTCCGCTGCCTTGTGTGCCAAGCCGCTGTCTCCCGGTCTTCGCCTGGGTTGCCTGGACTTTCCGCCTCCACACTGTCCTTCTCTTCTCCTGGACCGGCAGTGCCTCCCTACAGTTTCCCACTTGCTTGCTTTACCAGTGTGTGGGTTTTTTCCCACAGTCCTCTCCCAAAGGGTTCTCAGAGAAGGTGAATTCATTCACAAGGAAAGATGATAGTTGATAAAGAGCTACTCGGTTCTGCTCTTGTGAGTGCTTGAACTTGGAAATGAGGCTCATGCCAAAAAAATCCTGAGTTTTGTTTCATTGGGGGATAAGGAAGTGCTTCCTAACCATAACCGGATGCGCTCTGCCCTCCCTCCCCTCATGTCTGACCTCATAAACAACATGTTTAAGATTTTTAAGGCATCTTACTGGGGTGAAGAGTCTCCCCCCAAAATTCATGCTCCCTTCAACCTGGGAATGTGACCTTACTTGGAACCAGAGTCTTCACTGGTGCAATCAAGTTCGGATGAGGCCATACTGGATTAGAGCTTGGGCCTAAACCCCATAGGACTGATGTCTCTATAGAAAGAGGGAAATTTGGATGCAAGCACACCCGGAGAAGGGAAACAACCCTGTGAAGATGGAGGCAGAGAGGGAAGCTTTGTAGCCAGCAGCCGAGGACCACCAAGGCTGGCTGGCAGCCTCCGGATGCTAGGAAGAGGTGAGGAGGACCCTCGGCAGCCTTCAGAAGGGGGCGTGGCCTCACTGCCTCCTAGACTGGACTTGCAGCCTCCAGAACTGGAAAAGATGAAATTTCCATTGTTCTAAACCATCCCGTTTCTCATATTTTTTACAGCAACCCTAGGAAACTAACACAATATTTTTCTACCAAAACCCCAACAGGTTCCACCACATTTATGTCATCCATCCTTCTACTGCTTCTTGCGGAATAGAACTGAATGGCCTTGATAACTCATTCATGTAGCACATATTAACTGAGCTCCTACTATGGGCCAGGAACCCTGTTCCATGAAAGTATCCCAAAGCCGGGAACAAGCCAGAGGCAGTTAACCTCACAGAGCATAAATTCCAATGGGTCGGTCTTTCTTTGAGAATTTCTAAATAAGCACTGTTCATTTTTCTTTTTAGAAACCCAACACACTAGCAGCTGTTATGGTAATGATTTCAAAATATAACAACATTATTGTGGAAGAAAACTCGAAATAAGGATGTATGGTTTAGTTTAAAAAAAAAAAAACCTGTACTTGCACAGATCTAACTTCAATATCTCTCATTCTTTATTATGTAACTTTGGGCAAATTACTTAACCCTCTTCATGCCTCAGTTTTGTTATCTCAAGAACTGAGATAATAAATACACCTACCTACCAGGTGTTTTTGTGATATTCGGGTTATGAGTAAAGTGATCAGGGCATAGTTAGCTTATATACTCTCAACAGTTGTCAGCTATTATTTTTAAATAAAAAACACATTACAGAAAAAGGGCTCCATAGAAATGACTGGTCCGAATGGAAAAATCCTGCATTTTTGCTGATGCGACACGACCAATACGATCAGATTCAAAGTCTGGGAGCACGCCTGTCACTTAGAATCTTGCCAGCTGCTGTGTGCCCCTGCCCATGTCACTTGACCTCTCAAAACCTGGATTACTCCCTTTCTTTAATAAAGCAGCTACTTCCCGCTGTGGTTGCGAATAGTGGGAGAAGTTCCTGGAAAATAGCTGGCAGGCGCCCGCCCCCTCCTACCCCCAGTCTGCAACAGCCCCTTCAGTTTGTGGAGTTCTTGCTTTTTAAAAATACCAGATTATGATCCAGCACAAAAAGTACTAAATGTTTCAAAGAAGCATTTGAGAAAGTAACGAACGTTTACTTTCAACGCATTTTCCTACAAATACTAAGAAAAACCTTAAAGGCCTTAAACAAAAATGTATGCATCTAATGTGGATGTTTTCTCTACATGAAAATGACACACTCTGTATCTTATTTGCTTGGTTTGAACCTGCAGCTCTCAGAGGCTAGAAACAGAGTGGATTTTTTTTTTAATTAATTGTTATCAGGATATAGTGCTACAATGTCAGTACAGCGGATCCTCTCCTTCACTCCATCTAAGAACTGCCATCTAAGCTTCTATGAACTCTCACTACCACCTTTTCTCCTCTCTCTCAGATATGCTGCTCCTATTCTGATACTAACGGCATCTGGGGAGGGGCTCCTGGGAGAACACAGTGGAACTCTGTCCCTCCTGATGATCTCAACTCTCTCTGATAGAATGCTTCTGCTTTATGGAAACTAGAAGTAATAGTGCATGGGTTGGGGGGAGGGAGAGCAGAGTTAATATTCAAATATTCCAGTCTGGCCTTATTTTTAAAAAAGCAGCGCCACTCTGAAAATTTGTCTCCCAGCTAGTTTTTGCTGTGTAACAAGCTGTCCCGAAGGTTAGCTCACAACCCCGTGAGCCAGGCATCCAGCTAGACTTGCCTGGGCTTCCTTTGCAGCTGCAGCCAGATGGCAGGCCCCTGGAGACCACATAAGCCTACACTGACCTCACTTGGGTTTATCTGGAGGTGCTGGCTGTTGGCACGAGTAATTACAGTGACCAGGCCACTTGTCCTCGACAGGTTACTCAAGCTAATTCACACGATGGTGGTTATAGGGTTTCTTTCTTTTTTTTTTTTTAAGATTTATTTATGTGAGAGGTAGAGTTACAGCCAGTGAGAGGCAGAGACATAAAGAAAGATCCGAAGCCAGGAGCCAGGTGCTTCTTCCGGGTCTCCTACGCGGGTGCAGGAGCCCAAGCACTTGGGCCATAGCAGAGAGCTGGACTGGAAGAGGAGCAACTGGGACTAGAACCGGCGCCCAAATGTGATATTAACCTGTGCCACAGTGCCAGCCCAGTTTCAGAGTTTCTAAGAGCAGCCAGGAAAAATGCATCTTGGTAGCTAAGCCTCTGCTTGCATCATATGTGCCATTGTACATGGGCAAGTCACATAGCCAAGCCACAGGCAAGGAGACTGTCCAAGTGCATGGGCCATTTTTGCAATCTACCAAGTTAGCAGTTCCCATTTATTCTGTTGTCTGGAAGGACCAGAGCCTGTGCTCTAAATGGGCACTTTAAGGAGATCACCATTATTTCCACATATCAGGAAAAAACAGGAACCCCAGAAAAATTAAATATTAAGGAGAATCCAACTTGGGAGGAGAGAGCATCCAAAGAACTCTCAGAAATGAGTGACAAGGGGCAGGCATTTGGTGCAGCCGTCGCTCACTGATTGAGATGAACACATCCCATAGCTGAGGGCCTGGATCATGTGTCAGCTGCTCTGCTTCCCAGCCAGCTTCCTGCCAATGTGCACACACCCTGGAAGACAGCAAATGATGGCCAGAGGACTTGGATCCGTGCCACCCACGTGGGAGACCCACATTGATTTCTGGGCTTCTGGCTTCTCCTGGTCCAGCCCTGACTTTTGGAGGCATTTGGGTAGTGAGCCAGCCACGACTCATCTGAGACAGACCAAGCAGAGGAGAACTAAAGCTCTCAGAAATGCTTCCAGCAGTGGACTGATGTGAAAGGGGTTTTAAGACAATTCTGTGAGTCTGAATTTTTCAGTGACCAGGACTTTGTCATTTGATTGGCAAAGTCTTAGGTTTTGTGGCGACTTGGCTAAGGTTGATGCACAGTCTCAGGAGCAAAAGAGCATGGAGAACCACATCCCGGCCACGCTACTTGCTCCAAAACTCGGGAGGGTCAGTGTCTACCCCAGAGCAAGTGAGTCTGCGGATCACCACACCTACACCTGCACCTGCTGCTGCCTCTGCCTTCCATGACCCCACCACTCCCAGCCCACAAGGCCCCCTGCCCTCGCTCCCTGCTCAGGAATGGTCTTGGAGCCACCCTTCCAGATCGCTCTCTGGCATTGCAGAAACTGTGGCAGAGAGTCTAGGCTAACAGAATAGCTGTGTTAGTCTGGTAATTAAGACAGGAGTGACATTCAAACACAGCCTGGACAGGACGAGGCAAATTACTGTATTCTTTGTGTGAAAAGCTGTTCCCGATCTGCTTTGTCTGCCCTCCTGGGATCTCATCATCTTCACTAAAAGTCAAAATGGGATTTTGTACCCTCTATTCCCTTATCTTTTCCCCCCTAATATATATCTGCTTTGTGGGAGCTATGTTTGTCAAAATGTGCTAATTTATGGCATTATGGGGGAAAATGAAACCTCTATTTTCAATTCTTATTCCTTCAGGCGGCTTACAAAGGGTCTCCTTTCTCCCTCCCTCCCTCTCGGATTCTGGGGCCGTTAGTTGCTAAACAGAACAGGTTCTTTCCCGCCCCCCTGCAACCTATGAGGCAGGCAAATGGCCACTCGTCATCCCTTTTCCACGCATGTTATACATGCAATTGTCTCACAGCTAATAGCTCCTTCTATTGTCCATAATTTATCACTGTCAAGGTTCTTTACATTTTATTCCCTCCTTATGTGTTTCATGAGAAATCTGTGCTGCTCCTATTGTAGCCCTGGCTTTCATTAGCATAAACTGCATGATGTCAAAGAAATATATGTTCTGTATCACACTAGTGTCCGTGTTCTTTGCAAAGAACAGGATGTTACCTTTATTGGTATGTTTTTGCTCATTTCCTTACGGTCTTTTTCTTTTTCCCCTAAACCATTATGGAGTGAGTACCAAAGGTATCCTGGGTAATTAGCCATTACAGTACTGTCACAGAGGGTTCCACAGTCAATACAAAGATAATTTGGGCAATGGTGAATGACAGTGCTGTCCAGACTTTTGGGATAATCAAGGACACATCCAGCTGTACCAGACATCTGTCAGACCCATGAATCATTTCAACTAGCTCGACAACCGCCAGGCAGCCCCGGCGAAGGTAAACACTACCGCAGGCAGCAACACTTGCTCTCGCACAAAGCCTGCGTCGGCTGCAGGAGCAGCGCCCTGGGCAGAACAGGAACAGTCATGATGGTTTTGTATTGGCTGGGAAAATAAGAGGGAGAACATGTAAATCCAGTGGTTAGAAGCAGTACTACTCAGGGTATGAGAACACTTGCTTTTTGCCTATCTAATCGTTTGGGATATATTTGGTCCTAATTATTGGTTGGGTGTAATTAACTCTGTTTCCGACCAGTCCAGACTTCTGTGCTCACTGCAGTTCTGCTCTGTTAAGGGTTTTTTTTTTTTATTTTATAAGTTGACATTGCTTTTATGGCTTTCCCTTTCAAACTTCCTCAGCAGGAGTGGCTGGCTTCAGAGTAAGCTTGGCTCCCGGATCTCGGAATGGTATTGAAAACTGTCTGAAACAGGACGGAGAGTGAGACAACAGGCCAAATTGAATTAGAGGCACTGTAATTGCTTCTGATTTTTTGTTAATGGCTCCCTCTGTGAGAATCTCTGACACTCGCACATGGCAGATCGAACTCAGATTCCAAACTATAATTGGCACCTGATCAGGAGTTCTCTACCAGGGGGTGTAAACATGATCTTGTCCTGGTTTGGTTTGACTTGGTGTTCTCTAGCTACCCCGAATTCCCAGCTGTGGCCAGGTGCCAGAAACTAGTCAATTTGCTGCCCCCACACCCTTGTCTCACAAGAAGATATTCTTATACAAATCACTTTTATGAGTCACTTAACAGGCTGCTCATTCCCAGTTCCTTATAAGTCCTTTAAATGTCAGGCCCAGGAGTGCAAAGTGGGCTGAACTGGAGCAGCACCATGGTGGGTCCTGCAGTGGGGCAAGGGACCAAGGCCGCCTGGGAAGTTGGGATCCCTGGTAACCCAGGTGTCTGACATGCAAATCACCATCAAAGGTACGTCAGGTATCGCTCTTTCACTAATTCCACCAACTTTTCAAGCACTTTTGAAAATGAGCTGTTTTGGGGTATAAGTGAGATTCTAGGAGCCGTGCAACTTTATAAGGCCAATTTGATGAATTTGACCTATGCGTACACCTAGGACACCCTCATCACAGCAAAGGCAGTGAACATATCCTGCACCTCTACAATTCACCTGTGCCCATCTGTAATCTTTTCCCCGGACCCCTTTCCCTTCAAATGTTTTCTGTCACTGTACATTAATTTGCACGTTCTTGGATTTTATACAAATTGTGTCTGGCTTCTTTCATTTAACATAATTTTGAGATTTACCCATGTTTTTTGCATGTATCAGTAATTCAGGTCTATCAAGTAGCATTCCATTGTATCTGTAAACTACAATTTACTTATCCAGTTTCCTCATTGATGGCATTTGACTTGGCTCCTACAGATGAAACTGCAGTGAGCATTCAGGTACAAGTCTTGGAATGGACACATGTTCTCTCTCTACTGGACAAATACCTATGAGTACAATGGCCCAATTACATGGCTCTTTATATCATGAC
Organism: Sylvilagus floridanus; assembly: GCA_949820135.1. Lineage (NCBI taxonomy): Eukaryota > Metazoa > Chordata > Mammalia > Lagomorpha > Leporidae > Sylvilagus > Sylvilagus floridanus. Next base: position 118,347,991 of record OX463236.1, on the reverse strand, counting down.
AACCAGTGGTGCACAGGCGTTCCTGTTCTTCCACGTTCTGATCAACTCTTCATTGATCAGTTGCCTTCCTTTCAGCTGCTGTAATAGACATGTAGTGATACCTCACTAGGATTTTAATTTTCACTTGATGAGTAACGATGCTGAGCATCTTTTCATCTACTTTTGTCACCTATATATATTTTGATGGAGTGTCTGCTCAAATATTTTGTCCACTCATCAAAAGTGAGTTTTCTGTAAATCAATATTTTGTTCATCAAAAAGTTTTTTGTAAACCACTAGGTCTATTTCTTGACTCTATATTGTAGAGTCAAAGTGTCAGATCCTAAAGTATATCAGATTTTTATTAAAGAGATTTATTTTTAATGTCAGTGAATATCATTTTTATTCCAATTTCTAAATGTTTGTAATGGGTATATAAAATGCAATTTACTTTTAGAAAATCACTTTGTATCCAGCAGTCTTGCTAAATTTATTTATTAGCTCTAAGAGATATTTTGTGGATTCCATTGGATTTTCTATTTAGACCATTTCAGAAGCAGGCTTTGTGCAAGAGCAAGTGTTGCAGCCTGTTGAGTGTTTATCTCAGGTGGGGCCACCTGGTGGTCGAGCTGGCTGAAATGATTCATTGCTCCAAGGATCTGTTTGACTCTTTATGCCAATACCACACTTTTTCATTGTTATTATAGCTTTGTGATATGTTTTAATAATAGTACTGTTCTTCCAGCTATATTTTCATGTCCAAATTTATTTTGACTATTGTAGGTCACTTGTACTTCCATATAAAGATTAGATTTATCCTGTCAGACAAAAGCTAGCTGGTATTTTGATTGGGATTGTGTAGCTTCAGAGATCAACTTGGAAAAGAGTAACCTGTTAATAATACTCAGTCATCAGCAGGGTGTATTTCTCCATTCACTTAGGTGGTCTTTAATTTCTCAGCAATAATTGTTCTGCTGGTGATGGACAGGTTCAGCTTTCCCGTGTCTGAAAACATCTGTTTCATCTTCATATCTGAAATTCTCCAGCTGGGTATAGTTTTAGTTGATGTATTTTTTTCTCTCTCATTGCTTTAAAAATGTTGCCCCTCTGTCTTCTTGCTTGCATGGTTTCTGGGAACACACTGTACTCTTGTATGCTTTCTCTATTCAGAAAGTGTCTTTTCTTCTCTAGCTGTTTTAAAAGTTTCTGTTTATCATTGAATTTAAGTGACTTCATGATTAGCCTTGATGTTGTCTTCTTCATGTCTCTTGTGCTTGTTGTTGAGTGAGCTTCTTACATCTGTGAGTCTACCATTTTCATCCAATGGAGAAGCTCCATCCCTTTTCTCCTTCAGAAGTTTTTCTCTCTCCCTTCTGTTTCCTCTCTCTTGAATACTTGAGTTTTACATTTATTTTGCTGCTTGAGGGAGAACCACAACTCTCTAATACTCTTTTTTTTTTTTAAAGATTTACTTATTTATTTGAAAGGTAGAGCTACAGAGAAGCAGAGGTAGAGAGAGGGGGAGGGAGGAGAAGGAGAGAGGAAGAAAGGGAGAGAGAGGAGAGAGGGAGAGAGGGAGAGAGAGAGAAAGATCTTCCATCCACTGGTTCACTCCCCAAATGGCCACAACTGCCAGAGCTATGCTGACCCAAAGCCAGGAAGCTAGAGCTTCTTCCAAGTCTCCTATGCAAGGACTTGGGCCATCTTCCACCACTCTCCCAAGCCATAGCAGAGCGCTGGATTGGAAGTGGAGCAGCAAAGACTCAAACTGGTGTCCATATGGGATGCCGGTACTGCAGGTGGCAGCCTTACCTGCTACTCCACAGTGCCATCCCTGCTAATACTCTTTTAATTATTGTGGATTGTTTTGTTCTACCTGTTTCATTTTGAATAATTTTTATTACCATTTCTTCAAATCCACTCATATTTTCTTCAATAATGTCTAATCCACTGTTAATTACTTCCAATGTAGTTTTTTTGTTGTTGTTATTTCAGAAATTATAGGTTTCACCTCTACAAGCTCTTTCAAAGCCTGGTAATCCTTGATTGGAAACCAAATATGATGAAATTTGCCCTGAGCTTTATTTGGGGATACAGTTAATTATTCATAAATGTGAGGTCTGGTCACACCTTGCTTTTGTAGCTTGTGAGTAATTCTGTAGCAGTGCTCAGTTCAGAGATGATTATTCTCCCATGTCTAAGGCCAAGATGTCCTCGTTATTCTACCTAATGCCCTGTGAATCCTATATGAGTCCTATATGAGGGCATACGATGCTCCTTTTAATCTTTCCCGTGTATTCTCCCCAGCCTTACGTGGTTTCATCACATATGTACACAGTCGGCTCTCTCTGACTTATTGAGCGTCCCCCCGCAGCTCCTCAGGCATCTGTCTCTCTGCAGCTCTCTTCTCACTGGATCTCCTCCCAGTGACGCACCGTGGTCTCCCTGGATGCTGCGCTCCATCCAGGCAACTCTGATATTTCCTGAACTCTGCTTGGGTTCCCCACACCTGAACCAGAGTCTAGAACCTCTCTGAGGCAGGAGAGTAAGCTGGAGAGATCATAGGACTCATTCTACTGGTTTTCTTTCTCTCAGATTACTGTTCTTCATTGCCCATTGGCCAATGTCTTGAAACTTTTTTCATATAGTTTGTATTTTTTTTCAAGAAGGACAACAAATCTGGTTCCTATTGCTCCATATTTTATGCTTAATGTCTTCTAGGTTCTTACTCATCTGTTTATTTCTTCAACAAATCATTATGCCCCATCGCTATGTTATAAAGACCTGAGAAGATTTAAATGAAAAGATCTGCTCTCTTAGGGTGGAGACCTATCTGTTTCATTCATTACTGTAGCCCTAGGGAATAAATAAAGTGTTCATTCATCAGAGTGCTCAGGAGCGGGGAGGGGTCGGGGAGCTAGATGATTCTAATTCAGTCTGCAGGTTGCATATTCATCCAGGGGAAAAAATACTTGAGTCTACATGGGAGAATCCAAAAGATCTTGCAGGAGACAAAACCCTTGGGCCCAGTCATAATGAAAGAATCAGTCTTCCAGAGAGACAAGAAGGGGAAGGCATTCAATGAAGGCCGACTTACATAAGCAAAGGCGTAGAGACACAAAGAAGCATGCTAGGTTCAGGGAGATAAATTTACTTGGAGTGTTAGGCTTGTGAGGGCAGAATAAGAGCGCCAGAAAGAAGGACAGTAGCAAAGGATGCAGTTGAACAGATAGGAAGGAGCCAGATCACCTAAGACATCATAGGTTGTAAATATGTTGTGAAAAAGGACCATCATTTCAGAGAAAAGATTAAATCACAATAGGAAAGAAGTACAGAGAGCTCGAACTCCATGATGTGAGACAGTGGAAAGCTAAGAGCTTGGAAGTCAGCAAGTAGGTCTGGGGTGAGGAGCACGTAGGTGAGGCACTGTGAGCCACACGTAAGGAGATATTCACGGTCAAGGTCACGGACTTGCCCTCCCTGCACCAGCATGCCCACGGGAGGGAAGAGCTCCTTCAATCTCATACCCGTGGTGCCACAACTGCCCCCCTCTAGTCTCCTAGAGGAGATTTCTCCTCTCCTATAGGCGATCAATAGATCAGTAGCATAGAGAACCAAATCAATGACATAGAGACCCAAACAGAATGGAGATGGAGACTGGGAAGGAATAGGCAGCAGGCAGACATGAATAGTCCATGAGAAAATATTTATCTGTTCAAGATTTTTGACTAAATCTCACTCATCATCTGGAGTTTCTCCTATCAGCAGAAGTCATTCACATATAACAGTTTTTTGTCGAGAGTACTGGAAGCCTGCATGAAAGCTCTTTGGAAGTAGATCTTTCACTCACACCCATGCTGGTGGTCACTTAACCTTGGCTGGCACAGTCTGGAGAAAGAGCACCATACTGGTCCCCAGGTGCCTCAGATCCCAACCTTGGCTCCAAGAGACCAGCCCCTGCGTCAGAGGAGACTTGTGTGGGAAGAACTGTGCTCTAAAGTGTTGCCACTTAACCTTGGTCCCTGTAGCAGCACCTGGCAGCTGGTCAGAAATGCAGAAACTCGGGCCTCGCAACAAACTGGCATTTTCTGAAGATGCCCAGTGATTGCTGTGCATGCCAGAGTTTGAGACGCCCGAGGATCTTGCTTCGAGGATCTTGCTGCACAGATAATATAAAAGATGCATTTGGAACTTGCAGCTGGTGAACAGCAGTCCCAATCAATACAGGTACATCCATACCTTAATACCCAGAGCCTGCACCCCGGCTTTATCTGGGAGAGATAAAGATCTCAAGATGACATCTGAATAACCCGGGGAGGGGGGCACATCCGTCACAGGCACCCTAACAGGAGTGAGGAGGGGGAAGATCTCACTCCAAGGCAGGGGCACCCAGGAATGCCAGAGGCCACCATCGCCTAGACAAGGAGCAGAATCTTCCCTAAATCCCCCAGAGAGAGTGTGGCCCTGCTGAACCCTCAGCTTCAAACTTCTGACCTCCCAAACCACGAGAGAATACTTTTCTGTTTTAAGTCACAACATTTGTGACAATTTGTTATATGAGCTCTAGGAAACTAACATAGAATGGCCAAGTGCACGAGGTGAGTCAGAGATTTAGTTAACTGGTGAGCAACATTTACTGTTTATCTTCTATGGACCATCTCACAGATGTAGAAACTGAGACCCATAGAACTGAAACATGTTCATTGTCACACCCAGGGAGTAAGTCACAGAACCAGAGTTCAAGGTCAGATGATCTTAATTTCAAATCCAGTTTGTCTTTCTACTGAACAGCACTTGAGGAGCAAAAATTAGGGCCCTGGTCGCCAGTGAGTCACAAATATAATTCTCACCAAATCAAGGCCCTCCCAGTAGCACATCCGTAAAACACTGCCCACAATCCCTGCTTTTAGTCTATTAGTGAAGGTGAACGTCACCGGCCTCATCTTGTACAAATCCCTACCAAGTCTTCTCCAAGTGCAGAATCCCAGTGCCTTCTGCTGTGTACACTCTCGCCTTGCATCAGAATAGGAAAAGCACTGGTGTTTTCACTGTCTAAAACCAGTCCACTCTTCCCATGTTTTGCATTTGCCTTTAATGCCTTTCACAGCTAGAAACAGGATGAAAGCTTCATTTCCCTGGTGAAACCAAGTGGCTCTGAAAATGCAGTGGAAATGATGACTTTCAGGGCCTGGAATGACGAGGCCAGCAGGAATTGTATCCTGCCTTCCTCATGCATTCTTCATTCCCTTGCTCCATGTGCATGTAGTAGGTCCTTGCTACCATCAGGAACGGGGTTGCACCTGGGGATGAAGTTGGCAGGGCTCGGGAGGGGCAGGTAGGACAAGAGAGCCCCAGCCCCTGCCTTCAGGGGGTCAAGGAACTGATGTTGAGGAAGGGGTCTGTGAGTGGAATTGGCAGGGAGAAAGGATCTGGGGTATACTTGGTGCTGTGGGAGCTGTTTGGGCTCATCACTGACACCAGGATCCAACAGGGCATGGTGAGGACTATGACAAACTGTGGGAATCCCATCCTTAGCTCCAAACAACTCACTTTGACTTGGAGCATCCGATTTCAGCGGGTCACTTGGTGTGTCTAGCCTGGACATAGAAAACCATGGAAGCTCTCCAAGGCTAATCTAAGCCAGGCGCTCCTCGTGCTGTCCTGGGGAGGAAGAGCCGGGGCACTGCCAGCATCTTCATGCCTGGCACTCGTCCTTCTCTGCTCCATTTGTTTTTCAAAACTGAGGCCCAAAATGTTACAGACTAAGCTCACATGTCTCGGGATGCTCATGGACTTCCTTTATGTTCAGCCTTCAAAGGTCACATGGCAAAGCCCACTCTTCCCAGACTGCAGACTCCAGAATAAACATTCACCCTGGACGCGCTCCTGGAGGGAAGGAAAGGAGCAGGGTTTCCTTTGGACGGGAGGCTCAGGCACGAGGCGACCTGGCCATGCTGGAAGAACATGAGCAAGGGGAAGGTGGAACAATAAGCCACCCGTGTCTTTTTAAAGAGATGAACTTGACTTGAACTTTCCAGCCTCGGTTTTATTCTGATTTTCATGTGTCCTTGGGAACCTGGCAAGAAATCTATAATTATTAGTAGATCAGTTCCACATTTTCATTTTGCCTTCATCCAATGCCAGCAGCAAGTCTTAAACCTAAAAGAAGCTCCATCACAGACAGGAATTGGATTCAGGAAAAGGGTGCCCCTCAGAAAGGCGTGGCCACAGCAGCTCCAAGGAAGGCTTCCCTCCCTAGCTTCAGAGGATGGCACCCAAGGAGCAAGGGCAGAAGATACCATTTTGGTCTTCCTAAATCCATACGAGACAGGTTGTCTCAAGAGCCCAGGCTTTGCAAACCCTGTGAGTAGCCTCTACAACACACCATGTCTGGGGTAATGAACTTGAAGGATTTCAGGAATTAATCTGAGGTCATCTTGGGTACTTCCAAGAGTTCGTCTTTGTTTTGCACAATGTCTGCTTTGAATCATAGAGGCTGACATTGGACTACCTTGATGCCCGTTCAAAAGTACGTGAGAGGGGTCCCTGGGAAGTGGGGGAATAGTTAGGGCCAACTGAATAAGGAAAAGAAACCATCTTGAAAGGATGGATTACTCACAATGGAATTGGAAATCCAAAGTGCGTCAGACTAAGATGAGTTAGCACAGTAGTAAAGGAGACTACAAGAGGAGAGAAATTCAAGCGAGGCGACCTTGACTGGGTTTTTAATCTTGAGTAGGTTCCTTCTCAAAGCCTCCACTTCCTCATCTGACCAACGGGCATGACAGCAGCCCTCCCCACGGGACTCCTGTGGAGAATGCAGAGGTAAAGGATCCCCCTGTGCTGTGCCCTGTTCACAGGAAGCACTCAGCTACTAGCACCCAGAAATACCGCAGCAGCTGTCAGCAGGCGTGGGAACTGGAAGAGATGGAGAATGAGCTGACAGCAGGTCAGGGGGAAGTGGGTGAGAAGGAGAAAGGCCCAGACATAGGCCAGGGCTGCGGACAGTGGCCTCTCCCCGATAGAACCCGAGTTTGAGGTCCTCAATTCTGACTGCACACTAGGTTTTGCATTTTTTTAATACTTATGCTTAGGCCTCGCCTTCCATATTTAAGTGGTCTGGGGCGGGGTCAGAGCATCCGTAGTTTTAAATGTGGGTAGCTGTTTTTAATTTTCCAAGTGTTTCTAATAATGTGCAGCCAGAACTGGCAATGCGTATGGAGATGACCTTGAACTCCAAGGTCAGAGAGAGCTTGAATGAGAATGGCAGGAATCTAAAATGACTCCCGAGTTCTTTGAAAAACTAGAACAGGGCTGCCATTCCCTGATGTAGGTAAGACTGCAGGAGGACACAGCAGTTGCTTTGAGCCCAGCAGTGAGTGTAGAGCACTCAGCTTTGGGGGTGCAGAGCTGACTCTGGGGTCACCCCTGCCCTAGTGGAGCTCACAGGCTGGGGTGGGGGGACAGTGTGTGTTTGTCCAGAGAGTGACAGGGAAATGTGGTGAGAGCACTAGGAGCAATGTGCTCAGAGAGTCACAGATGCACAGAGCCAGAGGGGTCCAGCTCTGCTGGTTGGGGAAGACCACAGGCCGGCAGTGCGGGGGATAAACTGGGGAAGACCATGGCAGCCCAGAGTAAGGGAGGGGTGCTGGGGTCGGAGACCAGGAGTCAGGATAGCTGGGTGGCGCCAGGCAGAGGTGACAGGGAGACTTTGCCTGTGGCCAGCCCTGCATGGGGACCTTGGATGAGTGGAGGCCTTCCCCATTCTGTCTCCTCATCGGCACCTGAGCCAGTTCCTAGGCACAGCGCCACTTGGAGATTATCTGCCTCCCCAGGAGTGCACACTCATCTTGCCCTCCGGGTCTTTGCAGCCCCCGGTCCTGGCTCAGTGACTTGGGACCTTCACCTCTCTCACTGCCTCCTTCTCTGCCCTTGGGCTTTCCGAACACCATCAGCATCAGATGGCATTCTGTTCTTCTCCACCCTGACGGCCTCCTCCTCTAGATCGGTCAGCTGGTATCAGTAGCAGGGGATGAGCACAACTCTGGGGGAGCCCTTACATAGCGCCAAGGTCGTAGTAGTGTATCTTTATTCTGCTCCGACCCTGTTACCGTGATTCGTGTTTGTTTTCTTTGTTGGTTTCCCTGAGTCTTTCCATGTGGGCAGCAATTTGCTTTGAGTTCTAGCTCCAAAGTTCTCCAAAGACCTAGCAATCATGCTCACATCATGGGTGGGCAGGGAAGGGCATGCCGACACCCTGGGAACTGGTCCAGGGTCCATCTGTCATGCTGAGTTCTGGCATATCTCTTACCTATGCTATCACAAAATCTTCACATGCCATAAATATACACGTACCTATAGACCTACCTAGATGGGTGTGCACAGGTATAATTTACACGTAGGAGAAAGCATTAGCTAAGCATCCAAGCCTTAGCCACCTACAGGCCTGAATTATTCTCTCCGGCCAGCTTTGAGGCCTCTCCATGGAGTGAATTTGCACGTGCAAGTATTTAACCCAGTTTAAATCAAGCCCAAAGATCTAGCTATCCAGTATTGCCTTTTCATAATCTGCTTTAATTGCTATTGATCGCTGTGTTTGGAACGTGCTTGGAGATGAGAAAGGCCTCCAGGCTGCAGCACTGCCGGCCACTCGCTGGTTGGTCTCTGCCAGTCCTTGTCTCTTCATTTGGTCCCTCTTTAGCACTGCCACGATGGCGCCATCTCTGGCCCCGGAGGAGGTCCCCAATCCTGTAACAAATTGAGTTATCAACCAGAAGCAAACTGGTAAGTTAATGGCATTAAATAAAATCAAATATTCAAAAGAAGATTTTCTATGGAAAGGCAATTGGGGTTTTAGTCAGCAGTGAAGAAAGATGAAATGTATCCTTTCTATTTTCATGTATTAGAATCTCATCAAGACACTCATGGAGAAATTTCTGCCCAGGTATGACTAAAGTGCTGTGCAGTACCTCTGCTCCACCACTCTCTGGAAAGTTCTGTTCCTCCAGGTTAGCTGAGCTTGGCCTCCAGTGTTTTCAGGGGCCTGAGAATTCATAGTATTGTTTGTCTTTGGGTGGCTGGCAGCAGATGAAGGAAAACCAATATAATCATGCTGAGGGGAGGAGGGGGTATTTTGATGATGGATGAAATTAAAATTTCATGGAGCTCTTAAAATCTATCAGTTTATAATTAGCATCAGTTTTCCTCTCGGCATCATCACTTGTATGTGTCCATGTGGAGTAGAAGATGATGAAAACCCATTAGAATGACTTCTCAGGACTGAATAGAAGAGAGAGAATGCAGGCCACCCCTCCAAAAGCAAGACAAGTAACTCATGTGGTATGTGATATGTGAAGGAGAGGGGGGAAAAATCAGAAGTGAGCTTTGTAGATCACAATGGAGTTGTAAAAATAAAGAATATTGGGATACGGGAAGACAGGACAATACAATCTCCCTTTTGGTAAATTGTGTAGGAAGCACTCCTGTTTCTGTGACCTAGAGCTGTCCTGGTTTGTTTGAATATGACTTAAATTCAGGTTCAAAGAAGAAGTGAAATCTCTTTTTAGAACTAAAGCCAGCGATGTCCTAGCATGGTAAAACTAGAAGACTGGCACGTGAATGCAAAGGAACTTTCTACAGCTTCAGGTGCAAGCTCAGCAGGAGCCTAGTGGAGTGAGGACACAGGGCTGTGGGCCAGAGGAACCTGTGTGGAAAGGGAGTTCTTGGTGCCAGTGGGCATGCGGGCACATCAAGAGTGAGAGGTTGTTTGGAGAAATGCAATTTGCCAATCTACAAGGAAAATTCAAATGGGGAGATGTAATGTTTGGAGACGTGAGGCAATTAGGATTAAATTTAAAGTGCTCCAAAACAATGAACAGAACCAGCAAACAGTGCAAAAAAAGTCAACAAGTGCACACTGCCTTCCTTGTGGGAGAGAGGGGCGGATGAAACTCTGCAGGAGCCATGGCTGCAAGGCTGCCCTGAGTCTCAGAGACACTCAGCTCACCGTTGGCCTTGCCCAATAATGTGTGGACCCCAGAGGAAGCTCCACTATGAATTCCCCATAAGAGAAAGAAAACTTGCATTGGTAAATATTGCCTTAGATCACAAGTTTATTTTAGGTTTTCACATATGAGCTCCTTTCAGTGTTTTGATACTTGAAACAGATGACTATTGGAATTTCTAGTTTTTTCCTGAAAAATTTACACAGCAGTTGTTTTTTTGGAAACCAAAGATTTAAGAGAGGCAATTCAAGTTATTAAGACATGCCACATTATTATGGCTCCGCTTGGTGGTGACGGCCTGGGTTAACAAATCCAAGAGACAAAGAGCAAATGTTTTGAAGGAGCATCTTTAGCAACTTCATCTGCTACTTGCTGCTTTTGGATCTAGAATTTGTTTTCTTTACGTTACTGGTTCCTAAAATGAGGAAGACAAACTTTGGTTGCAATGTAAGGACTCTAGTTGACCTTTTCATATATTCCTTTCTTGTATCTCTAGCCTATTTAATGAATAAGTAAGCGTGCTTAGAAAACACTTCACAGAAGGAGAGAACTTCTGCTTTGCTTATGGCCTTATCTAAATACTGACTTAGACTGTGGACTCAAAAGGCTTCCATAGCCCAGGCAGTTCATGTCAAGAGCCTCAGGTAGTCATTGACATCATACATAGGAATGTTAATTGTTAAATCAACAACAGGAGTTACCGTGTACTTACTTGCCATGCAGGATCTTTTTTTTTTAATTTTTATTTAGTAAATATAAATTTCCAAAGTACAGTTTATGGATTACAATGGCTTCCCCCCCCCCAAATAACTTCCCTCCCACTCACACCCCTCCCATCTCCCGCTCCCTCTCCCATTCCATTCACATCAAGATTCATTTTCAATTATCTTTATATACAGAAGATCGATTTAGTATATATTAAGTAAAGAGTTCATCAGTTTGCACCCATACAGAACATTAAGTGTAAAATACTGTTTCAGTACTAGTTATAGCATTAATTCACATTGGACAACACATTAAGGACAGAGATCCCACATGAGGAGTAAGTACACAGTGACTCCTGTTGTTGACTTAACAATTTGACACTCTTGTTTATGGTGTCAGTAATCTGCCTAGGCTCTAGTCATGAGTTGCCAAGGCTATGGAAGCCTTTTGAGTTTGCCGACTTCGATCTTATTCAGACAAGGTCATAGTCAAAGTGAAAGTTCTCTCCTCCCTTCAGAGAAAGGTACCTCCTTCTTTGATGGCCCTGTTATTTCTACTGGGATCTCACTTGCAGAGATCTTTCATTTAGGTGTTTGTTTGTTTGTTCATTTTTTTGCCAGAGTGTCTTGGCTTTCCATGCCTAAAATACTCTCATGGGCTCTTCAGCCAGATCTGAATGCCTTAAGGGCTGATTCTGAGGCCAGATTGCTGTTTAGGACATCTGCCATTGCCATGCAGGATCTCTGTCCTCAATGAGTTGTATTATGAGTTAATTGTGATACTTGTTCTCAAACAGTTTTTCTTCGTTGGAGTGTGTGCAAATTGTTGAAATCTTTACTTAGTATAGAGTTGGTCTTTTGAGTACAGTTACTTGAAAATGAGTCTTAATGGAGAATGAGACGGGAAAGGGGAGAGGGAGGAGCAGGAGGGGTGGGAGTATAGGTGGGAGGGTAGATATGATGGCAAGAGTAACTATATTCCTAAAATTGTACATATTAAATTTGCATTCTTTAAAAAATAATTTTAGAAAAAAAAAGAGAATACTTCACAGTAGTGCCACTGCCTCTATTCTTATGCCTCAATAGACATCATTCATGAAGCCTGCCTTCATTCCCCAGTGGGTTTGGTCAGAAGCCCACAACTCTTCTCTAGACTTTTTTTTTTAAGATTTATTTATGGCTGGCACAGCGACTCACTAGGCTAATCCTCCACCTGCAGCGCCGGCACCCCATGTTCTAGTCCCGGTCAGGGCACCGGTTTTGTCCTGGTTGCTCCTCTTCTAGTCCAGCTCTCTGCTGTGGCCCAGGAAGGCAGTAAAGGATGGCCCAGGTCCTCGGGCCCTGCACCCACATGGGAGACCAGGAGGAAGCACCTGGCCCCTGGCTTCGGATCCGTGCAGCACCTAGCCATAGCGGCCATTTTGGGGGTGAACCAATGGAAGGAAGACCTTTCTCTCTCTCTCTCTCACTGTCTAACTCTGCCTGTCAAAAAAAAAAAAAAGATTTATTTATTTATTTGAGAGTTATAGGGAGAGGAAAGGGGAAGAGAGAAGTCTTCCACCCACTGGTTCTCTCCCCCAGATGGCCTCAACAGCCAGGACTGACTCAGGTCAAAGCCATGAGCCAGAGCTTCATCCAGGGCTCCCAATTAGTAGCAGGCCCAAACATTTGGACCAGCCTCAGCTAGTTTTCCCAGGCCATTAGCAGGAAGCTGGATCAGAAGTGGAGCAGCCTGGACTCGAACTGGCATTCATATGGTATCACAGGTAATAGCTTTACCCACTACACAGTATCAGGCCCTAGGCATTGTTTTAAGAAACCCTTACGTATTAGCATATTCAGTGAATCCTATTTTTTAGGTTCAGTATCTCAGTGGAAGTTTTTAAATGCATAAGATAGGAGAGAATCTTGACCAGGTGGTAGCTTTCATGACACAGAGGCCAGAAAGTAGAAAGAAACAATAAAAGAAGTATCAACATTCATAATCTAAGGCCTATTTTGTTGCTATTCACTAAATGAATTTGTTCTTCTGTTGCTATTTAAGTGCAACATAATTACATATTATGGAGTATATATACTACTTTAATAGAGGTTATTATTGGGGCTTTGCCATAATTATTTTCACTTGTTTCATTAGAGGTATAAATAATTTGGGGAGGGAGGTGTTTTTTAGGATGAAAAGATGGTTTTTAATTATTATGGCTTCCTTTGTTTGGAGCTTATTTTCATAATTAACACATATTAGAGTCAAATGCAACCATGTATTTTAAGCTCAGTGGAATATACAAAATTTCTCTTCTCTCCTGGGCTGTTTGCACCAGAGCGTTTTCAGAGCGGCCTCTGCAAACTCTGGGTGATGGTAATTTTATGTCAATATGCCAATCTATACCATGTGTACCACTGAAAGAATTAATCAACTTTTTGCAGAGTTTACACAATGTCACACTGTTTGATGAAAATGTCCAAAGTAAAATTTCATGTTAGTAATTTAGAGTCGTCAGGCCTCACTGATCAGCAAGTGTAAAGTGAAGAACTACACTTAGAATGAAAGAGGCAGAGAACTTGGATGCACTTTTTTTTAAAGATCTGTTTATTTGAAAGAGTTACACAGAGAGAGAAGGAGATGTGAAGCAGAGAGAGAGAAAGGTCTTCTATCCACTGGTTACTCCCCAGATGGCCACAACAGCCAGAGCTGGGATGATCCAAAGCCAGAAGCTTCTTCAGGGTCTCCCACATGCGTGCAGAGGCCCAAGGACTTGGACTATCTTCCACGGCTTTCCCAGGCCATAGCAGAGAGCTGGATCAGAAGAGGAGCAGCCAGGACTAGAACTGGTGCCCATACGAGATGCTGGTGATTCAGGCCAGAGCTTTAACCCACTGCACCACAGCGTTGGCCCAGGATGGCCTTTTAAAAAGCACTCTGCAAATGTCTGGGGTCTGGGAAATCCATCCACATGAGTGACACAACCCCTACTACTGAGCCACTACGTGCTGCCTCTCAGGATATACATTCACAGGAAGCTGAAATTGGAAGCAGAGCTAGGATTTGAACCCTGGGCACTCCACTGCGGGAGGTAGGTGTCTTAATTAGCAGGTTAATCTCAGTGCTAAACACCAGTCCCTACACACATGTATTAATGCTTGTTGTGTAATGAGTTTGAAAAAGCATTAGACTGTGATTCTGGGAATACAGACTTTACGATCAACTACAATAGGATGAATTCTTCTTTATAAGTCTTCCTGCAACAATTGCATTTTTCTAGGATATAACCTTAGTCTAGAATATGAGCACCCCATCAGAAAAGAGCGTTTCCTGGATTAGGGATCCAAAGCAAGTTGCAACAGGTTTACTCTGTCATTAGAAAGAACTAGCAGGTACTAGAGGCTCCAGATAAAGTAATATGATTTCACTCAGCCCCCTTGGCATTCCTAGGAGCTAGTCACTGGGTCTTTATTTCATAGATACGGAAATGCGAACAGGGAATATTGGGCCACAATCTTGCAGACCACCGCCCTCCTAAGAGGTGGGGCAGCTCCCCACGCCCAGACCGTGCTCTTCACTGGTCTGCTGCCCCAGGTGCCCCCCCTGAAACTGACTCCAAGAACCTCATAATCTTGATGGCGTGAGAAGTTGATAAAGGGGATGGGGGCAGGGCAGATGCCGTCTCAAAAATACCAGTAGTTTCTGTCTTGAAAGAGAATTTGAAAAGAAAAATAAGTCTTTTTAGAATATGCTGTTGTTGTTGTTTGCTTTAAAAACACCACAATGGATGATATGCATGGAGAAGAAATAGCACACTTGAAGTGGAACTTGTTGCGAAGCAGAGGCTGTAGGAGGTCATATTTTAAGTTTCAGGCAGTGTGGTATGGTAGGTATAGCCTACAGGATATTGTATACATTATTTTTAATGCAGACAGAATTCTCTGAAGACTACTCAGGGTTTAGAATGAAATATATGCTGGATAAATACTGAGTAGGTGGAAGACATGGATTTAGGTTGCCCCAGGCCTTTGAATAGTGGTAGGTTCTTGGGGGCACATAGCGTTCCTGGTTGGTTAGTTGTTCAAGGAACATCTGGACTTGACAACAAGAAGATTTTAAGGATTTTTTGGCCCTGATCTCCACTTCTTATTAGAAAAGGAAACTGTAAAACAAGAGTTGGATTGAGTGGACTCCAGTTTAACTGGGTCGGGTGTGACACGGTATTATTTCTAAACACCGAGACTGTGAAAACAAAAGGAGCCTTCTTTTCTTTCTCTAATTTGGAAGAGTGAGAGGAAAGGCAGATGTTGTCTGTGTGTCTTTCCTACAGATACAAGGGAAAGAATATCTCCACTGTCAGTCATGCAGGATAAAAGGAAATTCTTGGATAAAAATAAATAATAAGTAAAAGTAAGAAGGTCAGCCAAACTGAGGGGACATTTCTTCCCAAACAAGGGGCAGAATGATGCAGCCCTACAAGAGTTGGAACGCACAAATAGAACTCTTGCATATTGACAAGAGTGTGTCCTGCCTCAAGAGGCATCCAGGAGTGGGCTGGACCCGGGAACTCTGCCTTGGCTGGCCAGAGAAGTGTCTCTCTAAGTAGAAGGGAAGAATCCCTAGAGCTGGGTTCAGAGCAGCTTCTATAGGAACTCTGGAGAACTGGAGAGGCCATCCTAGGAACAAGGATGTTATGAGAGAGGATTAAGAATAGGTCTTATTCTATGATTCAGCCCAGTTTCGAGTGTGTGTGTGTGTGTATTGTGGGAAGGAGGGTGAAGGAAAGGCTTTTCTGTCTGTTATGCAGGGGTGAGTGAGGGAAGAGAGGTGTTACCTTGCTGAGGGTGGGAACACAGCCCAAGGTAGGTGGAGGATTGGGAACCCAGAAACACGCTGTAACCCAAGATGGAGCAGTGAACACAAGCAGCCTGGCTCCAGGCAGTGCGCTGGAGGGCCGGCTGAGCAAGAGTGTTTGGCAAGGTAAACTGGGGGGAGGGTGCCATCACGCCTAGAGACTCATGAAAGACTGGACGGGTGTCAGAGGAGCAGCACTGGTGCTCAAGCTGGAATAAAGGAGAAAGGATTCCATGCTAGCTGGAGTTCAGCATAGGGGAGATTACACCATCAAGACTGGGGGGTGATTAGGTAACTTTGTCTGTAAGGACACACCAGTCTCTTTAATTTTGCACAACAGAGTAATTCTAATGTAATACATGATTTCAACTGTGCTGAAGTACATACGACTCATTTAGTAATGTTTGGAAGAAATTAGAGACATTGGCCTTTACATCCCTGTTGAAGCCTGTCAGTCACATAGATGTGTGTCACTTGTCCTGAACAGGTGTATGGTTATGCTTGACACTCAGCTTGCTTTGGTTGTCTTTGACCAGGTAGCTCTGTTGGTGAATTCTGGAGCCTGTTAGGGTGCTGCATGTGGTAGCTATGGAGCTAGGTCTTGGATCTGGGGCCCTGGGATTACACACCCATTTGGGGAGCTGTGTAGTCACAAGAAAGACATGGCTAAGGGAGGGAAAGAAGGCTCCTGACATTCAAATAGGTCCTCAAATCTACCATTGCTATTCAATTAAACTCCGTGTAAATATGTGAGCTGCCTTTGTATCCATCAACAACACAATTGGGACATGCCACTTAATTTATTTCATCTTCCCACTTTCTACCCAACTGCTTGGCTACAATTCCTGCCTTAGTGCCACCCTTACCCCCACATTCAGACCTTCCCATGACAATTCCCAGAGTATTTTGGAGCTTTTAAGTCTCTTATCTCCAATTTTTACTTGTGATAGCTTGGAATCTGGGGAGGGAATCTGATTTCTGGGGATGGCCACTCTCAACATCTCATACCTTGAAGGTCCTAGACCCCACCCCTGCAACTGGTCTCCCACAGGAAACACCTGGTGACTCTACTCAGCTCTCATCTGAGTCCAACTGAATATAGCTGCTTTTAATAATCACTTTTATTTAGAAAAATGCTAGGGATTGAAGAGTGGCTCACACAGCACAGTGGCCAAAGGATCCTGGTACAAAGTATACCCATGGCTTTGAGTTAATGGAAAGTGAACCATCAGTGGGCTGTTAGCTCTGTCCAGTGGCAAACATGTGTGTGACCAGTGGTTAGTGGGAAGGGAGACCGAGAATGGAGCCACCCCAATCCTATAAAGCAAGCTTGAGATCCTCTTGTCAAATGAGAGTCTCATCTGTTGTCACTCATCACTGGGAGCTCTGACAATGTGGAGTTTGTGTCAGGAGAGTCTGACGTCTTGAATGGCCAACAAATCGTGTCATGGTTTCTCCCTGGTGAGTTGATGATAGGGAGATTTCTCTAATCCTGTCATGTAATCTGTATTAATTTATTTGTGTCATGTGAGCCTAGAGTCTTACATGCTTATGTCTTATATATACATAAGACTGCTCTAAGGAGTTAATTGTGTAAACATGTTTTACTTATATGAGAGGCAGAGAGAAAGAAAGAGGTCACTCCCATTTGCCTACAATGGCCAGGACTGGGCCAGGTTAAAGTCAAGCAGGGGCCACACATAGCTACTAGGACCATCACCTGTCACAGGAAGCCGTAGCAAGAGACTGAAAACAACTGTGGAAGCCAGGCATTCTACCATGGGGCAGGGCCACCTTTATTGCTGGACCCAAGACTACTCTTAGTGTGTCAGTAGGCAGATCTTGGTGACCCCACCCACTCACTCAACTAGCCCAGTTTTTCCCAGGAGACCTGGCCTTGCTAGAAAATTCCTGACATGTGTGTCTCGTGTCACATGTATGGCATGCAGTTAGATACTGAGTTGCACCCTCAATGGAGAAAGAAGCAGAGAGAATGCCAGTGGATGGCCTAGAGGTTGCAACCCAGTCCAGCCTAGGTTTTTGAGCCCCTTGGAATGTTTTCTGATGGCTAACCATCATTCCTATCAAAGGGGAAGAATACTTCATAAATATACCCAAAGCAGAGTTTTATTTGCTTTGTATTTTCCCTTTAGACACCATGTCAAGAACTTGCATGAAGGTTGGATAGATTTCAGAAATACTTCTTCTGGAAAAGAATACAACCTCTTCCTGTTTTAAATTTCCTCTTACTAAATGCAAGCTTTAAAGGCATTAAAGGAAAACATAGCAATTTTAATTTCTAATTTTTTGTTTCTGTCAGTTTAAATTAAGCCCATGATATCTGAGCACAATTTCCTATATTTAATAATACATGAAGCAAGATAATTAAAAGGTATGCACGCATGCTGGGATAGCAGCAGTATTGAGTAAAACACCGAATTTCATCCCTGCCCCTGCTGATGAAATGTAGTGAAACCAAGCAACTAAAAATCAAGGACAGTGGTAAGGACCATTCTTCACTGAGCCCCCAGTATCCGTATCCATCTCTGTACCAGACATGTCCACTTGGAAGTCCTCCACTGTCAACTCCTCAACAGAGCCCCCAAACCTAGTGTGTCCCTCACGTTAGAAAGGAGAACACTGTTAGCCCAGCAAGTGGGAGCCACCTGTGATTCTTCCTCTCTTGCAACACAACCCTCCCCCAACCACATACACATACCCCACAGATGCATGTGCACCTGCCAACACATACATAACTAATGGAGCTCCATGGTCACTTGTTTCTCCTTTTTAAAAATCTCCAAGCTCACTGTTCCCAGCACACCCAAGCCATCTAGACCTCTGCAAGAACCTCCTAACTGCTCTCTCTGCCTCCAGTTTTGCCCCTTTCCAATTCAGTACCCCAGGAAAATCCAGGGTGATCTTTTAAAAACTCATATGTTATCATACTATTCCTTGTTTTAAAATAGCCATAGCTTTTCTTAGGAAATAGTGATGATATCTCTGACAAGCCCTAGTTCTCCTGCATCAGGCTCCCTTACTCCCACTGCCTCGCCCTCTACAGATTAGTCACACTGAACTTCATTTGGCTCCCCCAAAACACCCTGCTGGAAGCCTCCTAAATGCTCACTGCTCATCTTCTAATTCTTTCAGGATCTGCGAGTCCTTCTCATGTGCTCCTTGGGCATGGTGGGTGTACCCCAGGAGAGGACACACCACCAGTGGTGACCATCTCCTTATTCCACGTTTCCCATGAGATTGCAAATTCTGTGCAAGATCATATATACCATGTTCATGTTCAAAACCCCAGAAGTTGACGTCCAGAAAGCAATGAATCAATATGAGAGGGAAGAGGGAAGGAGGAAGAGCAAGGCAGGAAGGGAAAGATGCATCACCATGGTTATGTCTTAAACAAGAGACCATGTGCTCCCTGTGTACTTAGGATAGGGATTCCCTTAGTACTGATGCAGCCACACTCAGAGGTAGGGCAAGTCCTCTTGAGTGTCCCACAGTTTATAAGATCAGGGAGGTATTTTCCCAGGTCCAGTCAAAATCCCCTACACATACTCCTGAGACCACAGGTTTACATCAATATGATTATCCCGTGCTAAACCACATGTTCTTCAAAGGAAAATTCATGTCTGCTTCATCTTTGAATTCTCACAGTATCCAGTACCATGTCCTCCACAAGGGAGGTATTTAATACATTATTTGTTGAATGAATTAATGAATTCAAGTTCTGAGAAGCCAGAACTAGGAGACCTGGGAATGGATCCTCAAAGATTTGACTCTGGGGCAGATGTTGTGCAATAACTACCTCTTGGGATGCCCACATCCCATATCAGAGCATAGGGGACCAAGTCCCATCTCCATTTCCAACCCAGCTTTCGTTAATGAACCCCCTAGGAGGCAGAAATGATGGCTGAAGTCCTTGGGTCCCTGCCAGCCACATCAGAGATCCACATGGAGTTCCTGACTCCTGGCTGCGGCTTGGTCCAGTCCTGTGAGTGAACCAGCAGATTAAAGATCTCTCTCTCTCCCTTTCTCTCACTCTTCCTTTCAAATACATAAACAAATCTTTAAAAACAATAAAAAGTCTTGTGATTTGGGCTTCCCCAAGAAGGCATGGCTAGTGATGTTCACTGACCACAAAGCCAACACATCTACTGGTGGTCCGAGTCCTTACCATCGTGGCACTGGGGTGAGCTCAGTGACTGACAGCCACAGGGGAGGAAGGAAAATTTCCTGGCAGTGAAGGAAGGCTGATCAGTAGGTACCGGAAGGCTGAACCTCTACGTTCTCAAATGATTCCTATGCAGTACAGGCAAAATGCGAAAATACTCTTCCTGTGTTCAGCAGAGTTCCTGGGGTGACTGAGACTGCGGGGTGAAAAAAGACTTGGGGCACCCCGTGGAAGGCAGCTAGAGTCTATATGTTTAACTTAGCACTGCAGAACATTCCATTTTAAGCCATTGTATAATTAGAGAGCCTGCCATGAAAATGAGCGCTTTTGTTTATTTATTATGTAAGTATGCCTTTTATTAAAACGACTTTGTGAAAACCTAATTGCCACTCCAGTAATATAGCATAGCAGTCCCTTACATAAATACATGATTATTATGTACAGTCACTTATCTGTGAGCGAGCTCTGCTACTACTTTCCTTAATTAAGGATACAAAAGGGCTCCTTCATCTTTGCATATTCCCTCGCTAGGACATTGATACTCATTATTTCCTAAGTCCAAACACTGAAACTGTGTCAAGAAGGCATCCATCACTGGCTGGGTACTTATAGTCAGCGGAATTTTCAACCCTGTCAGCACTTTCAGCAATTTGCCATTTCTGTATGTCTGACATGTGTTTTTATTGGTGAAGATCACTTTCAAATACCAAGATCATGAGAATGATTCTTCGGGTGCTCTCTGCAGCAGGCTAATGTAATGACAGTAATTAACAGCCTGTGATTAGCAGCCACTCCAGAAAGTGTTTGAATGTTAATTTGCTTCAACTAATATGCAGCACTTCTGTGTAATGAGATCTAAGCTATAGGTTCATAGGGAAAGCAAATTATTTTCCAGCATTTAATCATACAAATGATTCTTAGTTAATCACTTGAACAGTAAACCTCAATGTTCTAATAAGTGACATTTGTTTTTCTGTCATTCCGTTTATCATGGTATGGGCCAGGCCAAAGAGCCTGTTTTTCATTATGGTCAAATTCCTACTTGCTGGCGGCATCCCTCCTCAGTGAGGGCTCACTCCCACGGCAGAGAAAGGAAAGCACATAACGACGACTGTAAAATTGAGAGAGAGATGACAAACGCTCCAAATTGTACTGTCCTCAGGGTAGAGTTGTCACCGGGTGCCATGTTACCTCGGTTTACACATCTGCAGAATGGAAAGAATGACCGTGAGCTCTTCAGCACCAGTGTCCTGATGCCAATGTCAACGGAGAGGTGGAAAGCTAGGGCTGTTGGTTAACCGAGCATTCATTATTGGAATTGCTACCGTTAAAAGGCTGAGTAGAAAAGCAGAAGTCATAAGAACAAGCACAAATTCACTAATGAACTGACTCCCCAGAAAATACGTGCCCTCTCTACATTAGCCGGGAGCCGGTCAGATCTCGGAGCAGAGCCATTGACAAATGAGGGTTTGGCCAAGCTGCACCAGCTGAGAATTGACACTATAACAACCCCTTCAAAAGACAATGATTTCGATATCAAAGAACAAAGAGAGACCTCTGGGAAAATGGGCAAAATCTTAGAATATTTTTTGTGAACTCACCAACTGTCCACATTTATACTGAAAAGGTCAAGTGTGTCACCAAGAATGCTGACTCATGTTGTCACAGCATCATCAGAAGAATCAACTCTCGATGTGTTTAGATGTGGCACATGATTGCAGTCATCTAAACGGGGTCAAACTGAAGATATATTTGTTTATATAATTTTGTTTCTTTATTAGCTAGTGTATCCCATATTTGTTACGAAATTGGATTTCTCGTTTTATGTAGATTGACTTCAAGTGAGCTTTTTCCATTAATGGTTATCCTTGGATAACAAAAGCTTCCTGTGCGCTTTCATTTTTTTTTCTTTAAAGATGTATTTATTTCTTTGAAAAAACAGAGTCCCAGAGAAGGAGGAAGACGGAGAGAGAGGGGGTCTTCCATCTACTGCTTTACTCCCCACGTGGCTGTGACGACCAGGGCTGAGCCAGGCTGAATCCAGGAGTCAGGAGCTTCATCCAGGTCTCCTGTGTGGGTGGCAGGAGCCCAAGCACTTGGACCATCTCCACTGCATTTCCCAGGCACAGTAGCAGGGAGCTGGATCGAAGGTGGAGCCACTGGGACATGAACTGGCAGGCAGCGGCTCTACCCACTACTCCACAGCACCAGCCCCTCCTGAGCTCTTCAAAGGTCAATGTCAGGGGTCATGATGCGCGGCAAGGGTTGTTTATTTACTAAGTTCCTAATTCATTCCAAAGAACCAGAATTAACAGCATCCTTTCCTGAGGAAGTGGCATGTGGGTCCTAAACATCGTATGGAAATAGCCCTCAAGGGCAAATCCTCAACAACTGTGAGTGATACAGGCAAAGCTGCCTCCCTCCCGGCTGGAAAGCAAAGCTGCCTCCGTCCAGGCTGAATGCTTCCTGATGCGGAATGGTGTCAGGGCTTCGGGAAGGCTTTGGATGTTAACCTCTCCAGTGGATGTCCCAATCCCATACTTGCTCCAACCCCGAATCACAGGTTTGGGCTCTACAGCAATTGTAAATAAAGCCATATCAATCATCAAAATCTCAACATACGTGGATTTATTGGGTAACTTAAGCACTGAATGCTTTAGGGGAAACAATGAGAACGTGTGTTTCTGAAACAAAAAAGGAGAGCGGAAAAAGGAGCTTGAAAGCACGGGGAAGAAGGCAACATTAGCTTCTACTGACCATCTTACCTGGAACTACCCTGCGCAAGATGGCATTGGAGGCGGGTGTTTCCCAAACATCTCTCCCTTCACTGCCATCGTCTATAAGGCTGCCATTGAAGATTCAGCCCATCCTTTGACCTCATAATTCTTGAAATTATTTTAAGGACATAATCATGGGCATGCCAAAGATATAGCTAAATGTATATGTTACAACATTGCTTGTAATCACAAAGTACCAAAAACAACCCTTGTATTCCTGACGGTTATGTTTTTCCATATGATAGAATATTCTCTAAAGCCATTAAAATGGCTATCATTGCAAAAGAATATTTCATATGAGAAAATATGCTTCTGATATTTTGTTAGTAGAAAAATGTTCATACATTACAGTAACTACTTGTGGTTCCACTTTGTACATAAATAGAAAGATGCCATAAATGAATAAAAATCTTATCAAAAGATTAGCATGATAAAAATAACTCACAACTCATTAAAGCCGAATGAGGTTGCTGGTAAACCAAGAATGTGAGAAAGAAGCCCTGAGACCTGTCTTTAGAGCCACAGAAGTGGACAAATCTCACTTGCTGTGATAAATCAATTTTTTAAAACAGATTTACTTATTTATTTGAAAGGCAGAGTTACAGAGAAAGAAAGAGATAGAGATCTTCGAGATAGAGATTTTCCATCTGCTGGTTCACTCCCCAAATGGCCTCGATGGCCTGGGCTGGGCCAGGCCAAAGCCAGGAGCCAGGAGCTTCTTCTGGGTCTCCTACATGGGTGCAGGGGCCCGAGCACTGGGACCATCTTCTGAGGCTTTCCCAGGTACATTAGCAGGGAGCTGGATCAGAAGTGGAGCAACTGGGACACCAACCAGTGCCCATGTGGGATGTCTATGGTGTCCTTACCCATCATGCTAGTAAGTCAATTTTAAGATGAAGTATTTGCTTACAAAGCAATCATACATCTGTATATCCAAAGGCATTTGGCCAGTGTAAACCGCCTCTATGTAAGAAGATAAATTTAGTTTTACCAAAACCTTTGGCCAGTTCAGTCATCCATTTGTTAGCCCATTGATGTGATTCTTAAGCTCTGCTATGCGCAAAGTGCTTTCCCTAGTTAGCCACATCTCCCAGGTCCACCAGTGCCGCCCTGAGCTGAGCCCCAGCCTCCTTTTGTCACCCAGTCCTCTTGCCCACTCTTCCAGGCAGCCTCAGAAGCTCATGGGTCATTGGTAGTGTCTTCAGTAGCACTCCCTTAATAGTCACTCAGTGGTAGTACTTATTTGAGATTTTCTAAATATGGGTGTCACCCACAAATAATTTTCTGGCTGTTCCCTGAACAGCAAGTACTTTTCTCAACACCTTACATCCATTTCACTTACTTGATCTACACAGTAGCCCTACAAAGTAGTTGAGATCCATTATCCTCACTTCACAAATGGAAAAAACAGAGACACAGAGTTGACTAATTTTCCCAAGTTCTACAATGAGGAACTGGAGGGAGCAGGCTTCCACCCGGAGCCCAGGCTCTGAGCCAGAGGTTGTCGCCATCACTGCTGTGAGGCTCTTCCTGTCTCTGCTCACTGTGGAGGCCCCCACGCCCACGCCAGGCTGCAGAAGTGTCAGGGAGCATGCGCGTGTCATGGGGAGCTTGTAAAATGCAGATCTTAATCCATGGAGTTTGAGTTGAGGCCTGAGATTCTGGATCTCTCGCAAGCTCCCATGCGCCACAGATGCTTCCAGATGGGAGCTCACACCTTGAGTAACAAGGAGTCGCTGCAGTGTGGATGTCACTGAAGAAGTGGTTGTGGGGCCGGCATTGTGGTGCAGCAGGCTAAGCCACCATTTGTGATACCAGCATCTCAGATGGGAATACTGGTTTGAGTCCTTGCTGCTCTGCTTCCTAGTCAGCTTCCTACTAATGTGACTGGGGGGGCAGCAGATAATGATTCAAGTACTTGGGTCCCTGCTATCCATCTGGGAGACCTGCACTGAATTCCTGGCTCCTGGCTTTGGTCTGACCCAGACCTGGCTATTGTGGTCATTTGGAGAATGAATCAACCAGTGAAGATCTCTCTCTTTCTCTCTCAGTCCCCTTCTTTCCTCTCCTCCTTTCCTCTGTCTCCTCTCTCTCTGCCTTTCAAATAAATATTTTTAAAATGTGGTTGTTAAGTGAATACCTGAATGACCAAAAATGACATACTTCACCCTGTTCTTTCTGAGAAGCATATGCTAAACTTTTTTTTAAGATTTATTTATTTATTTGAAAGAGTTACACAGAGAGAAGAGAGGCAGAGAGAGAGAGAGCCTCCATCTGCTAGTTCACTCCCCAGTTAGCCACAATGGCCATAGATGAGCTGATCCAATGCCAGGAGCTTCCTCCAGGTCTCCCACACAGGGGTGCAAGGGTACAGGGGCCCAAGGACTTGGGCCATCTTCCACTGCTTACCCACACCATAGCAGAGAGCTGGATCAGAAGTGGAGCAGCCAGGTCTTCAACTGGTGCCCATAAGGGATGTTGGCACTGCAGGCAACGGTCTTACCTGCTAAGCCACAGCACCAGCCCCAGTGTATGCTAAACTTTAAGTAGACAGGATCAAAGACCTCCTGAAGGCCACACTGCAGTTGGCTCATGTCGGGGGAGAATCTTGGACAGGCAGGGTGGTGAGACCATAGCAAACTTGCAGAGGAAGAGGGCACTAACCAAGGCCTGGGGTCAGGAACAGGCTCAGGGTTCCAGGAGGTAACGAGGACGCTGAGCCGGCTGGAGCTGAGCTCAGAGGAGAACAGGAAATCTGTAAACAAAACCGACTTGATGATGACGAGGAGGCTACGAGAGTAGCGCAGCTTCCTGACGGTGAGGAATGAGCGCTCTAGGGAAGAGACGAGGAGCGCTGCAGGCAGGAGGGAGCGCTGGACAGGGCATCTGCTGGGGGTTGGTCACAGTGTCCCATGAGACTTCTCTCGTGCTGGTGGAGGAGACTGAAGGGAAATGGTGGGATATAAGTTTAATTTGCATATTGATTTTACTGTGCCTTTGATAGGATTCTGGTATTTGTCTTCCTCTTCCTCTCTGGTACCTTCGTGTCCTTTGGGGCACAAGCAGAGGCAGACACACAACTTGAACAGATAACAACTCTGTGGATATTTGTGTGTGAACCCTCCCCACAGACTCTTCTACTGCCCCTGACCCGTTTGTTCACTTCACGAACAGTTCTGAGTGTCTGTCTATGTGTGGTATCCTGGGCCCAGCTCTGAGGATGCCCGTGAGGAGCCAGCAGTACTGCGGGGTTTCCTTCCTCCCCTGGGTCTGCCCCAGCTGCATTTCCCCTGCTCGCTTCCAAAGTTGGTAGGTGAAGTGAACACCCAGCCTCCACTTGGAAGATGAAAGCTGCCTTGAATTTCTCCCTCCTCCTCCCCTCTCCCCTGCCCTGTTCCTTCCTTCTTTCCTTGAATCATTGACCCTAAAGAGCCCATGACAAGAAGGTAGCAGTGTTTGCCCAGAGAAAATGAAATAGAAATAGAACCAAAATCTAGTGTGAGGAGTATAACTTATATGCCCAGAATATCTAGAGAAGGCTGTATAAAAGAAACCCACAGGATACATTTGGAGGAATTTCTAAGCCAATGGGGAGAAATTGCTTGTTTTTTTTAAGGTATTTTGTTATCCAGCAGTATCTTCTTGCTGATCATCCCAATTTTGGTCTGATTTGAAGTTGGCCAGAATTTTCTAGCCAAATGGATAGCATTTCTTGTTGACATCTCTTTTAGTCATTATTTCCCACTATCTGTTATATGTTGCAATTTTGCTGGTTAATTTTATGTTCTAATCAAAGTTTAGCTCCATCATCTGTTTTCTAAATTGAACCTTACTTTTTAAAAAAATCATCTTTTTTCAAGTACTGATGGAGTACCAAATGATTCTCCAAGTTAAATGGCAAAGTACGTTCTTATACGTGCATTAGCTCTAATTCCCTAATCCAGAAAAACTGCTGCCTCCAAGTAAATCTCACTACAGCCCTCTTTTAAAAGTTGTTTTTGAACTTGTAGGATGGCTTTCTTGTTCCTTAATGCTCCTTCTTGAAACGTTTTACGGCCCTGCGGTTCCCTCCACTTGTAGCAGCCCTGACACTATCGTGAGCATCACCGGTGGTATTCTGTAAATGCCAGCCAAAATCTATCTGCAGGAACATCTGCTCAACAGTGCAAAACTGATGTAATTACCAACCATCATCTTTGCTCCTCCTGCTGGGGTAACTGCTCCAAAGCGTGACTTCTTGCCCTGAGCTAACAAGATCCAGAAACTCCCTGTTATGAACAAAACCTGCTGCTGGAAACCCATGTAGCTTCAGCACAAATTATAACCTAGTCTCTCAACTACAAGAGTAGACCAGCACCCCTGTGCCACAGGGTCTCGGAGAAGCTTACTCAAAGCCTGTGAGTCCGAGACCTCGTTCCACACTCCCTACCTGTTTTTCTGTTGTATAAATGGTTTTCAAAAGGCTGTGGTGGGAAAAGGGAGGATACATCTACCATTCCATTAACATTGTTTTGAAATAACAACTGTTAAGAAGAAGAATTAGATGCCAAACGTCTAAATTGGAGCTAAAGTAACAAAAGCAATAGAAAAATCTTTATTGAGCATCTGCTATTTGCCAAGAGCTGCCTTGGGTGATTTGCCTATGTTGTCTCATTCAATTATGGTTTTAATAATTCTGGTAATCAAGAGATTTCCAAGTTTTTAAAGAATTTGGAAAAAAAAAAAGTAAGAGGCAGAGAGGTAGACAGAGCTCCCATCTGCTGGTTCACTCCCCAAATGCCTGCAACAGCCAGAGGTGGGCCAGGCAAAAACCAGGAGCCAGGACCTCAAAGTAGGTCTCCCATGTGGATGGTAGGGAGCCTGTTACTGGAGCCGTCACCTGCTGCCTTCCAGGGCATGCGTTAACAGAAACTGGAATTGGCTGCAGAGCCGGTGCTTGAACCAGACATTCCCAGGTTGGGAAGCAGGCAGCCCAGCTGACTTCCTGACCAACTCAATGACCATTGCAGTATTTCCTAGAGTTGAGCTAATCAAGACAGAGGAAAGTGAACAGGAAAGGCCAAATTAAAGAAAGGAGCCGTCAGTAGGAATTGTAGACAGGTCGACTGAAATTAGAGGCTAAAGCAAACATAGTTAAAGATCATTCAAAGCTTGTTTCTCTTAGAGATTAGCTGCTCTGCTCATGCCAGTAGAGAATTTGGGAAGCAGAGCTTTCTATACACCTTGGAAGACACTTAGGCAACAATTCTTTCAAAATTTTTCACATCTGGTTTTTATTAAAGAGTTAAAAATTTAATACTTTTGCAAGGGCCTGGCCAGTAATGAAGAATAAGGAAAGTTAACTAAGGAATGAATGAATCATAAATTAGTGAGGATGTTTTCATCCCTCTCCTGCTTCCTGCCCTCCTTAGGTTATATACATCCAAGGGGGAGTAGCTCCTGGCTTGTCTGCACAGGTTCGCTCTGAAACTCATGCCATGCTATGGGGCAGCTGCCCCTTACCATCCTGCTTCGAAAGAAAAGCTGTGCAATAAAAAACCTAGCTGGGCTCTGTTGGGGAGATGATGCAGTAAGATATGCTTCTGGAAGGAAAATGTCAAACCCCATATTCATATACATATACATTGTCAAACGCCAGGGCTTCATATACATACTAACAATAGGGCCTGCCTAAGCATTTGAGCTAGTTTAGGTTGTGTTCCGATTTCTGGAGTCAACTCCTCTGATGCTGCTGTGCTAAGCCAGCATTCTTTAGATACAATATGCAGGCTAACATCTCTGCTGTGCCTGGAGGATCCGCTGAGGGATGTCGGGGTGGACACACAAAGGCACACTCTCCACGAGGAAAACTTTCTTCCTGGAACTCGTGGTGGTTTGGCCTAAAAGCTTTCAAAGAGACAGCATCTTTGCCTTATATTCCTCCTCATCCTGTCCCATTATTCCCATGTCAGAGAACCATTCTTGTAAGTCAGCATCTCTCAGTATGGCGAGCTGTCTGGAGGAGGCCAAATGTTCACCGCCATGTTTAGCATCCTGAATTACAGGGGCTGGGGTGGTGGAGAGAAAAGTGCAAGAAACATGTGGCTAAAAAACAAAAAATATAAATATATATCATTTGGAAGACACTTTTTCTACTGATACTCCGGACTTTCTGCGAATGAGTACAGACTCTCCTTATTCCATACTCTTGCTCCATCTCAATTTGTGCTTGCTTTTGTTTTTGTGTTGTTTTGTTTTGTTTTTTGCAATTTGACCATGAGTATCTTCCTGACTAAAGGCATGATCACTTGGTGACACACAGGTCAGGGCTTCTGATTAACTTCTGATTAATAAGTAAGATCCTGATATCAATTCCAGATCACAACTGCCTGATCTGCTTACCAGTTGTCACACGACCCACAGTGATTCAAGGACTAGGGTGGTGCCAACAAAACCACCTCTGAAAGTCAGAATAGTTTCTGTGTGTTCTCTGGAGCATTCTAGTTTTTCCTAGAACATTGTATCCATTTCTCATGCAGTACTCCAAATTCTGTTTCTGTCTCACCACCTGACTATAAATCAGAAGGGTTTGGTTAAGAGTGAAAACAAATGGAACATCTGAGAGATAGATGTACTATCCAGGGCAGAGGAGCTTCAGACCAACGATTTTAAATGTTCAGAACGCTTGGGCAAGGCCATTTCCATTGCAAGCTTGTGTATTAAGTTACATTAAACTGACAGAATTAAACATTTGTTTAGTTGAACTCCCTTTGCTTTGATTCAGCACTCACCAAGACTCTTTCTGATCATGACTGCATTGCCTAGAAGAGAAAAACTGAGCGTACCTTCTAGTAGTATAATGGATTCCCTCCAGACAAGTAGATTTCCACTGTCAACAAAAGCAGTCCATTGGCAGTCACATGAACTTGGTTACCATGAGTCCAGTCTGAGAGATGAAGTTACCCGTAGTGTGCCCATAAAATTAGTCTTTGATCCATGCAAATCCATTAAGGTCTCAATGCCATGTTGTGAGACCTCTCGGGAGCCCATCAGCCAACCACTCTCTAGGCAAAGACATACTCCCTTTCAATCATTTGCAGAATGACTGTTCCTGTGACCTTAAGAGTTGCTTTTCTGAAACTCAGCTCCCCAGGCAGAAACTTAGAAACTTCTGATTATTTATATCTTTGCTGAGTAAAATCCTTCCTGAACGTATGAATCCATTGCCAGGTGAACATGCTTCAGCTCTTATCCATGCACCGTGGCTATGCTAAGCACGTGTCACAACTCCAGGCCAATGACAGCAGCTTTCCACTCCCTGTTGGCTCAGTGGCTCTGTAAATGAATGACTTGACACACCTCCTCATCTTCCAGTAAGCCACTATTAAACCCCTGACGCCACTCCTTCACTCCATTGACTAGGGGAGGGTTGTCCATTTTTCAAAATAAATGATGCTATGTGTTTCTCAATACTGTGTGTGGTTTTTTTCGACATGATGGGGAAAAAAGCCTATAAAATTACACCTAAGTACTGCTACTGACACATGATCAACCATTTGACCAGTGACCCAACATATCACCTCTTGTGTGAAAACTGTACCTCTGGCTGGTTCGAGGTCATGCATGAAGCTGAAAGAATCCCTTCTACAAGAAAACATATTAGTCAAGACACTCTAAGCCGGTCAGAGTCAGTTCTGTCAGCTTCAGATAAGCATCATTTTCCTTCAAGGAATTCAAGACAAGAAACATTCAATTTCCTCGACTTAGCCATTTCTGGATTCCCAGACCCTAGTATTTTAACTCAATAAATATTTGCTGATTAAATTAATTGAATGATAAATTATTATGGATTTTTGTTTTCTATTCCCAATGTTTTTCTCTACTATGTTCCTGCTTTTGCCTTTCTATCCTTAAAATGTTTTTGTATCAATTCATGTTATAACTTTATGCTTCTTACTCTTAGGGATGTATGATCAAAGTAGTAATAATTAGAAATGTATAAGCCATCAAGACAATAATTATTGAAAGCTTCCTTAGAGCACTGAAGGCTCAATCTAAGATAAATCCTAAATGGTATATGAGTAGGACACACCTCAGACACAGTACATTAGTAGTTTCTGTTTCTTATCCTAAAATATAATAGCAATCTAAATAATCACATGGTGGCAGAATGCTTATGATTTATGAGCACCTTTATAAGTGTTCCCTGATCTAATGCCTTTAGGAACTCTATGGATTGAGCTCTACAACCTAAAAATGGATTTCTTTTTTTAAAAAAAATTCTGATGTTCTCCAGGTTTATTCTTTAACCTGTTTTGTCTCCTGTCCCACTGTCTCTACTCTAAATAGCAAATTATAATTTCATCACAGCTTCTTAGATGTTACTGCTTTTCACTTCTTGGCTTTGAGGTCTTCTTTCTACAAAGCCTCTGTATTTATGATCATGGATCATGTCCTTGATTTACATTTCTAGAATAAAGAATAAATGGCTTAGCAAAGAGTAAAATTAGAACTCATCATGGTTTCGTGTTATGAATACATTTCAGAAGATACGTGTGTCGATGCTTCATTACGCTTATGTATTTGCTTAAATACCACACACATGTTTCCCCACACTATGCTTAGATACAGCTCTGCTATTTCCAGAGGTTTTAAAACTCAAGGGAAATCTAAGTATACTATAAATGTATTTGTTCTTACTCCTAGCCTGGGTGACCTTGTAAAATCACATGTACGAAAAGTGCCTTAATTTCAAAGTTATTGTCCCAGGAGTCTAAAAAGCACATTCCTTCCTGCTCATGCCACCCTGGAGCGGGTGGTGGCCCAAGTACTTGGTCCCTGCCACCCACGTGGGAGACTGAAGTCAGGCTCCTGACTCCTGGCTTCTGCCTGGCCCAGATCCAGTTGTTGTGCGGGCATCTGAGGTGTGAACCAACAGATGGAAAAAAATCTATCTGCCTGTGACTGACTCGTCTTCTCTCTCTGCCTGTCACACACTCTCGAGTGCTCCAGTGTAACTGACCAAACCCTGTTCAGGTTGCAAACCAGCTGCATTCATCTTTTTCCCTTGTTTGGCCAAAACTTCACTCGCACTTGAGACTTGCCCAGACTTCCAACTTGATTACTCTTCCTATGACGTTTCTCTCCATGAGGCAGGCAACACATTTTCTTCCACGTGACTTTCTTCGTCTTGGAAGGTGGGACATTCTCAGATGGAAATGAGTTTGCAAGGCAAGTTCAGCAGAGGCCTTTGCTTCCTACTGTGTCCCGAGGCCACACTCAGCACCCTGGACTAGGCAGCTGGATCAGAGCCTAGTGAGGTGCTGCTGTGACGCTTGTGACATGAGGAGCCCTTAGGATACATTGATGCTCCTTGGGATCCTCATCTGGCCTTTTTCATAGTGAACATTATTTATTAAGGTCATTACTTTCACTTACATTTCTTATTTTTTGCTCTCTGTATACAGTTGGAATAAGGGTTCAAGAAAGTTTGAGCTCCTAAATAAATGCCTTATCATTCTCTTAAGTGCCACAACCCCACATCCATAAATTGATCTGATTTTCCGACACCTAAGGCCTACTTGACTAACTTCGAGTTCTCTAATCCGAGTTGCCTGTCCTACTTTCTAAAGCTTCCTTGACAAATTTAACAGAGGAATAGAAGAAGCAGGCACCGTTTATCTGCAGGCTTGTCACAATCGTCTAACTGGTTCTTCAGCTGTATGGAGTCCCATCTGTGGCCATGACCTAGATGAGGCCTGTATCTGCCTTCCTGCAAGGAATCATATACAGAGGTAAAATTCGATTCTCTAGCCTTAGGATGTATGTACCCTAGAAAAAGGATATTGATGCTCATTACAATTTTAAATTTGCGTTTATTTGGCTTCACACCCAGAAGCTGAATTATTTGGTCTCTGGAGATCCTACTTGATGATGACTCAACAAAACGAATTAGAATGCCCCATCCAGTTGGTCCCCAAGTCATGAATTGCCCCTCCTACCTGCCTCTCATTTATTGGAGGCTTGCGTGTATCTCTTCTGGACCTTTAGTGTAGCCATGGGCTCAGCCACTTCCCTCACTGCAGTCTCCTACACACAACACAAGGATGTCTTCTCTAAGCTCAGATTGCGTCACTTCCTTACTTCAAAACCCCTCTTGGCATCTCAAACTGGTCAATCTCAAATTGATACAAATGGCAAGCTGGTCTGTTAACAAATGGGGCTGCACACCCAATATATTCCAATTTCCCACCCACAGCCTGGGCTTTCCACCTTGAACTTGTTCCAACATCCCCATCCCTGAGCCGCTGCGTGTACCATCTCTTCTGTCTAGAAGGTTCTCTCTCCTTCTCTACCTGCTCACTCCCTTTGTTTTAAGATGCACATTTTAATGTTTCTGAGGGTGAAGGAACTTTATAGTTGATGTCAGAAGGAAACCACTGGCTTCTAGGCAAGTCATTTCATCATGTGATTATCCATGAAATGGGGCTGCCTTAGGAAGTGCCAGAAAGGATCTGTTTATCAGATTCCCATCTCAATTAAATTATTTGCTTTGATAGCACCACAAGCGGGTGGAATGTATTTAAATGTGTTTCCTTAATTGTCCAGAAAATATTTTCACAAAGATCATATTATGATGCAGCAATGAAATAAAAACTTCCAGGGAGCAGAGGAGAAAGCTTATCTTGTGCTTGGCAAGGGGACTAAAGGCAAGAGAACTTGCCAAATCTAGATTGCATTTGAGAATCATCAAAACAGAGAGGCCGCTGGGAGCGATTCGTGCATCAAGAGGGATTGTCTCTCAAGCAGCAAATGTCTGTCTTCTAGGAGTTTCCATTTGAATTGACAAGAAAAGTCTACTTAACATTCTTTAATTGGGAAAATCCCACCATTTAACAGAACAAGAAATCCAAATGAGAACTTGATTGTCTTCCATGACCCTCCAAATTATGTTTTCAGTCCTAACAAGAACAACAGCACAAATGAAAGCTATGGAAATCCTCAAGTCACCATCTACATACACAGGACTACTGGTTATCAATAATGATTCAGAAGAATCTATCTTAATATGAAGAAAGCTAAATTGCAAACTTAAGAGTATGACAAAATATGTTATTAGCAGATTTTATTCAACATTTGTATTCAATGTTCCTTCTTTGTCCTTCAGAGTTTTTGTTTGGCCAAGGATATATTGTCGAACTGATGACATCTTTGACTCAGGAGATCAGATATTTAATTTATGTCCTAAGTATCCTCATACACAATTCCTTTCATGTTTATTGCAACACTCTGAAATATATTCCCCATTTCACACTTAGAAAATCATGATTCAAGATGTTTAAGTCAGCTATACAAGGTATACAGTTTAATGAAAAAAAGTGCTAAAGTATTTGACCTTAGGTCCAGACTAACCCCAGTGGCAAAGCTCTTGACCATGATATACATGCCTCTCCCATTTTAGCTGAAAATATATTTGCTGTGTTTTCTGGGTGCCTAACTATTTGGGCTGCTTTTAATCACCCAAAGTGACCCAAAGAACATATAGACACAATTAGCTAAGTAAGTTCCTTTTATCTATTTAGTTTTATTTATATTTATTTTAAGAGGCAGAATGACAGCTCTTCCATCTGCTAGTTCACTTCCCAAATGCCCACAACAGCTAGGGCCAAGCTTGATGGAAGCCAGGAACCTAGAGCTCTGAGTCTCCTACATGGGTGGCAGAGTGCCAATATTTGACCCCTCACCTACTACTTCCTGGGGTGCACATGAGCAGGAAGCCAGATGGGAAGCAGAGCCAGGACTCAAACCCTGACAGTCTCATATAGGATGCAGGTGTCCCAAGTGATGACTTACATTGAGCCAAAATGCCTACCCTAACTGAGTGAGTTCTTAAGCCAATGTTGGTTTCAAAAAAAGTCTGTCTTTAGGTCTTATTTTTCCCTGTGGTATGTCCCTAGATAAAGACTCATTATAAATGGGAAAACATGGCTCATACCTCTTTCTGTGCATGGTTAGACACATAATTAGCAATCAATATAAACTTATTAATGAATTAATCTTCAGTTTCTAAAGAAACAAAAGTATAACTTGCTATTTGAAAACAACAATGAAATCTGGATTTATTCTCATACTCTACTATTGTTTACATTATTTGGGGTTTGGATCCAACAATTTAGAATCCATCTTTGAGTCTGCATAAAACTACTTCCTCCAGTCTCTTTCCCCATACCACCCACCTCTCAACTTTAAAAGTCATCATGATTTGAGCTCAATAAATTACAATATCCCTATTTTACCCTTGGAGCATTTATGATGCCCACTGATCTTCTAGGTCTAGGAGCTCCAAGAACAGTCATACTTCCTGCCTGCCTGTCCACTGAGCATCTTCCCAGTGTGTGAGCTCTCCTATCTCAGGCATCTTCTAAGGAGGCCTGAGCGGCCGCTGGGTGCTCAGAGCCCATTCATGAAAGGCAGGAAGGCCAGTGCCACGGCTCAATAGGCTAATCCTCCACCTGCAGCACCGGCACACCGGGTTCTAGTCCCAGTTGGGACACCAGATTCTGTCCCGGTTGCCCCTCTTCCAGGCCAGCTCTCTGCTCTGGCCCCGGGAGTGCAGTGGAGAATGGCCCAAGTGCTTGGGCCCTACACCCGATGGGAGACCAGGAGAAGCACCTGGCGCCTGGCTTAGGATCAGCATAATGCACCAGCCATAGCGCACTGGCCGTGGCGGCCATTGGAGGGTGAACCAACGGCAAAGGAAGACCTTTCTCCCTGTCTCTCTCTCTCACTGTCCACTCTGCCTGTCAAAAAAAAAAAAAAAAAAAGGCAGGAAGTGGCACAAACTATTTTAATGGACTGAACTTTGAGTGTTGAGCTATTCAGAACTGAATTCCAAATTCTAACACATTTAATTTTGGCTTATTTTGCATTCTAAACAACAGTTGACAACTTTGGTCTCTCCATGCAAATACACCTTTGTAAATTAAGACTGGCAAAAATTATCTGAGATTTCCTATTTGTGTGTTCAAAAGACTGACCACAGTATACAACCCATTCTATGGCCAAAGGACCCTCACTTTTATTGGCTTCTGAAGTTAAAAACTACTTAATATACCCGTCTTTTTTTTTCTATTTTTACTTCAAAGTAGAAATTGGAAGAAAACATTCTTTCAGAGATCACTCAAATTATACTGCTCTAAAAATCCTAAGGACCTGAAACATTCTAAAATTATATTCCAAATTTGATTTATCTAAATTTTAAACACCCAACTTTAACCTCATTTCCCCTCATTTTCAGCCTTAACCACTATTTGGTATTTATGGAAAACTGCTCTGAGTTAATGAAAGAGAATATATACCATTAAAAATCTATATGCCGATTAGATTTATAGAGCATAATTCAATAATTTTTTATAAAGCAATAAAAACACTTGCCAACTCTCATGAAAAACAACCATATGTTTTGGTTTTAATAATGAAAATGTTTTATAAATAAACTCCAATTATGGTCTACATTATTTAAAAAGCATTGAATCTTTTCCCCTTCTAAGTATGTTTTTTCTATATTTTTCAAGGCACCCCTAATAATTTACACATAAATTTATAGTATTTCCAGATTTTTGTTTAGCCACAAAAGAGACATTTATTTTTTTTTCACTTTTGGCTCCCAGCATTCCCTAAAAGGACATTTATCAAGTTAGATGACTAATGTATCAACTATGAAAGCATTTTATCCATATAAGAATTATTTTTATCCACATTCAAATCAAATTAAATCATGAGCATGGATGCCTTTGTCAAATTCAGGAACAAATTTATTCCATGAATTAATATGCCCATGTAGATTATCTGAAAATAAAGCATTTAATGTTTTTATATATCCTTTTATCACTTATGCATAAAAGTATAGCCAGATTCTTTCTGTAAAGCAACTTGGTTACCCAGAGACTATAGTAATGATACGATTACCAAGGCTTACCAACATTTCTATAGAACAATGTTGATTATTCTGCTATTTATGATAGTGGCAAATTAGAAATGCCATTAATGTCCAACAAGACATTCAAAAACTTCATGGAAAATTGAGTTTAAGTTTATTTTGGTGTAAAAGAATTTTGAAATTTAAGCATAGTTTTCTCACAATGATACTCATTTTACACAAACATCTTGAAGATCCTCACGTAAGCCTAGTTAAGTGACTTGTGGTTAATTCATTTAATAAAAACTACACACATAAAAATTTGTAAGGAATATTAAATGATACTGGTAAATGCTTATGATAAAAATGCCAAGTTAAAAAAAAAGACCCAACTATATGTACTATTCTTTGACAGTCTTGCACAACTAGAATTGTCATGTATATATTTTAACAGAATGGACACACAATAGAAACACACCAAAATATTAATCTTACTTTCCTTTTTGAAATCATGAGTGATTTGAAAGTTCTTCATTGTATTTTTTACATTTTATACAATGAACATGTATTTTTATAATCAGAAAAAAAGATGCTACTAAAAATAACATTGCAAAAAACCTAACAAAAGGGGCTGGTGCTGTGGCATAGCCAGTAAAGCTGTCATTTGCAGTGCCAGCATCCCATATGGGCGCTGGTTCTAGTGCTGGCTGCTCCACTTCCGATCCAGCTGTCTGCTATGGCTTCAGAAAGCAGTGGAAGATGGCTGAAGTCCTTGGGCCCCTGTACCTGCATGGGAGACCTGGAAAAAGCTCCTGGCTCCTGGCTTCAGATCAGCTCAGCTCTGGCCGTTGCGACCATCTAGGGAGTGAACCAGAGGATGAAAGACCTCTCTCTCTCCCTTCCTCCTTCCCTCCCCCCTCCCTTCCTTCATCCCTCCATCTGTGACTCTGCCTTTCACATAAAATAAATAAATCTTTTAAAAATCTAACAAAAAAGAGTGTTAAAAATGTATACTGAAATAGAAAGTTGTTTAGATAGAAGTGACAAAAGTCATTTCAAAATATTTTGGATCATATGCTCAAATTTTAACTAAATATATATATATATGAGTTTTCATGAAAAAGTTGATATATATAAAATACAAAGAGAGATTACTTTGAAGTTGTGAGATATAATGACATATTGCATAAATATTTGTGAATTTTTTTGGTCTACATTCTCAGCAATGAGGCTTTTGCCCATCTACATTTGTGTCCATCTATACTCATAACCCTTTTTGTGTATTTCATATATACTCATACACAAAAATAGAAGTATAAAGTGGATCGCATTTGAAGTACAAATTCTTATATTTCCTATTCTTAACAGATTCTCTTAGAATGTGGACACTCTATTTCAGGGGATACCAATTGAAAAGAACTGATATTTGTGAGTATGATTTTTTCTTTTTAATTATGTAATATTTCAAACATCTGATAACACAGAAAGTAACGTGACAGATCCTTGTAGCCCTTGTAGCACATCCAGATTTATCAAAAGTAAGCCCTTCGACTATTTGCTTCAGATCTTTCCTTAAAATATGTAGAATTATCTATTCCCCCTGCA
This sequence comes from Sylvilagus floridanus, assembly GCA_949820135.1. Lineage (NCBI taxonomy): Eukaryota > Metazoa > Chordata > Mammalia > Lagomorpha > Leporidae > Sylvilagus > Sylvilagus floridanus. The sequence continues at coordinate 118,310,005 of OX463236.1, read as the reverse complement.
TGTTCTCCAGAGGAAATCAGTATCTGAAAAATACTAGGCATTCTTCATAGCCTCATCATTATACATTTTAACATATATATGAGCCCAAGACAAGATGAAGTGTCTAGTGAATTTTTTTTTAATTACTGTAAGTGGTTTCAGAGTGTATTTGTACTGTGTATACCCTTTTGTGAAGTGGTTTTTAAAATAAACTATGTTTTGGAGATGTATCCAAGGTAAGATAGATATATATCTAATTTACTCATTTTATGCATTGTACAGTATTCTGTTTTATTATTTTACAACAATTTCTATTTCTATTTCTAATTGATAGAAGTTTGTGCTGTTTCCAATTGTTTTTACCATTTCAACATGGAAATGAATAGTTTTATACATGGCTCTTTATTTTTGTGAATGAAAATTCCATTACTGTGTACTCCTGGACTAGGAATTGCTGTGTTGTGGGGTGTGCTCAACTTCAGCCCTATTCCATATAGCCAGATGCTCCTCAGAGGCACTGGATGATGCAGTGAGTCTAAGCTTGAGTCAATAATGTGCATTGCCAGCCGGTGCCGTGGCTCAACAGGCTAATCCTCCGCCTTGCGGTGCCGGCACACCGGGTTCTAGTCCCGGTCGGGGCGCCGGATTCTGTCCCGGTTGCCCCTCTTCCAGGCCAGCCCTCTGCTGTGGCCCAGGAGAGCAGTGGAGGATGGCCCAAGTGCTTGGGCCCTGCACCCCGTGGGAGACCAGGAAAAAGCACCTAGCACCTGGCTCCTGCCATCGGATCAGCACGGTGTGCCGGCCGCAGCGCGCCGGCCGCGGCAGCCATTGGAGGGTGAACCAACGGCAAAGGAAGACCTTTCTCTCTGTCTCTCTCACTGTCCACTCTGCCTGTCAAAAATAATAATAATAATAATAATAATGTGCATTGCCAGTATCTTCTCTCAGTCTGTTGCTTGTTTTCCAGTTTGTGTTTAATTTAGTCCAGCCACCCATCTTTTCCAATAGGGTGTATTCTTCCCTAGCCCATTTTTATATAAGTAGTTTCTATATTTAATCCTAAAAGTTTAATATTTTCCCTTTTCATATATCTGAAAGAAATATACACAGTTAGACCTGCATGGACATACATTAGTCCAAGCCATATTTTTAAGAATATGAGGCTCCTAAAATCCCCCACTACTTCTCCAGAGTGCCAAATGCCCATGTGTCTAGTACTGGGCTTTCTGTTCTTCCATTAGTATAAAACAATTTTGAAATTTAAACACTATCTTCAAACACTGTCTCAGGGGCTTAATTACTATACTTTTATAAGAGGCTTTGGTATCTTCTAGAGTGATTTCTCTTCCTACCTCCTTCGTACCTGCCTTTACTATTTTTGTTGCTTTATTTTCCATGCAAACTGGAGGATGAGTTTGCCAAGTCCTGTCCACCCTTTTGTGTGGGAGCCTTGCCAGCAGGTCACCCATGGGGCACAGGTGCAACAGGGTACCCTTGATTCAGTGCCTTTTTGTGCCCTCTCAGAATTGTTTTGCAAGCTGGACCAGCTAAGTCCTAAGGAGTTGACTTATCACTTATCATTTCTTTTATTCAAGGTTTTTTTCATTACAATGCTATCTTTGCAATAAGGCCCTACAGACTGTGTAATAATTCTGGAGGCTTGCTTTGATTTTTCTCTCTCCCCCACCACAGGGATATTCCAACACAGCCTTTCTCAATCTGGAGGTGACCACCTACTGTTTGAAGAGCTCCTTGCATGGTGAGTCAAGCGAGCGAGACTATTTTCCAACCCCAAAAGCCAGATGTATGATTTAGCCAGACAATTGGCAAGATATTTATAATCAAATAGACCTGGGAAAACCCAAGATCCATAGTTTGCCAAGTGGTATTCATCTAAATCTTAATAAGACTAATCATTGGGTCATGTTAACAGTAGCTCTCTCATAAAAGGCAGAGAAAGGGGGGCAAAGCAGCCAACTCATTTTTCTGCTAATCACATTTAAGAGTTTTCTCTGAAAAGTTTCTTCTATGAAATGTCCAATGTGTAAATGTACATAATAGCACGTAATTTCGTTTTAGTTAAGTATTTATTTATAAGGCATCCATAATTTATTCTTAAAATTATACTGGAATTCATGTTATTTGAGGAAAAATACACTAATCATTTGACCCTACACTTTAGTGAAAACAAAACCAAAGCAACGTGTGTTTGCTATTGCTGTTTTCATTATCTTAAGCAGATAAAGGACCACAGACATTGGTTGTCTTCTTACAACATATTCCCTGAAAATTGCTAAGCCGTACTTTCTGGGCCAGAGATGGCAAGTTCCAGGAGAAGGTCAACCTGGCTGCCTTCATTCCATTAAAATATTCACAAATAGTTTTCAGTGGGAACAATCCTAGGCCTGCATTCTCCCGGCAAAAGGTAGCAAGGTTGCAGGGCAGGGTGGTGTTTGTGAGAACTTTAGTCTTTCTACTCGTCTGTTTTCCTGGATTTTTACTTTGGGGATATGCACCTCTTGGATCATCACCGGTAGCTTCAGGAACCTCATTCAGAGAGTGGTCCCTACCGTCTCCAACATAGCAAGAACCCTAGGGAAACAAACACTCGCAGCCAAGGAAGCCAACCACCTCAAGGCTGAAAGGGAAATAAGAGAAAAAAGCAAGACCAGGTGGAGGAGAGAGGAGGCTATTGCACAAGCTGGGGCACTCTACATGGGGCCGTTTCTTAGACTGAAGCTGGTATGTTTCTCTCTTCCTTAGGGAAAACCCAGCTCAAGTCCAGGCCAGGGCATCACAGCTGAGCCATCTTTTAAGCTAGTTCTGCGGCAGCAGGAGAAGTAGGCTCAGATCTGCCCAGACCCCCACCCCCAAAACACACAGACACCTAGGAAGCAGGAGTGCTTGTATGTGATGGTTCCAGGCAACTAGGGGGCCTCACACAGCCAAGTCAGGCTAGAAGCAAGGCAGAGACCAAAGCCGAAGAAAAGAAAGCAAAGCCAGAAAGAGCCCCGTGTGGCGCTCTGTGCCCTGCCCTGCGCTCACTTCGCTTCCCTGGCTGATGTCTTGCTACAACTTTAGCACCAAGCCCTCTGCCACAAATAGAAGCTGGTTTTCTGATATTCAATCACATGCTAAAATAAATGGCTGGAAATACAACTGTCAGGCCTAGGTGGAAGCTCATTGTTTACCAAGCCAGGCACACACATACTAGATTATCACAAAAATATACAAACAGCTCTCTTTCTTAGTCAAATAAGTAAGCACTGGCATTTACAATGGTAAAAGACTCTGCCACAGTCCTAGAAAGCCCTGGCTGTACACGAGAGGCCCAGGGAGGCTCAGGGCTTGGCCCATACTGTAACCTCACTGTAGTACAGGCCACATATTATGGAATTCAGCTCTCAGGGTTTCAGACTAATTAAGAGAGGCACCCAGTAGCACTGTGCGGGTTCTGTCAGCATTTCCACTATAAAACCCCCTTTTCTGGGGTTTATAACTTGACCAATAAAAGGTAGCCCCAGGCTGGAATGCAAAACCCAGGAACAAGATTTTTTGTTTTAAACTAAATTTCATTAAAAATCAGTTCTTGTAAGAACAAAGCAATAAAAAATATGCTGGTTTCATTATTTCTGATGTTTTCAGCTCCTTGCTTTGTTTAAAAAGAAAAAGGGGGAAAAATGCATTTTCCAGGCATCAGGTCTAAGTCTCTTTTGGTGAGTGTGTATTTTAATGAAAAATATTTGAGTTATTGGGGCTCAGAAGAAACTAGTGCCTGCCACACACTAGTTTGGTTTCACAATGTGGATCTAGGATTTAGCTCAGCTCAAATCGATTCAGAAATAAAGACATTGAATCATAGGGGCATTAATGGGTTTTCATGATTAGCACATGTTAACCACCATCAGACTGCAGAGTAAAATCCTAAACACTAGCAGGGCTGGCTGAGAGCAAAGCTTTGCAATGATCCCAGTGTTTTATATTATCCATTAATGCTTACACATGACAATTTCATTCCCCACATCTTGACAAGAGGAAATGAGGAAAATACAAATTCCATATACTCAGTGTTATACACCCTTCTGCACAAATAAAATTAAGCGTCTCTGTCACTTTGCTTTTATGCTTGCAGCTTATAATTTTATCATAACTGTAGCTACTTTATTTTAAAATATTAAAGTAGAGCAGTACTTTTAGTTTAGCCAAAATCCCAAAAGAGGGGAAAGGGTGGGGAAAGCAATGCCTTGGTGCAGATCCCCTGTGTCTGCCCTGCTGTAGGTGCTTTATATGTGTTTCTCAATAAAAATTCACAGCAACCCCAATGAAAACGAGGCTCCAGGAGGTGAAATAAGTTTACCCAGAGTCAGGAAGTTAATTGACAAAGCAGATATTCCAAGGTAGCACAGCCAGCTCCGAACTGAAAGGCAGCATGGCCAACTCCAACGACGGTTCTCTTCCTGCTATCGTTACTGTAGAGCCGAAGTTCTTTCTCCTCAAGCCATTTTACTGCGAGACCATGGTCTCGGTTTCTCCCCGCGTTCATTCTCAAATAACCTGGCTTATCATTGGCCTAACTTTCTAATCCTAAAAGAATTGGGGAGAGCGGAACTGGCCTCCAGAAGCTTTTGGTTCCCAGAATGCCCCACTCCCCGGGCCATCTGGACAGGATGAAAAAGCAGAAAGCTTCTTCCAGAGAAATGCAAAGACCCCTTCCAAGGGCACTGTCAAGTCCAAGGCGTTCAACTGAGCAGTAAATGTAAGTTTTTGAGTCATCTTCAGAAAAGTTTCATTAAAGAGAAAAAGAAGCACATGACCCGTTTTACAAAGGAGCTGAACCAGGGTCTGCGTCTACCCGGGAAGATTGCACCTGCGTTGACCGTCTAACTCAGGACCTCTGCCTGAAGGCGGAGTCATCTCGGGCCTCTTTGCTGTCTTCCCCTGAGCTGCACCTGTCTATACAGCGAGGTGCGTTTGCTTCCTTAGAGGCCATTCGTGCTATTTACACCGTGAAGAATCACTGGGAGCCAACCGGGAAGCCCTGAGCCCGCCAGCCAGCCGGCTCTTGGCCCCAGGAAGCCCTGCGCTGCTGTGGGAAGGGGCCCTGGGTGATATAGCTCAAGATGTCCAGGAGACTCCTGTCTTCTTAACAACCTCCTGTTCTGTTTCAACATGCTGCATTCTTCTGTCCAGCCAGAGCCCTCAGCAAAGGGATGACATCTGTGTCGTCCACACAGAAAGGAAAGGAGTAAGGGGCACCTCCCATTAAGAATGTCCTCGATTCTGTCTGCTTCAATTAGAGCCTTAAGGGGAAACCACATGCTTTTAATGGGCTATAATTGGTTAAAGAGAACAGTAAGTCCCTCCCAGAAGCTTGAGAACAGAACTCCTTTCCTTCCGGATTTGTTTCTTGGTTAACCAGACTGGGGAACAAAAGAGTTGTAAAATATTTGTTTGGGCTGCTGAACTGAACAAAGAAATGTTAAACACCACTGATGAGAATATTGATTTCCCTCTCTCCAGGCCTGCTTACCCCAGCTGCTAACCCAGGATGACTCTCCTAGGCTGGAGGCTGTTGGTGGCTTGGAGAATACGTAAGGTCTGGGCGCAAGTGGCCTTACTCACCACTGGCTGCACCATCGGTTCTGCTTCAAAATTCCCTGGCAGGCCCAACCCATGTTTCCCGCCTCTCTGGCTACTCAGACTCACTAAGGAGGTTATGCACGCATATACAATGTCTGTCCATCCAGGGACACTCGGAAAACCCCAATTTACCAACAGTCAGGCTTAGAGGAAAGCACATTTACAGTAATTTATCCACATTCCAAAAACTTATGCTTAATTCAAAGAATCACAGCAGAGTTCCTTTACACCACACATTTCAAGTGATTGCACTTGGACCCAATAGTTCAGCGAAACATCTACAATATATAATGGAGAAACGAAGTCTAAATAGACACATCTCTGAATCATTAGTTTTTTTGTAATATATGTAATTCCATCTTACATTCTTTCTTTTTTCTGTCTTACATTCTTAATAGAGAAAAATAAAATCATAAAGTTCGAGAGCCGAATATCTTTAATTGTCTTGACAATTACCACGGAAACTGATGCATTGCTTTTCACAGAATGAGAACCCAGACGCCATTACTGAATGACTTGGGGCCTGTGGCATGTGGCAAAATACCCATTAGGGTCCAAAATTACTTGAGTCATGCTAGTTATTTTTTGCCTTCAGTGCTCATGATCAATATATTTGTGTTTGATTTTGTTTTTACTTTAAATGTGTTTCTGTGCGTATATTAGATTCCCCAGCAGCGAGCATGGGAACCAGCTCTATGAGGGGGACATAGTAGGTACTCAACAGATGCTTGTCAAATGAGCAACTGGATCATCGAAAGGGTCTGCCTGCGTTAAGGCAGGGTTAATATATTTATGTGTGTTTGCTCATGCTGCTTTGAAACTCTGTTCTCTGAAAAACCAGTGAATTGCAGAGAAATTACAGGGAGCTCTTCCGCCATAAATAAGTTCACAGGGACATGATTAATTCCTGCCTGCTCCACAGCGCTCAGATTTTATCCAAGTATTTGCATTTCAGGAAGAAAGAAGACCCATGGAACAGAGCTCTCCAGCTTCCGAGCCCTAAAAAGTACAGAAGCATTAGGTTAATAGGAGCTCTAGTTAGTAATAATTTGTTACCTATTTTAAGTGATAAAACTGTATCATAAAATATCACTATCTTAAATTAAGTGCCAACAAAACAACAGTTCCACACAGCCAGAGTTAACGGCAAGTTCAGCCCCAGCCTCCCCCTTTCTCATCAGTGTTTTGTTCATGTCACGCGGTGACCCTTGGACCTCAGGCCCGGGTCCTCCCTTGCCACTCTCCCTTGCATCTCCTCTGCCCTCAACTCTCAACTTTGCATCAGGAAGCCAGGCTAAATCACATGCAGTAAAATGGATCCCACACAGCCCTGTGGAAAGCACACTCCTCTAGAGAGGGAAGAAATAAACCAGGGTTACCAAACTCCCATAGTCCGTGAGCCTGGATCCAACAGAGAATACTGACATTTTCAGATCACTCTCTCTCTCTCACTCACCTGTCCATGAGCCACAGTCTATTCTAGCTACTTTCCTGAATGGCCATCAGTTCTTCTTGTAAATTATTTTATTCTTGAATGTTTTTTTGGTGAATGTAACACTTGTACATTTTTATGGGGTGCAGTGGAAAACCTCAGCACATACACACAGCATAAAAGAACCATAGCAGGCCAGCAGCCTTTCTGTCTCCTATCCTTTATTTCCCTGGTTTATGAGAAAGAGTAAAAAAGAAAAGGAAAAATACCTGGAATGTTGTTTGCAGGCACAGATAACAAAGGGAACATTCAGTCGCCTGGGAAAGTGTTTTTGTTGTTGTTGTTGTTATTGTTTTTAATTCCCAGTTTTGTCTTTTTTCTTTACCTCTCTCTCCCCTACTCTCCCTGACCTGTGCACTATTTTGTGGTTCCCCATTGCTTGCTGGCTCTGCCCTGAACCCTCACTTCCCAGCATTCATCAGTGATGACCGTAACCCCCGTTCTCTACATTGCCAATAAGGCAGTGCTTTCCTGTTCCACCCGGCCCACCCAGGCAGGAAGCAAAAGTGGGAGAGTCTTGACAGCACAGAGGCACGCCCTTCTTCTGTGCACCTGTTTATCCCATTTTGTTGTGAGGTCGCATGTGCTTCTACTATGTGTTCATTCTCCCACCTTGGATAGGGAGGAGGCGATGGGGCTGGGATGGATGGACAGACCTATGGATGACAGATCTGTGGACGATGTTGTTAGCATGCCAGATCTTATTACAGAACCATGGGAGGTCATGTCCACCACATCCCAACTCCATGGGGACCACCCCATTTAAAACAAGATGAAAACAATGTGATGTGGGGGGCAAAGCCCCTCATGGGCAGCCTTCAAAGGCAGAGACAGGCTGTGACTGGATTAACATTTATTGACTGTTTAAGCCTGCTTTTTTTGCTTCAAGACAGAGATGCACGAGTTTAATTGTAGAGGCTGTTCTGCCAACTGATCACTAGAGTGGCAACCAAAGCTTAACTAATCGGTCCTTCATTAGTGAAAAGTCTCTATTACAAAACAAATTAAGCGTGCTCTGATCCTAACCTACAGGTCCAATGGCATTACGACAAAGTTTAAGCTGTTAGAGCAGTGAAAAACTTATTAAGGGTTAGCGCTGAGGTAGCACTTTGCTATTGATTTTACAATACACAGGTATTATGATTTATGGAGTGCTAGTGTCACTCTAACAAGCTGAAGGACACACAATATCATCTCCAGCATCATTAAAATTCAGAAGCCTCTAGAACTAACTCATCAACCCCTGTGCATTGTCACAGGCTATGGGACTAGGCTCCACTTTCAAAGCACCCTAAGCTTTGGGACAGTCGTGTCTCTGCCTCTTTGGCCATCAGAAATGTACTGCAGCCCACGGAGATGCACTCAATGCCTTCCCTTAATAATCAGAGCCTGGTTTCACCCTCAGTTGTCAAACCCATTTTGTTATGTAATTGTGCCCTTTAACATCCCAAAGCATCAAGTGCCTGTTAAAGAAAGACTATATACCAAGGCAGTTCATAATTCAAGCAAGCTTGGAACTAAGCCATGCCCCCCCCCCAAAAATGACTGCCTTATTTTTTCTCCACACGTAACAAGCTGGCAAGAGTAGCTGTGGTAATCAATCAATAGATATTCAATGAGTACCAATTATGCTCAAGTCATAGTAATAAGAGCTAATCGTTATTAAGCATTTATTATGTACCAGAACTGTTCTAAATCCTTTTATTTCATTAATACATATAATCCTCCCAAATCCTTTGACATGGAAAGTATTTTTGCTCTCGGTCTTACTGATAAAAACACAGAGGGTGAGAGAACCTAAGGAACTTTGCTCAGAGAAGTTAAGGACACAGCTTTCAAATAGAGCAGTCAGTAGTCAAAGCGAGGCAGTTGGATATCCATAGGTTATTCTGGGCCAGTTCCTATACTGAATGATTTATAGTAGCAAAAGCAGCATCCTTTCAACTAACTTCAGTAAGTCTGTAATTTGAGGATGTTTCCTGTTATGTCTAATCATAATGAAGACCTAGAAAAATGTGATCACTAGTCTTCTCCAACCCTTTCCTATGGAGTGTCATGGTTACTTTTCCTGAATTATATGTCTAATCACAATAACTATGAAATTCTTTCAAAGGACCTATCTTCAATGCCTTTAATAATTTTGATAACTTCATTTAGTTATGCCTTTCTACTTTGCATAAAGTGCTACATACACTAAACACAGGGTTCTTTTTCTTTTTCACACTATTTCCCACTCCCAATCCCAAGCTTAACACTGTATTGACGTTTTAGAAAGAAACTGAGGCATTTTCAATCAATATTGGCCAAAATCAATCCAACTACAAATTTATAATTTAGCTTAGCTTTATGTTTTTATTAGCAAATGGTATGTCTATTTTGTATCTGCCACACACACACACAAAAAAAAAAAAAAACTGGGGGATTGGTGTAGCAAGAGTTTTTGTTCAATGCTCTCTCACCTTTGGGTTCTCAGGACCCCAAACATGGCCCATGAAACAAGGTGTTCAACTTAATAAATCCAGGTCCTTTTCTGTCTGATGCGCATAGTGAATCATTTGCAGTTTATTTTCCCACATCACCACACACCTTGTATCCCTACCCAAGGGCTGTCCCCATCCGTGTTCACCATTTTCACACCTTGAAAGGTCGTTGGATTTGAAACTCTGCCTGTCTTTTCCTCTATCACTCGTGGTGCCTTTCATCATCTAGATCTGCAAGAATTTCCAGGGTACTACAGGTCGGCAGCAGGCGCCTGTGGAAGACTATCTGCCTTGCCCCATCTGAGTTAGAGAAGTCTGCCTGGCATCGAGTAGCCCACGTGGGTTATCTCTTCTTCTGAACGTCATTGCCAGTACCAGTGATGCTCCATGGTTCTGTCTTCTGGTTACGTGGGTCCTTTAACCCAGAGCATCCATCCCTCGACTTGCCACCTGTAGAAGTCACATGTCATTATTAGAGATCAGGCTCAGGTGGTATCTCCTAGGAAGCCTGCTGTGCTTCCCCAAGTTAGAATTAATCACTGCATCCTCACCTCCCTGCATTAGCAACTTAATCTGGATTGAAGCAAATGCCTCAATGAAAGGAAGTTGTATATGCAACCAGAGTTCTGCCCAAGCCTAGTTTGGCTACATTTCTTCCATGAACCCCTGGGAGCTTAGATTCACATTCCTCTCTTACCTTGTAGTCTCATTATTCACATCTTGCAAGTGTCGTTTCTCTGGCCATTTTGGTCTCCATTTGGTCAAATTTGCTACTCAATAGCTTTTATCTTTCTCACATAAGCAATAAGATAGTTTCTTGTTTCCTTGGTGCAATTTCCTTTATCTTTTTAATATTTATTTATTTGGGAGGTAGAGTTACAGAGAGAGAGGGGGAGAGACAGAGAAGTTGTCCATCCGCTGGTTCATTCCCCAAATAACCACAATGGCTGGAGATGGGCCAATCTGAAGCCAGGAGCCAGGAGCTTCTGGGTCTCCCACGTGGGTGCAGGGGCCCAGGCACTTTATCCATCCTCTACTACTTTACCAGACCATAGCAGAGAACTGGGTCAGAAGAGAAGCAGCCTGGACATGAACCAGCGTCCATATGGGATGCCAGTGCCACAGGCAGAAGCCCAGCCTACTACATCACAGCACGGGCCCCAGTGGCATTTTCTTTAAAAGATGCAGCTCTTCTGAACTCCTTTGTTCCCTGGGATATTCAGCCTGACTTTCATCCCCAAGATCCTTGAGAGCTGGCAGAGACCTTGGCTACAAAGTAATACAAACTTTGACTTTATAAATATGAAGTTAATCTGGGAAGGAGTGAAGAGACTAACACCAAGTCCACTAGCCAGATATGGTGACACAGATGGCTGATAATCAGTGTTCTGGGCTGAGACATGAAATGAGCAAGCTGGCCACACCTAAGTGTGCAAAAGCACTGGTCACGTGGGTTTGACTGAATAAGCCTTTACGTAACCACGGGCTTTGTTCCAATGCAGTCATCTTGAAGATCCCCCTAAGCATTGTGGTTGTGACTTCTGGAAATTAACATTCTATTTTTACCACACACAGAGAGACAGACACAACCTTGAACTTGAAATCCAATGCACCTTCAACGAGGCAGTCTTCCTTCTCTGGAGAGTCCTCCATCCTCCCTTCCCAGCAGGAACAACCCAACACATCTTACAAAGTTTCGTACGTGACGTGTCATTCAAGAGCCCCCAAGTTGTCACACGTGGCAAGCTCTTCTCCCTACACACTGCCCATCACAATCCAAACCTTCACCTGCAGCTCAGCTCACAGGCCAACTCCTTTGCTAACGGCTCTCAACCCCAGACGCAGAACTAATGGCTTAATCACCTTTCCTTCATGATACCTTATTTTTACCTCAGTGTCAGCTCCCACCTCTGTGTTCTTTTAGAATTTCTTCTTTATGTATCAGTTCTTAGACTGTACTCTGAAGAATGCTCTTCACTTTAAGGCACTGAGTGACTTCACAAAGCATAACCTAAATAAAGGGTTTTTAAAATAAATAATGATGAGAAAGGCATTTTGCATATCTATCACCCTTTCTAGACAAATAGATCTATCCCCAATCTCCAGAAAGGTCTTAATTTGTTAGTCAAAGATATAAAAACCATTCTTCCCAGAATGGAAACATTGAGAGATTCCATGATTCTTAAAAACAAAGTATGTCTTGACATGCTTTATACATCATGGGTCTGTACTGCTATTTCTAAATGTGACCTAAAATTCACATTATAAATTATAATTTTTCTTCTTTTTGGAGTTCCATACCCTCATACCCGTAACAGTGGGGCAAAAAGACATATTTCAATGCCTACATTCTCACTTGGAAAAAATAACTTCATCAAAACTATTATGAACCAGTTTCGGTATTGATATTTAGACCATTTCAACTCATTACCAAAAGATTCAAGTGAGATCAGAAAAATGCGTTGACTCTACAGGATGTTTCAGATAAACAAAGACATGTTTAAATATCTGGAAACACCAGTGTAGCTGCCTGGATATTCTCTCTTCTCTCAGGGCATGGTCAGACTCTATCGGCACCCTTAGGTTAAAGGTATCTTCACAGCAGACCTAGACATGTTTTGCTGCTGCTCATCACTTATAACTTGTGACGTCACCCCTTCACTCCTTGAATAAAGCCAATATCGGCCCCAGCCCATATAAATCTGTTCTGCCCCTCTGCTTCTGTCTTCCTGTACAGCATACTGTAAATAATCATAATGGCATGGTGGGAATAGTTATGTGGTACACTAGAGACCCCTATTGGCGAGACACAGAAGGTGAATTCCTGCCCTGACATCCTAGCATCCTCGATAGCAGAATTCTATGGAATCAGCTTCTGCATGGTGCCTTCGGGTTCCAGGAGAGCAGAAAGCGACAGCCTTGGCAAGGTTGGCACACTGACCAATCTGTTTATGAAAGCAAATGTGTCTGTGTCGACTGCATTTTGTGTTTGTATGAAGATATCACTAAGGAAGAGGGTAGCGTAAATGACAAGGGAAAAAGTGTGATCTATAACCTGAGCGCAATGCGTTTTCAGTAGACTGCGCACAATAGGACTAAACGCAGCATCGCTGTTACATAAGTGCATGTTGATCGAAATACAGCGAAGCATCTAATCTCTCTGAGAGTTTGGTGGTGGAATACATACTTCATTTATCCAGACATAAAAGCAGTATTGTATTTTTGGTGATAGAGCTTAATAAATAACTAGATTTTCATGGAGCTATTAAAAAGTGCCCTACTTAAGTCAAAAATGACAGGTTTAGAACCTTGGAATGTTTAAAATAAAATTTTTATTTTAAATCATAAAGCAAAATTAATGTATAATAAAGAAATGATTCTCTAAAGCACCTAGGCATACTCTCCAATGAATATGTTGAAATTAGTTTAACAGCTTAAAAGATCAGACAGGGAGAGTTTGCATTACAATGTAAGAGCTATATATAATGCCAAATCCACCATAAATTATTCATTTGGCATGGGAAGATTGTCTGAAACTTATTTTGTAAATTTTGTCCAGCATTTTTCCTCTTTATTTTCCATGGTTCTGAAAAAGCCAACCTTGCCTACCAGATGAAAAACGTCTTTGTGCCTGGCCTGGGAACGCCCCCTCCGCACCCCCACCCCCACCACCGTGGGATCATTAGTGGAATGCCCCTTATTTAGCAAAAGCATCAATAATAGAACACAAGACTTCGAAAAGATTTCCACACGCTGTTGTTGATCACGTTGTGGCTTTTGTTAATATTTTCATATTCATTTTCTTCTCCATGATTTTTCTTCTCAAACTAAATTTCTGTTTCTCCTGCCTCCCTCCTCCCCTTCCTCTTACACACGCACACACGTGCGCACACACACACCGCCTCTTCTCTGGGTCTAACTTTGCCTTGCCTTTAACTGCAGCTGTAAGCACAGGCGCCAGCTCGAGTGTGGAACACAAAAGCTGGATGCCTGGGAGCCGAATCTAAAAATAGAAATTCCTTTTCACACGCTCGCCAGTGGATGAGGCCTTCTTGTTGGTTTTCCTCCTCCTTTTCTGGTCGTTTCTACCAACCTATCCCATGTGCACGTGTGATTCATTCATGATGAGTTTCTAATCTTTGCGAGGGAAGAAAATATTTTACGCTGCGACAGGCAACTGCCGCTACCTGTGAAGTCCCTGGGGCTGAAGCCTGAGGGAGGGGAGATGTTGGGGGCAGGGGGGGCCTGTGATCCCGTGCAGTCTGAGCTCTCCCGTTAGCAAACACATTCACCTCCCTCCCCCTGCAAGTTCCCACGTAACTGTGGCCTAATAGAACGAGCCAGAAGCCGTGCATCCTTAGCATGGAGTTCCGAGTGTGCAACTAGGCTGGGGGTGGGAGTTTGGAATTTCAGAAAGGTCAGAAAGCTACAGGAGCCTCCTGGGGAGACATCAGAGGGGAGGAACCTCCTGAGTTCTAACGCCAGCACTGTCGTCTCCTTTCTTGAATTTTTTGCGTGATTTTCCTACTACGCGCGCACCATCGCGACTGCTGGAGTTACTAGCTCGTGACTTTGACGTACAGAGTGCACCTCCGTGGTCCTCCAGCAGTGCCAGCAAAGCGCCCTTCGGGTAGGTGCACGCGGAGCTGCCTGAGGACCCCATGAAGAGCAGAGGTGCCGTAGACATTTCCCGCAGCGCTCTTAGCTCTGGACGACTGTTTCACCCAACTCTGAGGGATGCGCATGCACGCCCTGCACAAGCGGTGTTTCTACAAACTTTAATAGCAAAGGAAATAGTATTATAAAGAATGAAACGGCTTTGTGCAGAAGAAAGAGTAAAGTACATAAGGCAGAGAGTTCAAAGACCAAAATGATCCCAGCTTTTCCATGAGCTAATTCGATAGCCTATTTCCTTGTTTCCTTTCACTTCCACGATCGCACGGGCTTACGAACTTCCCCTGCCTATGTCATCCACAGAATCAATGGGGATGATACACGGAAAAGAGCTTTGCAAAGCTATAGGCCCTGTCTCCACATGGGGTTATTATTATCCTTACTACCATCAAAAACTGCCAATGCCGCTCATGGCTATTAGCAAAATCCAAATCCAAAATCCAAAAATCCTTTTGTTTGTGTTTTACCTACAGAAAGCAATAAAGTGGAATAAGTATTAGTCAATGGCCAACACGTATTGAAGCAGCTGAAGCGCCAAGGCCTGCTGGTCCCGAAGCAGAATGCTAAACGAATCTCACTGCAGGAGTTGGGGCAGGGCAGGGCAGGAGCGGGAACGCTGCTGAGTGGAACTGGGGTGAGGGCTGGCGGGGGTGGACATCAGGGGCCTCTGCCTCCTCCCAAGACACCCTCTCCCCTCTCTCCTAAATCGCACTCCATCTAATTACTCCTAAGAGAAACGTCAGAAAGAAGGGTCAGCTTGAACGGCGGCCTGGCATTGGTCAGCATTAAGACGCTCTTGCTAGGAGACGCGCTGCACTACGTTGCCGTCGGCCACGCATTCCTGACGAATAGCGATTTGCCCAACAGCTCACCACCTCAGCAGAAAGGCCCGGCCGCTCCTGCTGAGTCGCGCACAACCGACTTGTCGCCAAGTGCACAGCGTCCGAGGCCCGCCACCTTCCGGCTCTGCGCCATGGCGCAGTGCGCACCATCCTCAGGTCCTGCTGTGACTTGGCACGCCCCGCTGGACAGCTGGAGACTGCAGAAGACAGGCTGCTGCCAAGAACACAGGACAAGGGAGTTCCAACCAACAGTCCTGAGCTTTAGTATTTCATGGGTGGCTATTGCTCGAGCTATATAGAGATCTATTATGGTGCTGTGAACTCTCTGTTTATACCTGGTATGATGCACAATAAAACACTCCGACGCCTTCCCACTCCCATTTGTGAGCTCAAGCAAGGAAAAATAGGGAGACAATTTACCATCGCCTTATGTTATGCCTAATATAATTTTGGAAATCAGCTAGTGCCCCCAGCAGCATTTTATTACATGCATCAAAAAGATTTAACTTGCTAAGGGTCACATAAGTGTACTCAGAATGTGCCTCAAAAGCTGAGAGACACTAGAGTTAGATAGTTTATTGTACATCTCATTTCTCCTCCCGCCCACAAGACCGCTCTCCGCGAAGTGCTACCAGAGATCGTTAAAAAAAAGATGGCTCGTTTTATGTAGCTTGAATATAGAAAACGGCAGTAATCTCAGTGCCAATGGCAAGACTGTTTGGAAGACAATGCCACGAGATAAACAAAAGTGAGTTAAATCAGGGAGCTGGGCTGTGTAGCAATTAGTCTAATGTAATGTCATTTTTAATGCAAAGAAGCTACATTTTCTAATTTTCACTAACGCCCTAGATGCTGAATGGGTTAGAATAAATGCATGCAATAAAAACCAGGTACACTCATCTTACGAAGCAGCCTATTAACCAGACTGCTAGTGCTGCAAAATCCAGTACACGGTAAACAATACTTTTCCTATTAGAACAATGACTCCTACTTTACTCTTTTCTACCATGCAGCACCTGGGGACCACATCCATTTACCAAAATCATGCCAAATTAGTACTGTAAATATTGAAATCAGACCTTTCAGGCTAACCGGTGGCCTAATTTTCTCTTCAATCTGCTCTTAATCTCAATTCATCAATAACACTACCTTATTATCGGACTTTGACAGCGAGCAAAGGCTTTTGATAAATTATACATCTCAAGCCGGATTTAAAATTTGAAGCTCAAGTGCTAATTATCTGTACAGGCCTAGTTAATAACGAGATTTCTTGTTAAGTATCTGATCACAGCATGGGCATCATTTGTCAAGATCCTCGAGTCTACCTTGGAGACCGCCTCTTGGAATCCTCCCTTGCCTACCATATGTAAAATTGGGATCTTTGTTTCTATAATAACCTTTTATTAGGAAGCTGACATAATGATTAAGTTCGCTGTAGACACACACAATGAATTAGACAATTACCCTTGCTGCTTTAAAGCGCTCAGACTCCTAGCAAGACAAAATAATTAATATTGAATTTTAATTTGATGTGTTCCACATTTAAACCCCAATTTGCAAAGTACACCTGGAAAGCTGCCGCTGTTCCCTTGCAGTTTGTGTGCATGAAATAAAGGCCCCTGCCGTCTGAATGGGAAGGCACAGAAGGCGCGATGCACCACATCACTTCTCAGTGGAGCACGGAATTTTCTAGCATTAATGGGAAAGGTAATTACCTAGGTCTAACTTTATGGCCTTTCCTCTAATGAAACTATAATCTCCCAGGCCTACACACTTTAAGCATTTGCATGATTTTAATGATTTCAGGGCCATAACTGTTGGTATACCCCGTCATTTTTGAAATGGAACGTCTTAAACACAAAGACGTTAATTATATTTCCCAGCTCTTCTTATAGGCACAAAGTACACCTGAGTCAGAAGCGCCATTGTGCAACCAAGGGAAAGGTTGCCCACATTGGCACCGCCTCCACCAAAAGACAAGTCCGAAGCCCCAACTCGCATTTCCCTTTCTTCCTCCTCCCAGCAAACTCAACCTGTGCTACAGGGTAAGAGGCACAAAGTCCTTTTGGCTTTGCACCCATACAGAATGGGTATAGCGCCACAGCACCCTGAAATATTTTTTCTGCTCTAAGCACATTGCATTTCAGAAAATGATTAACTCTGCCGGCGAGGGGTGGTTTCCTCTCGTGGCAGGGGCTGGGAGTCAGAGCCATTTTTCTTTCCTGCAAAGGCTGGGCTTTAGGAGAGAAAAGGTGACTTTCGTCTCTGCAGCCTTACGCAGGGCCGGACCTGGATGCCAGACTAAACTGAATTATCTGTTTGAAGACCTGGGAAGGCAACTCGCGCCATCAAGGAAAGGAATAAAGATTCACGATCTGTTTATCGCGAGCTCTCAAAGCCCACGTTCATCCAGATCTTGCTCTCGCTCCTGCTCCCGCTCCTGCGTGGGCTGGCCACGGCCGGGAACAATGGCTTCTCCTCTGGCTGCCAGCTTCCCCCTTGCTCGCTTGCTCCACGGTTGGTAGCCAGAGGAGGAGGAAACACTGCAGACGTGGGTGCTGGATATAGAAGGCCACGAAGCAGCAGTTTTTAAAACTCGCTGCAGCCATGTGGTTGGCCAGGTCTGCCGTGGGCAGGAAGAGCCCCCGCCCTCTCGCGCGCCACGGATACAGAGGCTCCCACGCTGTGTCTGCCGTCAGCGCCAAGGAGGAGGCACTGTTTCGGCGCGTTTACCTCCCTCCAGTCCCCTGCAATCCCCAGACAACCATAAAGTCATGGGGAAACCGTCCCCGAGCTTTAGTTTGATTCTTTGTTAAGAAAGATGAAGAGCAGTTTTATTGATAGCTTACAATATAGACTAAACAGTCACACGCTAAGTCTCCCGAAGTCCAGAGCTCTTTCCCCAAACTATAAAAAAGGAGGCCTGTGTGAACAGAACAAAATGATAATCACTTTCTGAGAAAAACACCCTGGAAAAGGAGGCAAATTCTCCGAGCTCTCGAATCTGGGAAGCTTCTGGAGGCTTCCTCCTTTGGATGATTCCCATCAATAATAATCCTTTCTCCCTAGGTTGTCTGTTTTTTTTTTTTTTTTAAGTGGATGCAACTCTAGGCTCTGCGAGTTGCACTGTGCAAACTTGCACAAGCGAGGGGTCCTCTCACTTTCGTTTCATAAGAAACAAGATTAGAATGGTAAGCTTCTGCTCCCCAGAGTGGTTGTGGGGGCATGTGAGCTAAGGTACCTTACGCTCCTGGGACAGCTGTTGGCAGTAGTAAGGGCTTATCAAGCGCACGCTGCTATGCATAGTGTTGTCCGTGCTCATTTACCAGACTGCTGCAGACTACTCTTTAGGATCCCTTAAATGGAACCACTGCTTTTGGCGGTCTGGCCGCCACATCCTTGGAAGACCAGAAGAGTCTCATTTCAAGGAACAACAGGTTGACAGTCAAAAATACTTGCTCAGGCAGGATTTGTAACCAGAGCCACAAATCCAAGTAAATATGGCTAGTAAGACAAAGACCATATGCTTAAGAAAGCAATGAAAAGGAAATACTTTTTTTTGTGGTAAAAAAGTTGATAAGCTAAAATATCATCTGAACCATCTTTAAATGTACCGTAGTGTTATCTGCACACTGTAGAACAACAGATTGCTAGACATTTTCCATTTTGGAAAACTGAAACTCTACACTTCTGAACACCTCCCCTTCCTCACTTCCAAGCCCATGGCTACCACCATTCGACTTTCTGTTTCTAAGGGGTTTGCTCTTTCCTATGCCTCATATAAGTGAATTGTACAGTATTTGGTGGGGGGTAGGGAGACTCGCACATAAAGCCCTTAAGGTCACCCATGTTGTAGCATATGGTAGAATTTCTTCTTTTAATGGTTGCATAATATTCCATTGTATGAACATGTCACACTGTCATTATTCATTCATCCATTGGTAGACAGGTGCTTCTACTTCTTGACTTTTGTGAATAATGCTTCAATGAAGCTGAGTGTTCAAATATCTCGTCAGCATCCTGTTTACAGGGGTGGGCGTTTGGCACAGCAGTGAAGACACCATTTGGGATGCCTGTATTCCGTATCACAGTGCCTGGGTTCATGTCCTGGCTCCGCTCCCAATTTAAGCCTCCTGATGATACACACCCTGGGAGATAGCAGGCAATGGCTCAAGTAGTTAGGCTCCCATGGTACACATGGGAGACCCACACTGAGTTCCGCTGGCTCCTAGCTTTGGTCTGGTGTGGCCTTAGTTATTACAGACATCTGGGAAATGAACAAGCAGATGGAATATTTCTCTCTCTCTCTCTCTCTCTCTGTCTCCCCCTCTCCCCTCCCCCTCCCTCTGCTCCCTCCTCCTCTCTTAAGTATTTTTAAGAACCTCCATACTGTTTTCCATGATGGCCAGACCATTTTACATTCCTGCCACCCGTGCACAAGGGTTCCAACTTCTTGACATCCTTGCCAACAGTTGTCATTTTTCTGGGGTTTATTTTAACTGTTTATTTATTTGAAAGGCAGAGTTACAGAGAAGAAGAGGCAGAGACACAGAGAAATATTGTCCATCTGCTGGTTCACTGCCCAGATGGCCACAAAGGCCAGGGCTGGGTCAAGCCAAAGCCGGGAGCCTGGAACTCTTCCACAGGGGTGGCAGGGGCCCAACCACTTGGACCATTTTCTGCTGCTTTCTCAGGTGCATTAACAGGGATCTGGATCTGAAATGAAGCAGCCAGAAGTCAAAGCAGAAGGCACTCAGATGGGTAGCAGGCATTGCAGGCAGGGCCTTAACCCCTGTGCCACAAAACTGCCCTTTCTATTTTTCTGTTGTTTGTTTTAACAGAAGTTCCCCTCACAGGTGAGGTGAGATCTCATTGTAGCTTTAATTTGTATCTCCCTGATTATTAGTGAAATTGAGTGCCTTCTCGTATGGCTTTTGGTCATTTGTGTATCCTCTTGGTGAATCGGTCTTTGGGCCATTGTTCAGTGGGATTTGTTGGATGTTTGTTTTTGAACTGAAGGAGTTCTCTGGGTACCCTATATTAAACTCTTATCAGATGTGTAATTTGCAGATATTTTTTCCCATTCTCTGTTGCATCTTTAGCTTGTTGATTCTTTTCTTTGCTGCCCAGAAGTTTTTAAACTTCATGTCATCACATTTGTCTATTTTTGCTTTTGCTATCTATGCTTTTGATGTCAGCTCTAAGAAATAATTGCAAAGTCCAATGTCATAAAGCTTTTACACTATATTTTCTTTTACGAGTTTTGTCACTGCAAGTCTTCTGTTTAGACCATTGTTTCTTTTTTGGTTAACTTTTGTATGGGTGTGAGGTAGGGGTCCACCTTGATATTCTTTTGCCTGTGGATATCCAGTTTGTCCAACACCATTTGTTGAAGAGACTCTCCTTTCCCCATTGCCCCTTCTTGATTATTTTTTACCAAATATGAGAGGGTTTGTTTCTGAGTTCTCTATTCTGTATGTATGTCCTAATGTCAGGACATTAGGACATTTTGATCAATACAGCCTTGTCATATGTCTGAAAATCAAGAAATGTAAGCTTTCTTTTTCTTTTACTTTCTTTCTCAAGTTTGTTTTGAGGAACTACATCACATTTCAACATTATTGCTCATAGTGTTATCTTCAATTAATGGGACTATCTGAACTTTACAGATTGTATCTAATCAGCAAGCATTACAAATGTGTATAAATTGGTGTAACTCTGGAGGGAGACAACACATTCTTTATTGTATACTGGATAATCTTGATTCAAACCTTTATTCTGCTAATGGTGTATAACTTAACCTTACTACTTTCAGATATAAAGTTGGTGCCATAAAGTGGTTTTTCAGGTGAAAATGATGTTAACTGCCCAGTTTCCGTAAGTCCTAATGCAATAGTCAGTCTCTCCCCTCACCTTTCCTCTGGACAACAGATGCACAGGGGAGCTGATGGATAGTGCAGAGCCCAGGAGGATCTCTCAGCTGCTGCAGTCATGGGACAGCCGCAGAGGTCCACCCTTGGATGTTCCCAAGGGTAATCCCTGATGCTTGCTCTGACTAGTAGCAATAGAATATTCTGATGAAATCTTCTGGCTTCTAGTCCAACTTTTGCAAAGGATGATGTCCCAACTCAAGGAAAAGGTCCAAGTTTCTTTCTTTCTTTTTTTTTTTTTGACAGGCAGAGTTAGACAGTGAGAGAGAGAGAAAGGTCTTCCTTTTTCCGTTGGTTCACCCCTCAAGTGGCCACTACAGCCAGCGTGTTGCAGCTAGTGCACAGCGCCGATCCGAAGCCAGGAGCCAGGTCCTTCCTCCTGGTCTCCCATGCGGGTGTAGGGTCCAAGCGCCTGGGCCATCCTCCACTGCATTCCTTGGCCACAGCAGAGAACTAGACTGGAAGAGGAGCAACCGGGACAGAATCCGGCACCCCAACCGGGGACTAGAACCCGGGGTGCCAGCACCTCAGGCAGAGGATTAGCCTAGTGAGCTGTGGCGCCGGCCATGTTTCTTTTCAATATCATTTATTGGCTCTGTCCAGAAGCCACTGGGACAGTCACATCATCACAGGCTCCCAGCCACCAGCCTCAACATACGCTGGGCTCAGCATGACTAGCAAGTCACAGGCTCTCCACAAGCCAGGATCAGGGCAGATGCTGACACCCTCTCATTCTGCTACTCTCAGCTTATGGTTCGATGGGTCCCCTCCTGGCTCCTCTGGTGGAAGCACTATTCCATTGCATTCAGAATCTGTAACCCATAGAACCCTAGATGAAAAGTATAAACCCCCCATGTGGGTCATTGAGAGTGATGGGAAGTGGGGTCTGGTACCATCCTGTAACTCCTGGACCAGTGTATTCTTCCTCCTGGAAACATGGCAACATATAAAGGCTTTTGATTCCAGGGATGCACTGTGTCCTGGGGGACAGCAGCCATCCCCTACCATTGCCTCCAAGCTGTCACTCTGGCTGTGCCTTCAGCAGTCCCTTCCAATGCCCTGTGGGGCTGTGAGCTTTGGTGTGTGCCATATGTAATGTGACCAGGGAATCCCATGGTCATGGATCTTCTTTCACATTCCCTTTGCTGGAACATGAGTCCCCTAATATAATATAATATAATATAATATAATATAATATGTATGTAGGACGCCTTTACTAATGGACCAAACTCTTTAAAGTCTTTAAATAGTAGTAGTGATGGATAGCCTAAAGGCAGTAAAAGCAAACCCACTCGCAGAATGTGTGTGTATTCCTATTAGAATAAATCTCTGGCCCTTTCAGGGTGAAGGGATCCAATGTATTCAACTTCCCATCGGATGGTTTGCTGGTGTCATATTGGATACGCAGCCAAAGATCTCATGCATGGATAGTACCAAGTCTGTCTTTTCCAACTATACATTCAGGGACCAGACAATTAGACACCAGAGGGATCTACTCACTGTGGCAGGGACAACTCCATTCATTTATTACCTTACTCTGATAGTCTCACACTCTAACAGGATAGCAATGATGAGGCATAGGGTCTATAAGTGTTCATGTCAATCAGTAGAACTATGTCCAATAATTCTTTTTTTTTTTTGTTTTGACAGGCAGGGTTAGAGAGAGGGAGGTGGTCTTCCTTCCATTGGTTCACCCCCCAAAATGGTCGCTCTGGCTGGCATGCTGCGCCAGAAGCCAGGTGCTTCCTCCTGGTCTCCCATGCGGGTTCAGGGCCCAAGCACTTGGGCCATCCTCCACTGCCTTCCCGGGCCACAGCAGAGAGCCAGACTGGAAGAGGAGCAACTGAGACTAGAACCTGGGGTGCCGGCGCCACAGGCGGAGGATTAGCCTAGTGAGCTGTGGTGCCGGCCAATAATTCTTAAAATGTGTGTGTGCTCAGTTTTTGGTTCCTTGGTACTTGGTACCCATGTAAATGGCAATAGGCCCTCTTAAGAAAGGACTAGGTGGATCATTGTGTACACCTGCTGTGGTGTTGCAGGCTACCTCTACCAGGGAACTAAGCTTTTTCTTCAGCCAATGGTTCAGATGGAGGTAATGGGAAAGGGATTGTGATTTGTTGGGGTAACTTCCCTTAGCCCTCTGTCAATATTTCCTAGATTGAATAGTGTCCTCCCCCCAAATTCATTGCTGTCTGGAACCTCAGGATGTAACCGTACTAGGACAAAGGGTCTTTGCAATTGTAATCAAGTTCAGATGAGTTCATACTCTAGTAGGATGGGTTCTAGTCCAGTGAATTTCCTTATAAGAGCGAAATTAGACACAGAGAGGGAAAAACCAAGTGACAGCGAAGACATACAGGGAGAAGGTTGTGTGACTGCAGAGGTGGATATTGGAAAGACGCATCATCAAGCCAGGGACCACTGAGGATTCCTGGCCACCCCCAGAAGCTAGGAGACAGGGAGAGAGGCATGGAACAGATTGTCCCTCAGAGGCTCCGGAAAGAGTCAACCCTGCCAACACCTTGATTTCAAACTCTGGCCTCCAGAACAGTGAGAATAAATTCCTGTTCATTAAAGCCATCAGTCTGTGAGATGTTCTTAACAGCAGCCCTGGGAAACTATTATCCCATCCATCCTTGATTTCTTTTGATGATAGAGATTGGCCAGCACTCTTGTCACTGCCCATCTGCTTTTCTCCCCCTAAGAATGCTGCGTCTAATTAGCCTTCTACCACTATGTAGACGCGCCCCCCCCCCCTTCACATGGGCTGCCCGTTGTGGCAATGTGTCCACCTGCCTTGTGAAGTTTCACCAGCACCGTGAGGCCTCTGTGGTCTCATGCTCTAGGGCATCGCTACTAGTGTGCCTGGTTCCATGGCAGCATTTCCTACCATCGACCGTGGCCTACAGAGGAGAGCCATCACCAGACAGCTGGGTGACGCTGAGGCCTCTTCAACAGTGAGTTCTGGTTGTTACTGTTAGTGTATCCTTTGGCACTTCCCATGGAGTATAATTGTGTCAAGCATGCTGACATCGCTGAGACTTTTAACCCCCTCCCCGTGGCTGCCACGGCGATCCTGACATTGCAGCCTCATTCAGCGTAGGCCATCACTGATTTCAGTCTCCTGGGAGCCACCCTAGAAGCAAGTCTGTGCTTGCCCTGGAGTCTTTGCCAAGGTGTTAACTCCCGATGCTCTTGGATTAAACGACTCTAAGTTCACTGTCATGCCTACTTCCCAGTACAGGCTGATACAGGAAGGCAAATCTTCCAACTCAATTGGGATGAAGTCCCTTCTTCTCATATCAGGCCCAAAGCACCTCCAGTTAGGTTTATGTTATACCTTTTTTAAAAAAAATGATTACTCATTTGTATTTATCTGAAAGGCAGAGTGACAGGGAGAGACACATAGAAATAGACCTTCCATCTACCAGCTCACTCCCCAAATACCTGCAGTAGTCTGGGCCAGGCCAACACCAGGAACCTAAAACTCAATCCCATCTCCCACTAGGTGGTAGGGGTACTTGAGCCATCATCTGCTGCCTCCTGGGTGCATTCACAGGAAGCTGGATCAGAAGTGGAGCAGAACTCACTCCCAGGTACTTCAATATGGCAGCAGGCACTGTCAAGCAGTAGCTAGATCTGTGCCACAACAACTGTCCCATGCTGTACCTTCTCTCTAGTTACAGGTCCAGTGCCTAGGATGGCAGGAAGGGGCAGAGCATAAGAACAAATGTGTATCTGGGGGAGAAGCCTCTGCATCACCTCAGACCAGTCAGAACAGGACGATTAACCCTTTAGGCCCAGGGAGATTCATGGGTCTCCAGAGAAGGAGGGACACTCAGGGAGCCTGGGAGTGGGGTTAGCAGCTGGCTCTAAAGTATTTCACATTTTAACTTGATGTGAGCGAACCAGTGAGGTCCAGGATGCAAAACACTTAAGAATGAGCATAGGGGCCTGAGGGGTAAGGATGGGGGAATCACAGGTGGGGGGACTTGTGAAAGACAAAGTTCCCAGACCCCTCCCCAGAGATTCTATTCTCTGCAGGAGTGTGGCAGAGGAGGAGAAGCAGAGGGAAGGCGGGACTACTGTACAATGGGAAGCAGAGGGTGCTGAGGCCAGGGAACAGAGCCAGGGAGGAGATGTGGCCCTTCCTCCACAAGCGCTCAGAGGGGCCAGTGCAGGAACTTGGTGTGTCCCCGGTCACGTGAATCCAGGGTCAAGGGTGTTTTGGAATAGAGTTCCAAAAGGATGCGACTCCTCAGGGGTTGTTGCAAGAAGACAAGCTCAAAGCACCCGGCAGCCAGAGTCTAGGCTAGGGAGGAAGCGAGAGCTGCCAGGAGGGTTGGAGGGACGGGGAGAAAATGGAGAGCTCAAGCAATTAGAAGTCTCCGTGAAATTCAAGTTCAGGAGTGCGGCAGAGCAGGGAGGCGGCTGCAGTCAGCAGACCTGGGTTATGAGAGTCTTCAGAGGAGGGTTGTCCTGGACGTGACTGGCTGGGCTGGAGCAGAGACAGAAAGAGATGGAGAAGGTGCCTACCCAGCAGTTGCAGTTCCAGCATGGGAGTCTAAACAATGGGCCTCCAAAAGCTAGTCACCCCCGAAGCCCTGGAAGCCAAGGAGAGCTACCCCCTGTGGTCGCACATGTGCATGCATGATAGGGATCTTGGGATGGGGAGATTACCCCAGATTGTGCGAGGAGGCCCTAACCCCGATCACATGTGTGCCTATGTAAGGGGAGGAGGAAGACTCTGTATAGACAGCAGAGGAGAAGTCCAGGACCACAGAGGCAGAGATGCAGTGATTGCAACCAGGAGCCAAGGGATGACGACAGGATGCAGACAGCCACAGGCAGCTTAGAGGAGGAAGGGAATGGATTCTCCCCCACAGCCTCCAGGGTGGCACAGCCCTGCTGACACCTTCATTTCAGCCCAGCAATGCTGCCTTCACACTGCGGGGCTTCAGGACTGGAAAGAATAAATCTCTGTTGTGTTAAGCCACCAGGTTCATCATAACTTAACACAGCAACCTCAGGAAGTGAACAAAGTGAGGTCGTTGGATGCATTTTAGAGCTGTTGGAATAGTCATGTGAGGACAGTGGATTGGACAAAAACTCCTACGGGTAAGAGGGAGCAATGCAGAGCTCGTTAACAATCCTCACCAGAGAGGAGCCTGGATCCCTAGATGGGAGGGAACTGCCTAGAAGTGGCCATGGGGGAGCTGCATGAAGGCCATACCTCCTTGGCTTCCAGGATGTGAAAAAAGAGCACACACACACACACAAAAACACACCCCAGGGAAAGCTGGATCTAGAAATCTAACTGAATTCTGAATAGCTGGATCTGAAGCAGAACAGAGGAGCAGGGAATCAAACCAGCGCTCTGATACGGGATGCTGGCATGGCAAGAGTGGCCTCACAAACTACATCACAATGCCAGCCCCTTTCGTTTCTTCAGGTTTCTGTTTGCTGGATTAGTGGCAGTTTTCTGTGCCTTTTCATCCAGAATCACCAGCCTTTAACAGAGCAATATACAGCAACATGGTAAAGACACAACGCAACAAGTAGGATGCATGAAACCTGCTACTCCATTTCGATAGTATTGGCAGGGCTACTATAGCTACTACAGGCTTTGCCCTAGCGTGTAGGAATTCTGATGAATCTGATGTCACTTGATTCTCACCAAAAAAAGAACTTATGGTGCATTTACAATCGTACACTGTGTCACCAAGGACATCTCTGATGGGGAGAAAGTTCCATTTTGACTAGGTTATAATGAAAACCAAACCATCTCTCCAAAAATGTTCACATTTGGACTTTTGTAAAATATTTCAAATCAGGTTCTTCTTCCACCACCCCCACCCTCTCTTTGTGTTGGGCACTGGGTTGGGGGGGGGGGGTGCTCTCTTGTGATCTTGCTTCGGTCCTGAACATCCACAGAGGTGGATGTATGAACTGCCCAGCAAGCAGCAGTGGTATTCCTAGAAGTCATTCCTTCACTAGAATGGCTAAAAATAACTTCACTATACACAGAACTGACTGTAAACCACATAAATACATCCCTCTCAACCCCAGGTAAATGTGTCCTCAGCTCAACTTCCCCTTGCCAAAGGCCAAAACCTTTGTAGCCATTTCAACACCACCCAATTCAAGGAGCGGTGCCATGGGGATGAAGTAAGGGTGGCACGAGACAGTCAAATGCTTTTGCAAATTTTTCCATACTGCAATCACGTGACCTCATTGCTGAGTTTTATTGGCGTCATAGTAAATCAGCCTCTAGTTTCAGGGCTCAAAACATGCTCAAAATGCCTGTCTTCTTGCTAATGGTCATTTGCAAAGACCTAAATAACTCAGACCTCAGATCTGACCCACCATGAAGGCCCCTCTCAACAAACTCCATGGGCCATCTACCATCTTTTGCTCTCCTGAAAACTAGCAGCATAGGATGTACTGGTCTGAGTGGGTTCTTGAGATGGAGCCTACACAAACTTGTGATTGCCGAGGACTTGTCACTGTGATGGCTTTCCACAGGTGGTCTGGTGTGCACTGACTCCCAAGTTCAATTTGCATCTTTATTTGAAGACATTATGCTATAAAAACAGAACACAGATACTGAGGAAGCATCAGCTTTTAATTTGCATGGAGTTCTTCAAATGGTCAATGTTTGTCAATAGTGACAATATGCACTGTACAAGAACACAGCACGTAAAGGCCAGCAATAGCACAGTCCGTTGGAGCACATTGTAAAGACTTCACAAGCCGTCAACTGTTCATTTTATTTCATCATCTATGAAGTGGCTCTCCCGTGCTGGGGGAGAAGAACTCATACCACTGTCATGGACCTACAGTGGCATTCTGAGATAAAATAAAATGGCATCTACGTCATATAAGGTGAAAAGACACGTTTCTAGTTACTGCTAAGCACCTGTGTTCTGCTTCAAGGTAAACTAAGACACTCTGTGTTCCACCCAAGACACAGAGCAAGCTTGCCAGCTCCAGTGCCTCACTTCATGGTCACTGCCACTGCCATCCTGGAACCAGAAGGCGGCAGTCCCCATTAACCCCCATTGGTAATTGGGATTGGCCCAACTGGTAATCAGCATAGACCAGCCAGTCAGAAGGGGAAACCATCTGAGTGTGAGCATCCCCTAAGGCCTCAGGCCTGGTAAGAGGCAGGAGCAGCTTCTTTCAAATCCTCACTCTTCAGGTAGGAAACCCAGTCCACCTAGCTAGCATTTGCTGCAGTAATTAATCTCCCGGAGGCTCTAAGACATGGCATGAAATCTGTGTTCAGGTTAGAGAGCTACAATCATGTGGAAAAGTGCAGAGTCCTGACCTTAACACCCACGCTAACAACTGTCCTGGTATATCAAAAGATTTAATTAATTTTGATCTTCTATTAGCTAAAGGGGAAAATGAAGGTAAAAATAAAGACATGATGAAGAAAAGGGAAAGAAGTTCCAGCTCCACTATGTTATCCAAATTATCCATATCCCGTGAGAACTCTGGGAGGGTGGGCAAAGGCCATTTTAAGTGTTGTAATAAATTATTTAAATCTAAGACGGTAGATCTGTGTTGGGACTTTCAGGAAAGGTGTACTAACATAGATTCTTGTGGAGAGAATGATGGCACATGTGATGTGGGATTTCAGGGGAGGAAGATACAGTCACTGGGCACTTTATCCCACTGCTCCCAAGACTTCCCAAGGAAGCTGATGGCCTCACCATTTTACAGTCAAAGAAACTGAAGCCCAGAGAATTGAAGCACCTTGCTCAAAGTCACAGAGCGACTGAGCCAAAATCCAAACCCAGGCCCAGCTGTCCCTATTTATACCATGTTACCTTCCCAGAGTTCGCAGGTGTTCATTTACATGAAGATACAAATATCTAATTTTATAAACTTTTTCGTGAAGGGAAATCTGAGTAGAAGGAAAGATTCCACAGAAAGGATTGTTCAAGTCTACCCACAGCAGTGTGTGTCCCTTAACAAGTGCATGGAGTGGAGCTACCCACCCTTCCTGCCCCAACACACACCAGTGTCCTCTCATACTCACTCTTGACAGTTTTAAGAGCGTGAAAAAAATTATATTGCTAGATCCATGGCATTTGAGGCTCTTTCTGCGGTAGAAGTTTAGCTACACTAAATCATAGCCATCAACAGGTGTTCATTTCATTCTCATCCCCATTCCTCGCATCTCCCTTTTAGAGTACTTCCAGGTTTCTAGCAATTGTATCAAAGTTTCTGGAAAAACTTTAAGAATCTACAGTTACAGGGCTGGCGCCGTGGCTCAACAGGCTAATCCTCCGCCTTGCGGCGCCGGCACACCGGGTTCTAGTCCCGGTCGGGGCGCCGGATTCTGTCCCGGTTGCCCCTCTTCCAGGCCAGCCCTCTGCTGTGGCCCGGGAGTGCAGTGGAGGATGACCCAAGTGCTTGGGCCCTGCACCCCATGGGAGACCAGGAAAAAGCACCTAGCACCTGGCTCCTGCCACCGGATGAGCACGGTGCGCCGGCCATGGCAGCCATTGGAGGGTGAACCAACGGCAAAAGAAAGACCTTTCTCTCTGTCTCTCTCTCTCACTGTCCACTCTGCCTGTCCAAAAAAAAAAAAAAAAAGAATCTACAGTTACAGTAGGTATGTAAACGTGGCCACTTAATAAGTAATAAAAATTAAAATTCCAAAAATATATAAATACAAGAGTACTTCAAATTGTTCATGGAAAAATGAATTAAAAGATATGTATTTTAGTGCAAAAAAATTGAAATCCATGTCTCTTTTTTGTTACTGTCCATTTTCTGTGAGCTTTTTGAAGATACCTTATATATAAAATATAAAAATAATATGTCTTTCTCCTATCAAATTCCTTCCAAACATCTGGGATAAATTTAGATTTGTGAAAGAAAGCTCAACTTGGAAAAAAACAAGTTAATGCAACCTAATCCCGAGAACAGAGATATTTCCTTTCTAATATGTAAACCCATACAGACGCTATTTCTTCTTCCATTTTCACTTTTTCACTGGGGAAGCTCATCAGACTGTCCATTTTGTTAGTTGAAAAGTTAAGGCAGTTTGGATTCCTGGTTTGTAAGTAATGAGTGTGGAAACTCTAAAGTAGCTTGTCTTGAGTGATTTTGGTCATGTGCTACATTGACTGTGGTCGATAAGCCAGAGTAAGTGAAGCCAGGTACAGCACCTAACACCTTCTAGCAGGCAAATTCCAGCAGGCATCTTGTGTGTTTCAGTAGCTTGAAACTTTGGGTGCTTTGGATCCCGGGATTGATCTCAAAAGCACATTAATTCCATGGTGCAATGGTTTTCCAAATCATGAACCAGCAGCATCACATGGGATTTGATAGAAATACAAATCTCATGTCTTACAACCCAGACCTATAAAGCATTGTTATCATGTATCAAAACACAAACAGATTGTAACAAGCACACCTAGCACCCAGATTTTGGTTTCTAATACCATTCTTCAATGAAAGGAAGCAGGGCTTATTGGAAAAATGGATGATTTCTAAGACTGAAAGAGGAAACACACAAAAGAAGCCTGGAATGTCTTATCATGTCAGAAAGTGAGTGCTTCAAAAAATTGAAATGATGGGAATATATCAAAGGGATGTGGTAGCTAACTGAAAGAGCCTGCAATGGCCAAAGCTAGAATAATTTCAGCAAGAAAATAAAGTATCAGATTACAAGCCAAGGCACAAAACAAATGTTGTATATCCATACAAGTATAAATAAATGAGACAATAGACAGATCTCCTATGCAGAAGAATTCCAAACAATTTATATAGAGACACGTAGTCCTCATGGAGGTCGGGGCTAACTCCCCAGTCATGAAGTGCAGGCTGCACATGGTGACTGCCTTTCCAAGGGCACGGTGTGGAAAAGGAGGAAAAGTGACATTAGAGGGACCAAACCTGACAAACTACCTCAGCCAGCTGATCAAGGTCAATATCAACAATAAGTCATGTGAACAGTATGCACGATGGATATAATGGGATGAATATGACACTTCACTTTCACCTTGTATTTTCAGCAAATCCTAGAACCCTAGTCAAACCATGAGATACACATCAGAAAAATCCCACCCAAGGAGCATTCTACAAAGACCTGAACACTACTCCCCAAAGTTGTCAAAGAAATAAAAAACAGTGAACATCTACACATGCAAAAGAATGAAACTAGACCCCACCCAACCTCCCACCAGATACAAATCCATGCAAAACAAGTTAAAGACCTAAATGTAAGATCTAAAACTATGAAACTACTGGAAGACAGCTTAGGAGAAACACTTCAACACAATGGAATGGACAAGGATTTTTTGAATAAGCCTCCCAAGGTACAAGAAACAGCACAAAAAAAAGCAAATAGGGTTCTACCAAACTAAAAGCCCTCTATATGCAAAAAAAAAAAAAAAAAAAAAAAAAGTGAAGAGAGAACCTACAAAATGGGAGAAAACATTTGCAAACTAGGCATCTCTCCAGGGGTTATGAACCAGAATCTATAAGAATATATGATATTCAAGCAACTCAATAGCAAAGAATAAAGGCAATTTTAAAATGGGCATTAGGGGTTGGTGCTGTGGTACAGCAGTGTGTTAAGCCACCAGCTGCATCCCACATGGGTACTAGCTCAAGTCCTGGTTGCTCCACTTCCCAACCAGCTCTCTGCTAAGATGCCTAAGAAAGCAGCAGAGGATGGCTAAAGTACTTGGGCCCCAGCACCCATGTGAGAGATCAGGATGAACCTACTGGCTTTGGCCTAGCCTAGCCCTGGCTGATACAGCCATTTGGGGAATGCACCAGTTTATGGAAGGTGTTTCTCTCTCCCTCTCCCTCTTCCTCTCTCTTTCACCCTCTCTCTGTCATTTTCTCTCCACCTCTCCCTCTCTCTCTCTCTGTAACTCTGCTTTTCAAATAAATAAGTCATTTTTTTAAAAAAATGGGCACTAGATCAAAATAGACATTTTTCTTTTTTTTAAAGATTTATTTATTTAGGGTTCAGGGGCCCAAGGACTTTGGCCATCTTCCACTGCTATCCCAGGCCATAACAGAGAGCTGAATCGGAAGAGGAGCAGCCAGGACTAGAACCGGCGCCCATATGGGATGCCAGCGCTCCAGGCCAGGGCATTAACCTGCTGCGCCACAGCGCTGGCTCCTAAAATAGACATTTTTCAAAAGAAGATAGTCAATAAATAATTTTTTTAGAAAAGAAAAATGTTCAATATCACGAATCATCAGGGAAATACAAATCAAACCCACGATGATACGGCACCTTATTTCAGTTAAAGTGGCTGTTATCACAGAGACCACAGATAACAAGGGCTTATGAGGAGGTAGAGAAAAGGGAAGCATTACACGCAGCTGGTGGAATGTAAATTAGTATAGCCATCGTGGAAAACAGCATGGAATTTTCCCAAAACATTTTTAAAAATAAAGCTACCTGATGATCTAGCAATCCCATTACTGGGCACACATTCAAAGGTGTCTGTAAAGAGACATCAGCATTCCATGTTTCCTGCAGCCAAGTGCATAATAGCCAAGCAATGAGAAGAACCTAGGTGTCCATCAACGGACTAATGGATAATTAAAATGTGGTGGACAGGTACAATGGAAAGCTATTAGGCCTTTAAAAACGAGGAAATTCTGTCATTTGTGCAACATGATGGAACAATGTATAAAGTGACTTAGGCCAAGCACAGAAAGACAGCACCATATGATATCACTTCTAGGTAAAATCTACAAAAGTTTGTCTCTTAGAAGTTAAGAGTAGAGTGGTAGTTACCAGAACCTTAGCAGAGTAAGGGGAGGGAAGGATGGACAAAGGTTGATTAATGAGAACTAGGCTGTAGCTCAATAGGAGAGATAAGTCTTGGTGCTGTAACACACACCAGGGTGACTATAGACGATGTAATACGTATATTATTTATAAGTATGTGGATTTTTTTAAGCTACAAGAGAGGATTTTGAAGGTTTTTCACCATAAAGAGATGCTAAATGTTTGAGGAAGTAGATCTGAACATTACACATGTATAAGTTTTAGATATCAGTTATACATCAGTTAAAGTTTTAAAAATAACATGAAGTTCGGCTAGCACCGCGGCTCACTAGGCTAATCCTCCACCTGCAGCGCCAGCACTCTGGGTTCTAGTCCTGGTCCGGGCATCAGATTCTGTCCAGGTCACTCCTCTTCCAGTCCAGCTCTCTGCTGTGGCCTGGGAGTGCAGAGGAGGATGGCCCAAGTGCTTGGGCCCTGCACTCCATGGGAGACCAGGAGAAGCACCTGGCTCCTGGCTTCAGATCAGCGTGGTATGCCAGCCACAGCGGCCATTGGGGGTGAACCAACGGCAAAGGAAGACCTTTCTCTCTGTCTCTCTCTCTCACTGTCCACTCTGTCTGTCAAAGAAAATAAATAAATAACATCAAGTCCAAGAAACTGTCAGAGCCAAAAGCAGTCTGAGGAGCTGTGGTGACTAAATGTCACGAGGTATCTCAGATGGGATCCTGGAATAGAAAAATGACATTAGATAAGAACTAGGGAAATCTGAATGTAGACTTTAGTTAATACTAATATAAGTGTTGGTGCATTAATTATAACAAATGTGTCATGCGAATACAAGATATTAAGAGAAATTGGATATGGGATATATGGAAACTCTACTATCTTGGTAATTTTTCTCTAAGACTTTTCTAAAATATAAGGTTCATTTACAAATGTAAATAAATTACAATATCTTTGATGTTATTTTGAAAACAAGCATGCACCCGTTTAGATATAGAAATCAGGTAAACAAAGTTGTGTTAGTCTCAAAACATTTCTGGGCTTTGGAGATTGGTTTTTCTATGCAGACTCAGCTTGTATAACAGAAACCCACAGTCATAGGGTCTTAAACAAGAGAGACATTGATTTCTCCCTCGTGTGCCAATTCAGGATTGGCTGTCTAGCATAGGAATGGCATCTCCACAGTGATGGAGCCACAGGCTCCTTCTAGATCATTGCTCTGCAGTCTAGGGTTGACCTCATCCACATTGTCCAAGATAGGTCTCCTGTCTCATCACGGCCTCCTAGACAGAGGAAGGAGAAAAGGGTCAGGGAGGGCCCGTCCCTGTCCACCCAGAGCGTGGCCTTGAACTTGTACCCATCACTTTTACTCAAATCCAGGACTAATTCGTATGACTGGAGTTGGCTGCAAAGGAGACTGAGAAATGAGATCTTTATTCTGAGAAATCATATACTCAGCTAAGAACCAGAGCTTCTATTGTTATAAAAGAAGAATTAATGGATTTGGGGAGCTGATTCTCAGGCCAGCACTACAACTGATTTCTTCCTGCATTAAATTTTACCTGAACTCTTGTGACTCCCTACTCCAAAACAATCACTGGTGTGATAGGGCCGTGTCTGGAGGAGATCACTAGTGCTCGATAAAATATTTTCCCATCTTTGCATTCAAAATTTGCATCTCATTTTACCTCGGACTCTTGTTTATCTAATACCATGATCTTCCAAATACTTCGTTCCTGTATTGTTTTATCATGTTTCACGGCTCCTGGATACCTTGCGTCACAATACAAGCTAACTGGTGGGGTTCTCCTGCAGAGAACTGGCAATGCTTCCCTGGTTGCTGGGGGAGCCCAGGTGACAGACTCAAATCCAAGGCTCATGGTTACCCACCCAGAATGCCTTTTCGGGACTACAAGATTCAGCACAAGAGTGAGACCAGAGATCAGGCAGCCCTTCCTCTGGCCAACTTGGATTTAGCACAGGTGATGGGGTAATGAATGCCTCTGACCCAATTCCAAAGTCCAAATCTCCCAACCCTTCATTTGCACTCTACTGGAACCCAAGAATCGGGAGTCGAGAGTAGGAAGTCACTGACTCCAAAGTGGGAGGTCACTAGGAATGGGAAAGAAGAGCCACCCTCACCCTCCAATGTTCCCCCTCCTGAATACCAGCAAGGACTAAGACTGGGCCTAGGCCATGGACCTGGTTGCTGGAGGCAGATACCACCATGAACCAGCAGTCATCCCACCCACTAGCCATGAGTGATGGGAAGACAGAAGTCCTCACTAGAAACGAGACCAAAGCAGAGGTGTCTCAATTACTTATAGAATCCATTTACAGGGGCCGGCACTGTGGTGCAGTGGTTTAACGCCCTGGCCTGAAGCTCCAGCATCCCATATGGGCGCCGGTTTGAGACCCAGCTGCTCCTCTTCCAATCCAGCTCTCTGCTATGGCCTGGGAAAGCAATAGAAGATGGCCCAAGTCCTTGGGTCCCTGCACCTGCATGAGAGACCCAGAAGAAGCTCCTGGCTCTTGGCTTTGGATCGGCATAGCTCCGGCCATTGTGGTCATCTGGGGAGTGAACCAGCGGAAGAAAGACCTCTCTGTCTCTACCCCTCTCTGTAACTCTGTCTCTCAAATAAATAAAATAAATCTTTAAAAAAAGAATACACTTACATATAGAGGGCCAGAAAAATAAACAGTACACTCCAAAAAGAAATTACAACATTGACTAGTCACTTGACAAAACAATCAACCATCTAATTTCCTTAGTTATAAGGTCACCCAGAGTACATTCCACAGGTTCTGACCTGGCAAATCAGAAGCACCTCCTCTCCAGAAGTCGAGGTATTCCCAACAACCCTAGAAAACACAGGGCTGGAAATGGGCTGGGCCATGTTCTCCACGTGCCCTTTGAACACGAGTGTACAGTGCTCCAGCTCACTGGGTGGGCAAGCCTTGCCCTTGCCGTTTCCTCCTCCCTCTCCTGTGCCGTCCCATGCCCCTGGAGGTCCAGCAAACATTGTAAGAAACGTCCAGTCTCGCCTTGTTCGATTTGGTTGGCCAAGGCTCACCCTTACAGCCCTGAGCCACCTTGACTGCCATCATTCTGTCACACCACACGCACTTGACATCTAGAGGGTTCTCTCTAACCACGGGCTTTGGGAAGGGTGGTCAGACACTCATGTGAGAAGGCAGAGACTGGCTGAACACAGCTGTTGATGAACTATTGGGTTCCTCTTCATCTCTGGGCACACATAGAGAACTCTGTTTCCCCGTTCACCTTGAGCTAGGAGTGGGAATGTAGTTGGGAAAGCTAGGCTATGGCTAGAGGACAAACAAGGCTTTGAGGAATTGGGTATGCCCCCCTCCATGCTCTTGATTGCCTGCCACTGGCTGGATGCAGAAAGTGTTGAGCCCCCCACCCCCGGGAACACAGAGCCACACAATGGCAGCAGGTTGGGTCCTGGATTCGCTGCACGGGAAGCAGCCATCCACCATCCTGAAATATCTGCCTTGCTTTGCTGTGTAGATGAAAAGCAAACGTCTGTGGTCTTGAAACCATTGGAGGGGCCAGCACTGTGACTCAGCGGGTTAACGCCCTGGCCTGAAGCTCCAGCATCCCATATGGGTACCGGTTCTGGTCCTGGCTGCTCCTCTTCTGATCCAGCTCTCTGCTATGGCCTGGGGAAGCAGTAGAAGATGGCCCAAGTACTTGGGCCCCTGCACCCATGTGGGAAACCTGGAGGAAGCTCCTGGCTTGGGATTGGCACAGCTCCAGCCATTGTGGCCATCTGGGGAGTGAACCATCGGGTGGAAGACCTTTCTCTAAACAAGGAAGGAAGGAAGGAAGGAAGGAAGGAAGGAAGGAAGGAAGGAAGGAAGGAAGGAAAGAAGGAAAGAAGGAAGGAACCATTGGAACCATAGTATAATTTTGGCTCTAATTGTTACAGCAGCTAGCATGCTACCTAATAAAACTGACTTTCTCATCCCCTGACTTTCTACACAGAGGCTCCACTGTTCATTCTCTCTCTCTCTCTCTCTCTCTCTCTCACTTTCTCAAATACCAAACCAACGGAGCCCTCCCGATCTTGGATTATGACCCTCCAAAACCGTGAGTCTAAATAAGCTCTCTGCGCCTTAGCTCCTCACAGAAGTCCCTTGGGCTCAGTGTGCACACCTTGGCTAAGCACTTGTCCAATGTCCCCAATTTGTTTTTCCTCTTTGCCTCTTTACTTACATGAATTCTTTCATACAGAAAATGAAGTTACAGTTGGACTTTCTGTAATTAAAATTGTAATTAAAAGCAATAGAGAAGTGGCTTCCTGATGTCAATTCATAGACCTAAACCACATCCCAATTTCCTAGAAAGAATTGATTTATTTTTATTTGAAAGGCAGAGCAACATAGAGAAAAAGAGAGGGAGAGAAAGAGAGTGATCTTTTTTTAAGATTTATTTATTTAAAGCTATTTAAAGTTATTTATTTGAGTTACACAAAGAAAGAAGGAGAGGCAGAGAGAGGGGTCTTCCATCCGCTGGTTCCCTCCCCAGATGGCCGCAACAGCTGGAGCTTCGCCAATCCGAAACCAGGAGCCAGGTGCCTCTTCCAGGTCTCCCATGCAGGTGCAGGGGCCCAAGGACCTGGGCCATCTTCTACTGCTTTCCCAGGCCATACCAGAGATGCTGGATAGGAACTGGAGCAGCCAGGACTCAAACCAGTGCCCATATGCGATGTTGGCACTGCAGGAAACAGCTTAACCCGCTAAGCCACAGTGCCAGCCCCGAGATCAATCTTCTGTTTGCTAGTTCACTCCCCAGATGTTCACAACTTCTGGGGCTGGACCTAGCTGAAGTCAGGAGCTAGAACTCAATTTTGGTCTCCCTCATGGGTAGCAGCAACCCAAGAAATTGAGTCATTACCCGTTACCTCTTCGGATCAGCATTAGCAGGAAGCCGGATCAGAAGCAGAGTCAGGGCCCCAACCCAGGCAATGTAATTTGGGATGTGGACATCCTAAGCAGCAACTTAACCTCTGTGCCACTCTGCCCTGCCCCCCAGGATTTTTTTAAAAGATTCATGGGGTTCAAATTCAGATTTTCATGTGATATTTCTGAAATGGGTGATTAGGAACCCATATTTTTTAAAGTATCTTTATAACCTTGATCGATAACCATTGTGCTAGACAATGGCAAATACTAGCAAATATTAATTGTAAAATGGCCCAAGATGGACAGCACAGCATTATGGGTAAGGGCTTGGGATTTGAAGGCAGATGCTGAGTTTGAACTTGCGAATCATCACTTAGAAACTGGGGGGCCTTGGCAAACCTACGTCAACATGTCAGAACCTCCGATTCCCCCACTGTTGAACGAATTTATAATGCAACAATTGAAAAACAGCCTGAAGTTCCCAGCATGGAGAAAAGAGGAAAATAGGAGCCTTACGTTGGGAAGGGGGGAAGGGTGTCAGAGAAAGCTCTAAATCCATCTGTAGAGACAGAACAGCTGTGGGACCACCACCCACCCACCCACCCACCCCCCCCACCCCCCCACCCCCCCCCCCCCACACACACACACACACGGCGAGGAGCTGCACCTGAAGGGGCAATGCCGGTCTAGAATCTGCTGCGTCCCCCGGGATTGGTTTCGCTGCAGCCGCCGCTACTAAAAGTCACCACCAGAGGGAGCAATTTTGCCCCTCGGAAGAGTTTGCATCCTCGCTGAGATGTCTGGTTTTCCCCTCTACTTCTTTAAGGAAAAACAAAGTGGAGCCAGGCCCACTGGTGCAGGAGTCTGATCCTGGTGCAGACTGGGCACGGGGCAGTCAGCAGCGACAAAGAGTGAATGGCCTCCTGCCCGCGGCGGGCCCGAAGGCTACCCTGAGGGAACGCAAACCAGGCTCAGTAACACCTCGGTTTCCTAGCCTCGCTCCCTACCACTCCCCAGGATATTCTGGAGGCTGATATAAATGTATTACAACGATAAAGATAGTGCTCGGCACTGGCTGCTCGTCAGACACCGCGTGGCGTGTTACCTCGTGTGGTGGCTGAGGAGAGCAAGCATAAGGGGACGATAGCTTTGCAAAACTGCTTGTTGATGGCGACAGGATGAAATATAAAATCTGCTTTGAAATTTTAGAGTTTAAATGTAAAATACAAAAACAAGATTTGGTTCCCAAAGTCGTGAGTTAACGGTACTAAGATGGTGGGAAACTGAATCCCGTTCTGGTGTGCTGGAGTGGAGCCCGGTGGGAGGTCCCTGGGTCATGGGGGCGTGCCCTCCACACCTGCGTCTCCAGGTCGTTCTCGGGGAGGCTTGATTACAAAAGCCTGAGTCAGCAGTCTCGCGGCTCCTCCCCTGCCTCCCCCCAAGCCCTGGCCACGTCCTGCTCTGTGGCTGCGTCGGGACCCCACCAACAAGAATGCCATCACCAAATACCAAGCCGATGAGGCCTTCTGATCTTGGACTGTGACCCTCCAAAACCGTGAGTCTAAATAAGCTCCCTTCCCCCATAAGCAGCTTGTCTCAGATACTGTGTCGAAGGCTGACAAATGCGGTGGCCAAGCCATTTATGCCTGGGCCTTATTGCTGCACCTGATAGAGACAGTGCAGAGTGTTTTGTGTTCACCTTAGAATGCTTCTCTTCATAGTAGCATTTCTAAGCAACAAGGGAACTCGCTCTTTTGTGGTTCAGATGTTTTGGATGCTTGGAGATTCTGTTCTGAGAAGGTACATACCATTTGCATGTCAATCATACATTTTAAAATACTACCTTTCCATCACCATCCCAATTCTTTTCCTGAATGTTCTTCCAGTTCCTCTCCAATCCAAGTCCCCAAAGTCAATGACTCCACATCACCCCCCATCATTTAAGCAGCAGCTGCACCCAGTCGTCAGGGGGTCACCCCAGTACTGCTGCCCCAGGACACTCTCCCTCTAGGGACAAAGCGGCTCAAGCTGAATCCCTGTGGGTGTTGAGTTGGGAGGCAGCCCTTCCACTTCCTGCTGTACTGGGCCAAGGTTACCACCCTGCAGATTTCCAGCCTTGAAGATGTCAGAAGCAAAGCTCATAGTTGTGACACTAGAAGTTCTTGGTAATTATGAGGAGGCCAAACAGGGTTTGAATCCTTGTATCTCAGGTCCTGGGCACTTAGTAGGCATTGTTGTTGTTGTTGTTGCTGCTGTTGTTAAGTTCTCTGAGGTTTGTGCTATCGATAGTACCATTCTACACAGCAGGCTTAAGAAACATAAGACTCTAGAGCAAGTGTTGGCTAGCTACACCCACAGGCCAGGCACCGCTCTCTAAGTAAAGTTTTATTAGAATACAGCCAGGCCCAATCACTTAAGCATTATCTGTGGCTGCTCTTGCCCTACACTGGCAGAGGTGAGAACTTGAAACAAATCACATGTGGTCTGCAAGCCTCAAAGTTGTGTTGTGTGACCCTGGAGAACAAGTGTGTGTGTTTCTGTCCTGGCTGCAACGTGCATCAGCTGTGTAACCTTGCACGGGTTATTTCACTTCCATGGGCCTCTGGCTTACTCATCTGCAACCTGTGGATGCTAACAGATTCCAGCCCTCGGCCAGCGCTGCAACTCACTAGGCTAATCCACCGCCTTGTGGCACCTGCACACCAGGTTCTAGTCCCGGTCAGGGCACTGGATTCTGTCCCGGTTGCCCCTCTTCCAGGCCAGCTCTCTGCTGTGGCCAGGGAGTGCAGTGGAGGATGGCCCAAGTGATTGGGCCCTGCACTAGCATGGGAGACCAGGAGAAGCACCTGGCTCCTGCCATTGGATTAGCGTGGTGCGCTGGCCACAGTGTGCCAGCCGCGGCAGCCATTGGAGGGTAAACCAATGGTAAAGGAAGACCTCTCTCTCTGTCTCTCTCTCTCTCTTACTGTCCACTCTGCCTGTCAAAAAAAAAAAAATCCACCCTTAAGGATTGTTTGAGGAATGAGTTAATGTGTAGTCCGCCACACAAGAGCAGTGTCCACAGCACCCATGAGCCTGTTAGAAATGCAAATTCTGCTTCACCCCAGACCCACAGAGCCAAGACCAAGGCCAGGGCCAGGGCCAGGGCCAAGGCTGGCAACCCAGGCTCCCTCAAGCTGCCGAGTGATTCTGATGCTTACCAAAACCTGAGAACCACTCACTCTGAGTTTAAAGTGGCCATCCATAATTTCTCAGTTATGTTTACTTCACACAGGCAGTTAATCCCTGTCTGTATTTTGTAGATTCTTCTTGAAAAATCAGCAGTCTCTCGGGAGCTCCTCAGTAGAAACAATAATATTTGAGTTTTCTTCTGTATCCGCCCTGTACCAAGCACCTGTCAGGTGCCCATTCAGTACTATCTGATTGATTGGACGATTTCTAAAACTGGGATCTATGCAGCAGCAGTGGATTGGAGTACGTGGCCGGGCCCCAGAGAATCCTTGCATCACCAGAGGTTTCTGGGGTGGGGAGCAGCTGGCCTGTAGCCTGTATAAGGCCCACGAAATCATCTGGTCTGGCCCTGCCACGGCAGCCACAGGTGGGATTCACAATGCAGTAATACTGTAGCAGGCTCATTTTCAAGTTGATGAGTTTGGAAGACCTCTGATTGATGTTACAAACATCCAAGTGGCCCTTGGCAGAATGACAGGGTCCCCACCCACTAGAAAGCAAATCTCTGCATGTGCAGTCGTGCACATTTCTCTGTGGATGCTCTAACGTTTGCAGCAGCGCCTCAGAGTCCCCCCAGGTGAAGGGTTCTGGTGCTGTCACGCTACAGTGGGTTGCAACAGATGCACCCTTCCCCACCCTGTGAAACCGAGTAGGAACCCGGATGAGAGAGGGCCTCCCTGGCTCTTTATTTCCGCTTCTCTGTGCTCCCCCCCTTGCAATTCTTTCTCCCAGGAACTCTGCTTCTCTTCTTCCAGCAAGTGGAGTCGACAGAACTCTGCATCCCGTCATGGCGCTGGCTGTTTAATTTGAGATGAGTGTTACATTACTCATTGCTCTCAGCCCACTTTGATCCGCCAGCATTGGCTGCTTTTATCCCCTTGTACTGCTCACATTAGTGCCCTGAACGCTTCGTGGTCTCCTTGTGTCTGAGATGCTGTCAGCGATTATTTACTCGGAAAAGCAGATGGATATCTTGCTTAATGTCAAAATAATTACTATTTGCTTTGCCTGATCATTTATTTACGCTTTTGCTATTTTTATGTTTACATCAAAAGAGCGTTGCCAAAATTATATTTTGTCTGTTAAAGTAAACAGGATATGACAACCATTTTTTCTTAACCTAATTTTTCTATCTGATGAGTTGGTTTATTAAAATGGTTAGAAGATAACAGAACCAAGTCGGAGTGGCCCCTCAGAATGGACAGCCGTCTGCTGTCTACTTGTATGAGTACTGGGAAGGGAAGGGGAGGATTCTGTGAACAAGATGTGGCGTACACAGTGGTGAAGAGCGGAGACTTTGGTTCCACTTCCAGATCCCAGCTGCTTTTGAGTCATCTGAGTGTCCACCTAGTTTTTTCAATCTCTCTGTGCCTCAGTGTCCCCATCAGCAAAATAGGTGCATGTTGAGTATCTCTTACCCAGAATGCATGGTACCAGATGCTGCAGTTTTGTTTTTTTTGTTTGTTTGTTTTTGGACTTTGGAGTATTTGTGTAGACCAAATGAGATATCTTGTGGATTGGACCCAATTCTAAACACAAAGTTTGTTTTTGTTTCCTGTACAGCGGACATAGCCTGAAGGCGACTGTAAGCATTA
Source organism: Sylvilagus floridanus (assembly GCA_949820135.1). Lineage (NCBI taxonomy): Eukaryota > Metazoa > Chordata > Mammalia > Lagomorpha > Leporidae > Sylvilagus > Sylvilagus floridanus. The sequence goes on along the minus strand of OX463236.1, from coordinate 118,267,434 downwards.
TCTGAACGCATCTGTGTTTTGACTATGACCCGGCATGTGATGTCAGGTTTCCCACTTGGGGTAACTGCATTTTCCATCTCGGCAGCATCTTGTATTTCAGACTTTGAGAGTAGAATTCCTCCCCAGTGACTGTTGTGAGAGCTGTTAAGGGATTTCATATACATCAGTTTCTGTATTTGCAAATGCTGTGTAAGTGTTGGCTATGGATTTGAATAAACATAGGTTTTAAAGTAATTCTATGAGTTTGAAGTGGGGCAAGGGAGCGAGCTCTCTAATTTTATGAGGGACTGAAATTCCCAGAAGGAGCCTCCGAGAACACCACATTCTGGCTTCTCTGGCCCCGTGACCACTTTGTCTCCGTTGGTGAAGCCGGAAGCCATGTAGATCCCAGTCTTATCCTGACACTGAACAAGCACTCGCCTTTCTCAGCTGAGCTTGTCTAGAAAGATGCATTTTAAAAAAATCTGCTTACCTGTAGCTAATGTGCTCATCGATCCTGTTCTCAGGGAATCACCCTAAGATAGTTCACCTGTCTCTCTAGATGCAACCCTTGATTCATTATAGCAACTTTTCTTTCCATTCTCTTGTTTGCCATGGAAGCTCATGGGAGGAAAACTCCCTGGCAGGTTGCCACCACTAACCCGTTTGAAAAGAGGCACAGAGGATAGAGATGTTGCAACTCAACTTCCACTTGGAACTCTTCCGGGTATTTAGACTTGATGCTTGTACTTGATGTTATTCCTTATTCTTAATAGGGTAATAGCTTTCTATTAAAATATTTATTGCTATACAGTAATCATTACTTCAGTCAAACCAGATTGCTTCTAGTTGGTAAAATACATGTATCAATTTAGCCCTTGGTCTTTTTTCTCAAGTTCAAGTTCTTTGCTCAAGTCTGAGATGGCTTGGAGTGAGTCATCTTTCTTCCGTAGAACGCTCCTCTCCACTCTGGGAGGAATGAATCCAGAAGCGGTTGCACTTGTGTGTCAGGTGACCAAGTTTTAGGTTTGTTTCACGTCTGTGGGCCTTTGAATGTCCCTCTTTGCTTTGGAGTCACGGGCAAGGTGATTTGAATCAGGACTACCAGAGAAGACTGCACAGCCCATTAAACTCGCAGAAAGTAAGCCAGAGTGGGGCTGGTTCCTCCGCTTTCCCCATAGCCCCCAGCAGGATCTGGGGGCCCTGCAAAAGAAATCTGTCTTGCAAAGATTAGATGCCATACACTACTTCTGGGCCCACATGGCAGGAATTATGCGTTCCTGCTGTGTTGTAAATTCCTTGTATGTATCTGGCATTAAAGATCTGGAAATAATAATTTTTTTTATTATTGTATCACCAGAAATTTCAAGACTAGCAACATTCAAAACACTGAGATGAACCCAATACTAGGCTACAATTTAAGTTAAGCACTAACAAAACAGAAGTTCACTAAGGCCAAATAGATGTGTCATCATGGGTATGATTCTGTGTGTTGGAAAATACAGACCTAAAAAGGATCCCAGGAGTCAATTTAGGTCCCCTTTGGTTTTAAAACCCTTAGAAAACCATATCAGTTGGCAACAAAGACAATTTAAAATGCAAAATGTGGCAAAATGGAAATGCATCAGTGGTAGAAGTATGAAAGCAGTTGGGCAACATCAGCATCTAGAAAACTCAGATAGGTGCACCCTTACAATCCACATATTCTGCCTCCAACTCCACCCTCCTTAGGAAAGAATTTGACATCAACAAAGGCCCAAGCAGAAAGACGTTCACTGCAGGTTGATTTTAACAGCCAAGTGTTGGGAGACAATCGAATTGTTCATCAATGGGGAGATGGATGAATAGACCATGAGGTGTTCACACAATGATACCAGACAGCAGTTAAACTGAGCTGCATGTGCCGGCAGAGACGAACGTTGGCAACGCAGCGGAGAGCAAAGAACAAGGGGCTGAAGGCTGTGTCGAGAAGGAGCACGTTGAGGGGGAAGTTAAGACCGTGTCCAAACACGCGCCTCCTAAGTGAGAGGAGAGCAACCTAGAAGGGCAGGGGACACTCTGATTTCCCAAGCATGGTGTTTCTGAAGAGGAAACCAACCCAAGGAGGAACAAAAAGAGGCTTCAACTGCATCTGTTAAAACTTAGGATCTTAAAAAGATCTGAAGAAAATATGGTAAATATTACTGTGGTAAACACATGGAGCTTTTTTTATTCCCTGAAATTTTTGCACATGGGCCCTCTTTCACAACCCTCCCAGTGCAGCCACCCGGTCAGCTGGCCTTTCCCTCACGTTACGTTTCTGTTCAGATTCCTTTTTGACCATTAGCATCTTTAATTCTCCAATTCAGGAGACAAAGCGCTTTGTTTTCTAGTAAGTTCTTTCTGCCCTCAATCCCTCCTGTCGAGAGAACATTTCCTAGTTCAATGAAGTCATTGACGACTGGACAGAATTGCTCGTCTGCTGCGAGATCTTACTGCTCTTGGGTATTTCCCCCATCCCCACGAGTGTCCTGGCACCTGGCCATCCAATGTCGTTAACTAGTTTACAAAAGTACTGTTTGTCTGTGACCCAGATCAGCAGTGCCTCCGACCTGTGTTTCCATCTCATTCTTTTCGTCCCTACATAGGCTTATGGGAGGAACTCCCTTTGAGTAGAGATTCACTAAAGTTACTGGAAGTGGTAGGACTGTCCGCTCCTTCACCTGCCTGTGAGCTTAGCCAAGGATAAAGTGAAAGCCTAAAGCACATATTGCATAATTAAAAACCCAACTTATCGTCCTGGCCTGCCCCAGTCAGGCACTTTCATCTTCTTTGTAGTCAGCCTAAACTTCAAGAAATTCGCCTCTCATTGGAAATATCCAATCAGGGTGAACTAGATAGAAAAACCAGCATGCAAATTTTCTTTTAAAAAAAAAAAACCTTCAAGGGCCCTAAGTAGGAGATAAAAGTCTATAAATTGCTATGCTCCTGTAGAATAGACAAAACTGAGAGGTTTTCATGTCTGAGATGTTTACAAGTCCTTGTTCTCTCATTTTCCAGCCCCTCCAAGAAGAATTCACAGGAATATTGAAAACATAGAAGGAAGGAGTCAGTAGTACAGTGAACAGTCTTAATGATGGCACCATGGAGTCAGCACAAAGAGGGAGCAAGGTCAAAATGTTTGAACTGGGGAGAAGAACCCAGTTTCTGTGATAGCCTCCATAATGTTGGGAGCATGCTCATCCGTGATAAATTATTATTATTGTGGAGCAGATGGATGAATCTCAATCATTATACTATAATGGAAGATTAAACATTTTCTTCACTTCTATTCATCAAATTAAGTCTTTATACTCACAACAAAGGACGATGTATCAATGCTATCATTAGGGCTTTTTTTAATATAACTTTAGCGTGAAGCATAATAAGACATGATTAATGCACTGACAGAAGTAAATACTACACAGCACACATTAGTCTAGATTAGAATCACTTTCTCTGTTCCCCTCGTCTGTGGCTTCTCGGTCCGTGGTGAGTTTTGTCAATGGGAAGAGACCCTCAAAATCTTCTGATCTTTTTGGCTAGGTCTTGCTTTCAGCATCATTACCTGTAAAATGGCACTTACTCCCTAAAGCTCTCAGATTTTGTTTTCCTGGAGATGGAGGGGGACATAATACCTGTTCCACTCCTGGGGTGGGCAACACATTTCCCTTGTGGTTAGGTTTTTGCATCACATGTAATAGCTTGTAATATTTGAAAGGGATGGAGAGAAATCTCATGACCCACAGATCCTCTTGTCCATCCCTTCCCCCGGTGTCCAGGACTCCTCCCAGTGACCCCAGTTCAAGTACACAGTCCGTCTTTACAACCTGTGGAAAGGCAGTTTCACAGTCTCCCTCCAGAATGACTGGCAAGATTCAACTTTACCAAACACTCATTTGCAGAGACAGACATAAAGAACTGACAGTAGCAATCTGTGTGTGTGTGTGTGTGTGTGTGTGTGTGTGTGTGTGAGGGAGAGAGAGAGGGAAAGAGAGACAGAGACAGAGACAGAGACAAAGAGCTTGGAGTTACTTGGAGCACTTAACCTTGAGACCCAAGGTCAAGCCCCTGATCTTCCATTTGATGGGGCAGAGGCGCTTACACATTCTGTTTAGTCTCTTATTTTATTCTTTGACTTGTAACATTTATTGCTTTCTCTGACCAGGTGTACACTAAACAGCATGTGACATCCCAGTTTATTCATTCAGAAATCCCTTCCCCTACCAGGTAGTTCTTATTATTCCCTCTTACAGCCACTTTGATTGTTCCTGCTTGTTTCTAAATGATTAGAATACAACCCAAAAAATGCAAAGATAGGTATTGTCAATCAAACATTGTCCAGTAATAAAGAGCCTCAAATATCAATTACTGCTCATCAGCGTACCATTTATTAGTCATGGGGCTCCCTAGCTGGCATATGTGCTATGAGTTTCTTGTTATCACAGTTAATAACAGAATTTGTATTTAATAATTGGATCATGAATCAGGGTGATATACCAGTTATATGTGTGAATGTGCCTAAAACCAAAGTTTCAAAGGGCATGAAACAATTTACAGAATGAAACAGGAAACTAAAGAAATCTATAAATAATGTTTGACCATTAATACTCCTCTCATAGTAATTAATGGTACAAACAGATAAAAAGTCAAATATAAACATAAATGACAGTATTTTTTTATTTGAAAGGCAGAGAGAGAGAGAGAGAGAGAGAGAGAGAGAGAGGTCTTCTATCTGTGGTTCACTCCCCAAATGCACTGCAACAGCCAGGGCTGGACCAGGCCAAAGCCAGAAGCCTGGAGCTCCATCTGGGTCTCTCATGTCAGTGTGAGGGCCCAAGTTCTTGGAGCATCTTCTGCTGCTTTCCCGGGTGCAAACCAATACCCATATAGGGATGCTGGTGTCACAGGATAGTGACCTGATTACTAGTTACAGACACTGTGGAACATATCACAGAAGCTAGGCTGAGTCATCAAAACTGAAATCTTGGAGCATTCTTTTTAATGTACTATGATTTTTAACAAGAACTAAAATTTTTCCATTTTGAATTGTTCCATCAACTTAACAGAATTTTGGAGATAATATTGTCAGTCAGTAGAACCCAACAAAGAAAGATACTAAGTAGGAAGAAGAAAAATGATGCTCCAAGATGCTGTATTAAGGATGGGTGTTTGGCACGGCTGTTAACTAGCAGCTTGGGATGACTACATCCCATGTCAGAGCACCTGGTTCGGGTCCCAGCTATTCTGCTCCCAGTCCAGCGTCCTGCTAATGGCCACCCTAGAAAGACAGAAGTTTCAAATACTTGGATCTCTTCTAGCCATGTAGGAGACCCTGGATTGAGTTCTTGGCTCCTGACTTTGGCTTAGCTCAGCTTCTCTCTCTCTTCTCTTTAATTCTGTCTATCTCTCTTTTCTTTCTCTTCTCTTTTTTCTAATAAATTTTTTAGGATAGGGGCCAGCACTGTGGCACAGCGGGTTAATTCCTTGGCCTGAAGTGCTGACATCCCATATGGGCGCCAGTTCGATACCCGGCTGCTCCACTTCCTATCCAACTCTCTGCTATGGCCTAGGATAGCAGCAGAAGATGGCCCAAGTCCTTGGGCCCCCTGCACCCACGTGGGAGACCGGAAGAAGCTCCTGGCTCCTGGCTTTGGAACGGCACAGCTCTGGCCATTGCAGCCAATTGGGGAGTGAACCATCAGATGGAAGATCTCTCTCTCTCTCCCTCTCTCCCTCTCTCTCTCTCTCTCTCTCTTTCTCTTTCTCTCTTTCTCTGCCTCTCCTCTCTGAGTAACTCTTTCAAATAAATAAATAAAGCTTTAAAAAAGAAAATAATAAATTTTTTAGGATACCATATTTTTTATAAAAATTTATTTGTTTGAAAGAGTAGGCCCGTGCCTTGGCTCAACAGGCTAATCCTCCGCCTTGCGGCACCGGCACACTGGGTTCTAGTCCCAGTCGGGACACCGGATTCTGTCCCAGTTGCCCCTCTTCCAGGACAGCTCTCTGCTGTGGCCCGGGAGTGCAGTGGAGGATGGCCCAAGTGCTTGGGCCCTGCACCCTATGGGAGACCAGGAGAAGCACCTGGCTCCTGCCATTGGATCAGCGCGGTGTGCTGGCCGCAGCGCGCCAGCCGCGGCGGCCATTGGAGGGTGAACCAACAGCAAAGGAAGACCTTTCTCTCTGTCTCTCTCTCTTACTGTTCACTCTGCCTGTTAACAAAAAAAAAAAAAAAAAGTTAAGAGACAGGTAGAGCAAGAGAGAGAGAGAGTGGTCTTCCATCCACTGGTTCACTCCCCAAGTGGCCACAATGGCCAGAGTTGAACTGATCTGAAGCCAGGAGCCAAGAGCTTCTTCTGGGTCTTCCACATGGGTGCAGGGGCCTAAGGACTAGGGCCATCTGCTGCTGCTTTCCCAGGCCATAGCAGAGAGCTGGATCATAGTGGAGCAGCCGGAACTTCAATCAGTGCCCATATGGGATGCCAGTGCTGCAGGCCAGGGCTTTAACCTGCTATGCCACAGCACCAGCCCCAAGGATACCACATTAAATAGAACAGGAACAAGGCCAGTATTGGCTCTTTGTTTACTTCTTTTTATTTCACTGTACAGTGAGGATCTTATCATTCACAACAAAAGACATCTCAGCTTTTTGGGAGACAATAAGAGAACATAGGAGGACATTGTTTAAACACCTGCAATACTGGAATAATTATGCCTATCTCTTAACCCTAAAATAGCCCTGATACACATCACTCTTGTGTTGGTAGTGATTCAGAAGTCATATCAGATCTTGGAGGCCCTTGAATCATCATTCCCTCCATTACTTACATTGAACAGAGCTATGACTTCAGAAGGTATAACAGACAGGCTGAATCTTGGTATGAGACCACTTCTCATTCGCCTCCTTCTCTTCAGCATACAGTACCTGCAAGTGCATGTACACAGCCAGTTTGGATTCTAGGAAAGAAATCTTTCCTTAAATCCCATTGTCTTTTTACATCTGTCCTTGGAAAAAGAGATGAAATATTTTGCTCACAAATAAGATCCCCTTATGAAAAGATCATAGCGAGACTGAGACACTGTGGGGAAGAAAGCAAAGTGAGGATCAGACACTCAGAATCTGGGGCACTGCAAGCGACTTCCTGCCAAAGAGGTGTGGAGACTGTTAGTGGAAAGGCGCAGGTTCTCATGTGTGCAGGGCTACACCCGTGCATACATGCACATGTCTGCCTGGAGGTGTGCAGACCGGGGAGGGGGGGGGGGAAGGTGAGCTGATAAATGGAGGTGAGAAGACCATGGGTAGTGGAAACCTGATGGTTTCATTTTTTAAGTTTTAATTGCATTTCTTTATTTCCTTCAGTGTGCAAGTTCTGCTTTATAGCAAGTAAAGGATTTGCTAGACTGATGATTTGTTTTAAACGGCTTTCTCTACACATCTCAGCTTTGTTGCACTTTTCTCTCGTTTCCTTTCATCTGGATCTCAACCACAGGGTAAGGCTAATAGTTTTCCTTCAGTTTTGCCATTGGAAAGGGACCGGTATACAGCTGGGAGGATGCGATTGTTTTATCTCTTCCCGGCCCTCCCCAGCACATGTGCACACAGGCTTACACGTACACAGATGTGCAAATGCATGCATGCGGGCACATACACACACACACACACAGGCACATACGCAGAGCTATGCTTCTCATTCAGAGACCTGTGATTCTGAGCTCCAGTATCTGTTAACTTTGACCCGGACAAATGAGTTCACTTCTCTCTACCTCAGATTCTTCAACTACTAAATGTGGTTGATAATACTTGCCCTAAAATATAGTGAGTAAATTGAGAAAACAGGTGTAAAAACATGGTAGGCACTCAAAACATGGTGCAGCCCCTGCAAACTATTACTTATGTGATTCCATGCTTAGCAGACATGTTTCTGCTGTATTATTTAAGCATTTATGTGGCAATTATGTGGAGGAATTATTGCTCATGGCTGCTCACAGTTTGAACCCTAAATCTCCAGAACTGTGGGAGCTGATGCCTAAATATGATTTCTCATCTACATGCACTGCTGCTGTCTTATTGTTGGCTTCTAGAAAATTGTTTCCTGATCACATGACAAGAACGGAACAGAAAAGATGACAATAAAATGCTATTATCTCCAACCACACCTGGCGAGAAACACACACAAGGGCCTTAGCACAAACCTGTAAATATGACAGTACATTAAAGATGTCACAGGCAAATGACCAGAGAGATCATCAGGATCTATGTTAAGAATCTACTGTTGTCCTGAGCCGTCCCTCTGTCCATGTCCGAAAGAGCCCACCCATATCAGCGACAGACTTGCCAAGAATATGGCTTTCATAGAGCAAGTTAGAGTGGAGCTGGTTTTATGGCTGGTGGCCAGGTGAGAGATTTAGGAGAAGAGCAAGTTGAAAGGCTTATTTTTGGGTGAAGTCATCTGGTGTGTACAAAGGTAATCATGTCTTCATCTCTCGCCCGAGAGCTTCAAGAAAACCTGCATTGTTCACAAGTGCTTTTGTGCGAAGAGATTATTCATGATGCGTTGATGGAGGCTGCCTTTGGGTCAGGCACTCTGGGTGAGTTTAAGGTCCTATTTTGTGTCTCAATGAAGCCAGTTTTGGCCAATCCTCCCACTGTTGGCTTTGCAGTACAAATTCTTTCATCACATGACTTTCATCACTGATTTAGCCAAGCAAGGTAGCAAATTCAACGACACGACCTAAGAACTTTCAAACCCACCCAAGTCTCACTACTGCCCATCAGTCTGGGGTGCCCATGCAGCACCTTCTTTGAGATCTCCTGGGTGCGATCTTGCCCTTCTGTATTCAAGAATAGCTGGCCCATCATTGCTTCCAGAACATATGGTGTCTGAGAGGGGCCCTGTGAGCATTTTAGTAAAGAACATTGCTCAGGCATTTGGAAACTCAACCTCCCACCACACACCCCTTTGATTTCAAGACCACCTGCCACTTAGAACTTTAAACAATGATTTTTGGTTTCCCATGAACCTGTCTCTTTGCAATAAAATTCTAAGGGCTCATGTCTCTCTTCATAACTGAATTAAGTCCCTGCTGTTACAGATGGACTGACCTGGGATAAGGTCAGAGTTTGATACAAGTGAAAATTCCTCTAAGTTTCTGACTCAGTAAGAGACTTAATGTAGAGATTTGGGTTCTTGTGAATAACAGACAGTCTCAAATGCACTGGATTGGACTGCAAGGTCCTAACACTGTCACAGGGACACAAAGATGTCTCTGCTACTGAAGATGCCATTGCAAGGCCAGCACTGTGGTGTAGCAGGTAAAGCCGCCACCTGTAGCATCAGCATTCTGATGGGTGCTGGTTCCATTCCCAGCTGCTCCACTTCCGATCCAGCTCTCTGCTGGATCTCTCCATAACTATTTCTGTATACAGTGCTTTCATTCAGCGCACTTTGAACCATGTAACTGGAGGTGCATGTCCTACAAGAACCCTGCCACACCCCTTTATGATCCTCTCTTCCCACCTCACCCCAGCCTTGGCAGCCTGCCAGACCCCTGAATCCTCCCCTCTTAACCTGTCCCTCCCAGCCTACTCCTATACCACCTTTCCTCTGTGCCTTCTACTCAGGATCTTGCACTTTGCAAAATCACTTGTAAGTTCATTGGTAACCTAAAAGTTGGGGCCATGATAAGATTTCTGAATTTTAAGGGGAGATGTTTGGTATGACGGCACAGGGATATCCATATCATGATAAACACTTCAGGCAAAAGTAGGAAACAGGCTGGAGGGAGGTGAGCTTATTATGGAGCCTGCAATCTCGCTAAAGGAAATTTACTTGTTAGAGGCTCTGGTCTTGAATGAGCGAGAAAATTTGATTCATAATCAGAAAAGCAAAGAGCAGCCCCCTCGAGGTTAGAAATGCTGCCTCATCCCCAGCACCTGGTGCAGAACCCGGCACACACTGGGAAATCTGTCAGTTCTTAAATGGATGAGAAAAAGCAAGTGCACTGGAGGCTGCTCGGTCCTTGGCCGCTCAGCCTTTGTCACATGTGACTTGGTGGCCTGTGATGTTGCCACCATCAGTTGACACAAAACCCAAATATTTTTAAAGATTTATCTATTTATTTGAAAGCAAAATTACAGAGAGGCAGCGGCAGGAAAAGAGAGAGGTCTTCCATCCACTGGTTCACCCCCCATTTGGCCACAAAGTCCGGAGCTGAGCCCATCCGAAGCCAGGAGCCAGGAGCTTCTTCCGGGTCTCCCACACGGGTGCAGGTGCCTGAGGACTTGGGTCGTCTTCTACTGCTTTCCCAGGCCACAGCAGGCAGCTGGATAGGAAGCAAGCAGCCAGAACTCGAGCTGGTACCCAGAGGGGATCCCAGCACTGCAGGTGATGGCTTTACCCACTATGCCACAGTGCCAGCCCCAAAACCTATGCTTGACCCCTACAGTGCTCACTGCAGAGGTTTCTTTCAAAAAAGTTTATCAAAATAGGTATAAGAGGAAAGAGAAGAAAGACAGTCTGAATTTCAGACAATTTTTTTTAAAAGGAGGACGTAAAATGCCCCAATGGCATCATGGACTAGAAAGAGCAATTATTAAAAATTGACAGAGTACATTCTGTATCCATAAACATACTGCTGACAGCCAGCAGCAGCTGAAACCTGAGCTTTCATCATGGATTGCTGTCTCTGAAAAGGCCAAATCTGAGAAATAATCATACCTAGATTAGAATATCTTTTACCATTAATTTTGTCATAAGTAATAAAAATATTCAACCATTTTAACTAAAAGTAAATAACCTATTCTTGAGCAGTGAAAATATTGCCAATCAAACCGATATTTTAAAGACTTGACTAAAGAAAGTTCTAGCTCGAAAATATGCAGGCATAGTAAAACTAAGAGAATAAAGGCCATATTCCCATAATCACTTTCTTTCTGAGCCACAGGTAATTTGTGAGTACAGACTAGTCTAATGCATTGCACTTGGGTAGTTGTGGCTTAACCTAAACTGTTGAGATAGCATCGTTAAGATGGGCAACAAACAAATATAAACTCAGTTATACAGAGTTCTTACTGCCTAATTTAAGAATTTTTCACAGAAGTTATTGCTGAATTGTAACAAAATTAAATCAAGCCTGGGAATGTAAGTTGGAAGCCAAAAGCTCATTTTCTTAGCAGGAGGCATGAGAGTCCTTTTGGGGAAGCAGCCATCTTTGTGGGAAAAATACCTACTTGGAAAGAGAGGCAAAAACAATAATCCTCACCAAATGTTCTATGGTTTCCCTGTATTTCGAAGCCCTTTAAGGTGAGTGAAGCCGTGTGGGGCATCTTCTAGCCAATGAGCTATGAGTAGTAGCACCGTGTGTTGCTTCGAGGTAGAAGCATAAATGCCTAGCAGAGTGATGTGCTGAAATCGGGGACCTCATGTCAGCCTAGAACTCTGAGAGAACGCAGCAGAGCCCCTCAGTGACTTCACAGGAGAGACCTACAAGAATAGGGAATGAGCTTTTGTTGTCATACCCCTACAATTTTATTATGTAAACTCCATTTTACTTATTCCGACTAAAACAGATTAGAAGACCAGATCCTAAAAAGCCTGAGTATTCGCAGAACTCACCGCATGAAGAATTTGGTCCTTGTTCTAAGACACGGGAGAGAGAGTAATTTGTGTAGGAAATGAAGGGAGGCAAATTCCAGATGTTAATTAAATGCTACAAAAACTCACAAAATGCTTATTGCCAGTGAATTATCAGTAAGGCAGCTAATCTTCGCACCCCTGTGACACAGGAATGGAACAGAGACAGTGTGGTTGCTCTCAGAAGCAGGATCAAAGCAGTAATGGAAATTGGCAGAAATCTGAGGCTTACAAGATCTCCTACCCATGAAGTAGGTCCTCCTGTGGCTAACTTAAGATCAAGGAGGCCTAAACTTTCTTGTTTTGACTGGATATCAGACCACTTGTTTTATCCACAGGAAAAGTTGCTCTAAATTTACTTTTTGTTTGAGTCAACAAAATCCAACAGTCCAATATGATCAAAGAATCTCTAGATCTCAGGGTTAGAAAGAACATCAAATCTCACCTACTCTAACCCTCCCTACTTCCTCTTTCTAGAACAATTCTACCACATGTCTCTTGATCTCGGCTTGTATGTGTCTAGTGGTAGAAATTCACTGTCTCCAAAAAAGCAACACACATCCCCTTCTCTGCACGGCTTTGACAGTCTGTAAGTTCTCCCTTCCCTGAGCTCAAGATCTACCTGTCACTTTCACTCAGTGGCCCAAGTTCTACACCTTCAGCCATACAAAATAAGGTTAATCCCACTTGCACACAGTAGGTCTTCAACTACTTGCACACATCACCAGCTATGGCCTCCTCCCTCTGGAAGTTAGTTTTGGAAAAACATTACCCATATTCTCTTCACCAAGCCTGAGTGAGGGCTGTCCTCCTTTGGCCTATTAACTTCTGTGCCCTTCAGAAATGGGTTAGATGCAGGGAGGGGAATAAGAGGGAATACAGATCATGTTAATATCATGCTAATATCAACTGAAGACCTAATTAAGCAAGATTTCTTGTCTGCTCATTACCTCCTCATGAATCATACCTCAAGGGAACCATTAAGTGGGTGAGAGCCAGAGCTGTCTTTTGAGTAGAACAAGTAAGGGTTGCTCTCACAGTCTACTTTGAGAGTACACCAGACAGCGCCATCTGCCTTAACCTCCCAAACCCCACACACAACAGTCAGCCATTATCTCTCCGTTGGATAACGGAGGTTTGCCTGACACACACTGTAATAACAATGATGAGACAGTGGTTCTCTGGCTGCAGCCCATTCACCAAAATAAGACCATCCAGTCGAAGTCAAAACTGCTAGTATTGACTCTGTATACCAGTACCGAAAGGAGGAAACACTGTTCATAACACATGGCACCGATATATTCTGCTCCTTGAGATTTCAAGCAACTCTCTGATTCCTGTTGAGCCGCTGACTTCTACCACTCAGACTGGGCCAGAGGAAAGCTCAGAAACACACTTCTTCCAGACCCTCACCTTCCAATTTCTAGGCACAGCTTTGGAGCACAGTTGGGCTCCTCCTCCTCCTGCATGCAAATGAGCTTGTAAAGGTTAGTCCACACACCCCTCTAGAGCTGCCCACACAAAGCTGAGTTTCAGGGTGAATGTAACTGTGGTGCAAGTTAAGAGGCAGGACTTGGCATAGTTGGGATTCTTGAAAGTTTTTAACTTGAAGCAAGTGACGTGAAAATGAAAAGGGATTGCTGTATGTGTGGCATCATGACAAAGCACTTGTCCTACATACTCTAAGAGAAAATACCACTGCGTGTTTAAAGCAGGGTGGAGAAATTAAGAGTAAATTTGAACACCCCTAATGTAAAATCTGTTTCATATCCTGGCTCTTACTGGCTAACCTTGGGCAAATTATTTAACCTTTCCCAAGTCTTCACTTTCTCCTGCCCCAGGCTGATGACAATATCAATCCCTCCTCCATCATTCCCATCACCTTCACTTGCTTGGTGAGAATTACATAGGAGAAAGTATGGAACTTGGGCAAGTGCTTGGGACAAAATGAAGAGGCAAAATGGGTTAGTCTTTCTCCTTCACATAGAGGCAGCTCATACTGTACCGGGATGTGGACTCGCTGTAGAAGCTGGATCCACAAACAATGCAGCAGATGGATGGGCCCACCCAGTGAGCATCTGGGATGGGGCGGGCTTTCTGCAGGTTGGCTGAGAGTGGGCCTCCAAATGAAACGTGGGAACACCAGGCTCCATGACGTGCGGCTGCAGCAATTCATCACAGGTCATGTTCAAGGAGCCAAGGCAGGGCAACGAGGGGGGGGCGCATGATTTTTTTTTTTTCACCCAGATGGAAATAAGCATTGATAAAACGATTTGAATAAAAAAAAAAAAAAAACTAAAGAATTTATGCCTGTGCATGTGGTATATCTATTTGTCTTTTTACCCAAAGAAAGTATCTTTTACAAATTTCAAGCAAAATAATAAAAACATCCAACAGTAGAATGAGAAGCAGCATTGTTCAGCATGGTCTAACACAAAACAAAACAACCTTAGATGAGAAGCTCTTTATCTAAATGTAGGTAGAAGCCAACAAGTAATCATCCCATAATATATGGGTGGGAGAGGGGAACAGTTGTATCGCCCTATCTCCCTGACTTGCTCTTTCCCCCAATGTACCTCAAAAAAGGGAAGACTTTTCTAAATAAAGCCATAATCTTTTTCCCCACCCTCTCCACCCCCAAGCTTCTGTCAAAGGAGCAGCAAGGCGTTAACTCAGGGGAGGCTGCCACCTACTGGGCCACCAATAACATCCCTCAGCATTTGTCAGTCTTTCAAGATCTGTGCGGAAAACCGTGATCTGAGCTGAAGCTGCTTTGTTAGTGACAATGACAAAAATCACAATCACTGCTGTACAGAAACTTAAAAAGGTTGCAGCATGAATTAATCATATGACAATATCTTGCAAACTTTGCAACAGAATGGTTTTGCTTTCAGCATCAGAAACCCTGCGAATTCAAAGGGAGAGAGAACCCTTTCTGTCTTCCTCTGTGGTTGTTTTCGAAGGATCAAGTGCTTTAATAGTAGGTAAGTCCTGCTAATTGCTCCCTGGACGGCCCTAATCTAGCCATTTCCTCCCTACCTTCTACTCCATAAATCCTTCAGAAGACTAACGTATTGGTTAGTAGTCCTCAAAAGTACCCATTGGATTCGATTGGTTTTTCTACACCAACCCATTTGAAAGAGCCTATTTTTAGTAAATCTTCTATAATTAATGCTCAGAACAACTTCAGATTCTTCACTGTATTGCTAAGATCAACCACCAACCCTCTTCTTTGTTCACTTTTTTCTTTACTTTTTCCTCTTCTTTCTCTCTTAAGAGACACCACCTGCACTCATTGTGCCTTTGGACAAAATCCTTATGCCTCGGGTTTTTCATTTATGAAACAGGAAAAGCAGCCTGCTCTAGAAAAGAGATATAATAATCACAGTAGCTATACTTAATAGCTCTATCATGATAAATTATTTTCTCATACTCTTCTGAATCCTCCCACAATGCCATCCCTGGCATGGCAATCATCACCTGAGGAAGAGAGTAGAGATTAACCTAGGGTAAAACATGGAATTAGTACAAGATGCGGGATTCGAATTCAGAACCTCCCATCTATGCTAGCACTATTTCTGCTGCCTTCTGTTTCATCTTCCTTCTCTTGTCAGGAGAAGAACTAATGTGTGTGAATGCATTCAAAAAGGATAAAACTGTTTGCAAATTTACACTCCATGAGGAACGAATGCTATCGTTTGAAATTAGAACTTGCAAAAAACTTGCCTCCAACAAATACTTGATAATCTGAGATATGGAAACATTTGCCTATGAGATTAGGCAAGTAATATGGGCAAAGATGACAGATAGATCGATCGATTGATCGATCATTTTATGACTCCTCTTTTAAAAAGTTGCCAGTTATTCAAAGAAGCACTGTTCTGCTTCTTTTTCGCTTTAGGCTCTTTCCTCTGCTTGTTTGCAGATTGCTTAATGACTTCATTGGGCTTTGGAACTCGTACATTACAGATACATGATCATCCAAGTCATTACGTGCATATTTTCCCATTAAGAATAATTATAGCTCTTACCACCACTGCCCACATACTTATGTCCTGCAGGCCTGGGCACACTGAAGTAATCATCTTTTAAAAATGATCTTGATGGGCAAGTGTTGCATGTACAATCAGCAGTAAGCAAGATGAGGTGAAAGGTTTGTTTCTCCTCCATTACTGAGCAGCTCAAAAGTCATGTTCTATCTTTTCATCCCAGTCACTCAAGTGGTTGACGGTCTCCAGAAAAGTGAGTTAGCAGTAAGTGCAGAGACAAACCCCCTGGGGTGCTGGGTTGCATCTGCCTCCACATACGTGTCACCCATTTCCTGGCTCAATTTCATTGTCTACAAAATGCAATTTAGAAGATGCTTTAAAAACCTCCAATCATCAGCTCTGATATGGGATCAGTCTTTTAGATGGCTATACAACTTTTTATAGTGACTAAAAGGCCACTTTCTAGAACCCTGGCTCCTCCACTTTATCAGCTCTTTAGCCTTAGCCATGTGACTTAACCTCTTGGAGCCGCAGTTTGCCTGCCTGTAAAAAGGAGGCAATAGTGGTCCATGCCCCTTAGTGATTCAGTGAAATCCTGTGTTCACAGCACTTCACCCAGTGCCTGGAACAGGTGAGTGTCCAACCAATGTGACCTGATCCTGCTATCGTCAAGGCTACACTCTAGGAGTCTGCAGACTCTTCATCAGAGCTCAGGCAACACATCTAAATTAAATATATTAATTGCCTGCCAGATACTAATCTAAAGACACAGTGAAGGGTCACATGTTACTTTAATCAGTGGATCATGAACAGATTCAGTTTCAAAGGTAAGAGGGAGACAAGCTAACAGATGTTTGAAAAAATATGAGCTTGCATCCAAGAAGCTATTTAAATAACTGGTTAGTGAACAATCAGCAACCAGTTGTTTCAAGAATTAATTGATTACTCTTGTGTATAAAAAACCTATTTTCCATACAGATAAAAGAACTCAACTGTTAATTTTTAATCACCAAGAAAAAGCCTCTAAAGTTAATAAAATTGCCCATTTCCACCTAGAACTAAAGGTTAATATTTGTGAATAATTCTGCTACTTCTCATCCCTGACCTCAGTACACTCTCCATGTAACAAATAATGTTCTCTCATGTACTTTCTTATATGTACTTAATTATATATTGCAAAGCCTTTTTGTATCATTTAATATTCTTTGTTGCCTCCTGAGTGGCTACATGATTGTCTATTTTGAAAGTAATTTATTTAACCAAGCCCCTGTTGTTGGTTATTTAGATTTGTTCCTAAATAAAGATCTTGAATATCAATAAATTTCCAGATATAAGTTTGCCAAATCAATAAGAATATACCCCTCCCCAGTAAGTTGATTTTTAAATCCTATCTTTCTTTCATTGGTTTGTACATGTAGGCACCTCCTCCTCCATACTGGACGCCAGTGTCCCCACGAAAATAACGTGTGTGTTTTATCTGGGATAGACTATCTTTGAAGCAGCCTCTGCTGATCCTACCCTGCGATGCTGCAAGTAGCAAATGACAATTGGTCCTGAGCACACTGTCTACCTAGGCCCCTGTAGACTAAACATGTCGCATTTACAACCCTTGTGGCTATACTTCGCTAATGGGGGCCAGCGGAAGTTTGAGAAGGCTGAGCCAGTACCCCCAACTGAATCTGATTATCTAAGTGCCTGGGTAGCTTGCTGTCCTCAGACACATGTGGTGTCACTGATTGCAGTAGACAAGCATTCAAAACTGCTTAGAAAATGCACCTTTTTATTTTTTCAAAAGGAATTTGCAGTATAAACATGAAGGTGCTCTGTAGAATTTCTTTAGAGGGATTCGGAAGCAATTGACAGGGGTTTGCCTCTGGCTAGGGGAAGTGAAAGTAAGGGGAGTGGGTGAGAAACTGATGTTTCACTATGTTCTTTGGTACAGTTTTTGTTTCTTACCTTATTCAAAAGAATTTTGGGGAACAATGCATGCATGAGATGCTCTGTCCTTGTTCCTTGCTTGCTTAGTAAAATGTAAGCAATAGCAAAGCATCTGAATGGCTTCACAAAAAGGATGGAGTCTAGCAGCATGTGGTCTTGGACGGTATCTCAGCAGCCCTGTATATCAGTTTGCCCATCAATAAAATGGGCTGATAATAGTACTTATTTCATGGTTAATTGTATCAAATAAGTGAATACAGAAAAGCCTTTAGAATGCTAATTAGCATATAGCATGAATCATTGGATATTAGCTGTTGTTGTTGCAATTATTCTTTATTCAGTTTAAACAGTGCTATAATTATAATAGCAAAGAGCCATCCTTATGATGTGCAGACTTTGAAAATTAAATGAACATATTTGCTGTGAGCGTCTAATTGATTTTATGATGTTATGCATCTATTCAAATAGTCAATGCAAAGAAGGAGGTGGTAGGATATGTCCCCTTGACTGTTAGTGACTCCAAATTGAAAACTTGCTAGAAGTATTTGCAACAATAGGTGACTCAAACCATTTCACATAAATATGCTCTATGAATCAATTTCTAAACTTGTGTTTATTTAAAAGGTAGAGAGAGCTTCCATCTGCTGGTTCACTCCCCAAATGCCATCAGTAGTCCCTAACCAGGGCTGAAGCTGGGAGGTGGAAACTCATTCCAGGTCTCCCGTGCATGGAACCTAATTACTTGAGCCATCACTGCCACCTTTCAGGGGCCACATGAGCAGGAAGCTGGAGTTTGCAGCCAGAGTCGGGTACTATGATGCGAGGCGTGAGCATCCTACCCTATGCCTCTGTTGGCAGGCCAAATGCCCAGCCACCTGCGTAGGATTTTAAAGGCATTCTGTTCAGGGAGTTCAGTTGTATAGTCGCTGTTTATGTGCGTTTGTTGTGCTTTTATTTCTTTTTTGAGTGTGGAATGCGGGGAGGCAAAACGAAAGTTGCAGTGCCCATTTAATCTGATGGCTCTTTAAGCAACTGCATCTGTAAGAAGTATATGTTTTGCAATAAGTATTTGCCTCAGGAAAACATTCAGAAGGTAAGAGGGCATTAGAGATTCCTGGAAACATTCTAATTCCATCTACAGTGAATAATGTGCTCAGTCATTGGAAATGAATTGCTGGCAAAGCAGGTGATGTGGTGACGAAGACAAGTAGACTGTGCTGTCACACAAGCCTAGATACATTGTTTTGCCCAACACTGTACCGAGCATGATACGCAGAAGGCTGTTACACCTGTTTTGTGGGTGACCCTTCTCTCAAGGTGGCTGTTCCAAGCCAGCCAACGTTATCAGAATGGAATCTCTCATCCAGGATTTTAGGCTCAAGCCGATCTCAAACTCAAGTCAACAGATTTATTACTGAGCATACAGAAGACCTTTAGCATTCCTAGGGACTCTGTTCTGAGTTCTTAGCAGATTTAGCAATGTGTTTTACGATGGGTGTTCGGTGAGCATTTCTTGAATGAGTCACCGAACTCACTCTGTGGATGTTGCACGGTATTTCCCCCATCAACACAGGACAATCTCAAATGCCCTGGATAAGCAACACCTACAGCTATAACAAGGCTGTTTTGTTTGATCCACAGCTCACCACTTCCTCTGCCACTGTGCATCTCACACACACACACACATACACACACGCACACGTTGCTGCTTTGACTGCCAAAGATGACTCAAACAGAGCAAAGCATAAGACTTGTGTCCAAACAGCAAAGACTGGTCAGAAAGCATTTTCTTCACATAAACACAGTTCGCATTAAGCTTGGAGTTGAGTCACAGCACTGCCTAGAACAGCTTTAGAAACAAACTAAAAACTAGTTTCATTTTTTTGAATTAGTCAAAGTCCAACGCATTTGAAAACAGCTGGGCTCCATGACCAGCGGTCTGATAGGAAGTCTGAGAGTGGAGGTAAACGCCCACCTTGCCCTCCACTGAGCCCTGGCAGCGCCCCACTCGCCTGGCTGGGATCCAGACAGCAAGGATCCAGCCTTGCTCCATGTAGCTCCGTGTTCAGTTCCCCTCCTGTGGATTATCTGCTGTCTTTGAACAGTGATATAACTACACAACATCATTTTGGGGGGAAAAAGAACATTTAGAATGCTTATACTTTCTAGTTAAAATCGAGGGAACTGGATTTAGACCCGATGAGTTGGAATTTACCAGGAAACCAGATTCAGACATTTCAAGAGCAGTGTGGCAGGGAAACGCCTGACACCAAAGGCTGCAGACTGCTAGGATAACGCGATTGTCTTGTCATTGGCCACAAGCTACGTGGCATTACCATTGTTCAACCTCCCCCACACTCGGGGAACAGCTAGGTTCCTGGGATGCAATCCGTCTGGATAATATTAAAACTGGTGGTGATGGCCGTTTGGTCCTTACAGGCATTTTAATTACAATGCATTTGTAATTAGAATTTTAATGGAGGCTTATTGTATAAACATTTTAACATATTATCATTAATAGGCTGAGGAAAGAAATCTATTTATGCCAACAGATAGGAAATAAATCCTCACTACCTCCTTGGTCCGCTGGTTTGTGTTTAGAACATGTAGCTTTTCTGAAATGCTTTTGGAGACATATGTCTTGTTACCGTCCTATAGTGAGCTATCACTCAACTCTGAAACATAGCACCTATCCAACTTAGCCTCTCACTGCTGTCCTATTCTGGCTAGCACTAATTAACTCAAAATGTTACTCTCCTACAAACACAGTGTTGTTTTGGCAATCTTATGCTTCAAATCTCTATGTAATATTTATATATATATATTCCTTTGGCTAATATATATTGAAAATCTAGTATGTGCCCAACGCTGTTATTCAGTGGTATTTTTTAGCTTCCCAACTACCCCTGAAATTTCTTATGAAGATTTATTCTCAAAAAGAGCATTTCTGAGAAAAACCTCAGCATCAGACTATGAAAGTGCAAGAGCGAGTTCTTGTACCAGCCATGCCAGTAATCCACAGTAAGATATAGCAGTCATTGTGTGTCCGGGCCTGCTTCTTCACCTGTAATAGAGAAGTGAGTAATTTTCCTTGCCCTGCTTCAATTGGTAGGAGAAACACCTAATAAAAATTGTTGGAAAAAACCATGAATATTGAAAAGTGCATGATCATCATGATTAATAATAATGTGTAAAGCTCAAATATTGAAATGACTCCCTGGCATTATTCCAAATCAAGAAATACAAGTGCTGGTCTCGCATACCAATGAAGAGAAACAGTGTGAGATGTTCTTATTGTACCAGTTTAAATGAACATAGTGATGAATTTCTTTAATTATGACTGTAGTCTGTAACCAGGCGTGTGTGTGTGTGTGTGTGTGTGTGTGTGTTTTAAGCTAAATGTAACGCAATCTTCACAGAATATGTTCAAAATCAAATAAATTTTGAATAGAACCATTCCCAAACCTGGCTGGCATGGATACATCTGTATCTAACCCTAGGATGAATGCTCACGTTGATGGAGGATGTAAGCCTCCAGCAGTCCTCAGTTAAAGAAATCTGGCTCAGATTTCATTGATCTCCAAATCTGTCATCCTCACGTTAGCCGACTGCCTGGCACCTAATGAGAAAAACAAATTGCTTTTACATTCTACAGAAGACATTTGCATTTGGAAAAATTTTTTTGCTTGTAAGAGGTTTATAAAACATCTACTCAAACCATTCCACCTGCATTTTTCACCTAAAAGGGTCTTTATGAAATCTTACAGTAAATTTAATAACCCTCTTCAATAAACATGAGCTTTTATGAGCGTAACATATCTAAGTAGACTCAATGGTCTGGGGATAAAATCTGCATCAGTAATATTTTCAGTGCTGTAATGTACCACATATTAAAAAAAAAAAAAAAGCCATGCACAGAGCAGACCACTGCATGGGATTGGGGGGAATCTATCTCCAAGTTTAAGAAAGTGACTGGTCAGTGAGCACCTGGATGACTCGTTTAGTTAAATGTGAAATGTCCCAATACATATGGACAGCATCCAGTTCATAATAGTCAAACATTAGGATCTGTCATCTTCTTCCATTTTCAGCAAACGCACATTATGGAAATACCTTTAGAAATGGCCTTCAGGAATCACTCTGGGTGTTTCAGGAAAGGGCCTTCCCCCATTTCAGTCACCTCTACAGGGGACTTCTGCTTGGGTGAACCTGCTGACATGAGCCCTATTGCCTGGGGTATCTCATAGCTTCTGTCGCCAGTTAAGCTACCAAATTAGGCATGAGACGGGGACCCTCATTTCCCCTATTGCTGGTGTGTATCAGTAAGGAAGAGAGGAAAATGCTAGTGGCTGGTTTTTTTATAGCTGCTATATAACAAGAGAATGAAATGTCAAAGCCCGGGAACTCCATCTTTCTTAGTCTCATCAAAGCTCATCCAGCTACTGTTAGTGCTGCAACTTGCACCTCACCTTCAACTTTGCCTCAATAGCAAGTCACAGCTTAAAATTCAGCATTACAGAGATGTCCAATGAGTCAAAAGACCCTGATTATGGACTCAGTAGTTACTGAACATCTATATGACATGCTAAGGGCTTTGGCAAGCATGAAGAGAAACCAACCCTTAGTATCTTGAAATATGTCACTTCCTAAAACAAGACATACTCCTGAGAGGTTATATGTCAACTTCTTTCATTATAATTAATATTCATAACACATCAAGGGAGCATGTTTTAAAATATTAACTTCTTTGGGCTTGGCACCATGACGTAGTGCGTCAAGCTTCTGGCTGCAGTGCCAACAGCCCATATGGGCACCAGTTCAAGTTCTGGCTGCTTCACTTCCAATGCAGCTCCCTCCTAATGTACCTGGGAAAGCAGAGGAGGATAGCCCAAGTGCTTGGGCCCCTGTGCCCACATGGGCTCCTGGCTTTGGATTGGCCCAGCTTCAGCCATTGCAGACATTTTGTGG
Source organism: Sylvilagus floridanus (assembly GCA_949820135.1). Taxonomy (NCBI): domain Eukaryota; kingdom Metazoa; phylum Chordata; class Mammalia; order Lagomorpha; family Leporidae; genus Sylvilagus; species Sylvilagus floridanus. The sequence goes on along the minus strand of OX463236.1, from coordinate 118,244,906 downwards.
AGTAAACCAACAGATGAAAAAAATCTCTCGAATTCTGCCTTTCAAATAAAATAAATCTTTAAAAAGAATAAAGATAGAGGCCAGCACTTTAAAAAGAATAAAGATAGTGGTGCAGCAGATTAAAGCCCCAGCCTGCAGTGCTGGCATCCCACATGGGCACCAGTTCGTGTCCCAGCTGCTCCACTTCTGATCCAGCTCCCTGCTAATATGCCTGAGACAGCAGGGGAGGATGACCCAAGTCCTTGGGTCCCTGCACCCACATGGGAGACCCCAAGGTCAGCTCCAGTTGTTGTGGCCATTTGGGGAGGGAACCAGTGGATGGAAGACCTCTCTCTCTCTCTCCATCTGTCTGTAATTCTGTCTTTCAAATAAATCTTTTTTTAAAAAAATAAAACTTCTGTACATAAATTTTTAAAATTTGTAAAATTACATCTTTTTAAAGGCAAAATTCACATGTTTAAATCAAGGTTTGTGTGAAGTGGAAAAGATAGAGGGATAGAGATAAATGCAAATAAAACCACAAACTCTCATTTTAATTCTTATATCTTTCTGCTCTCACCCTTTCATATTTTTTTTACTTGAGGTTCTAGCCAGAACCAAATGATGGATGGATGTCCAATAGTAAAGAGGGCTATTGTCTCTGTGAGTTCAAACTTTGTGTTTCAAATCATTAGATTATAAAGACCTGGATGCAGAGAGATGGTGAGAAGAGAAGTTAGGGACAAACATAAGAACTCGGAAGGAGATAGGTCAACTGCGAGTTGGCCTTTCCACTTCCTTCATCCCATCTTCCCGTTGTATTCAACTATCCACAACTTGGGCCATGACAGCATGTCCTCTCTGCACTCATTCCTTCCATAGACAGCCTCGGCTATGGGATTGCCCCTCTGCTTCAGTTCCGCATCCTCACTGCAGCCTGCTCCTCTCCTCTTGTCTGCCATCTTGCTGACCTGAAAGGCTTGGGTCAGGAGAGACTTTTATGCTTTGTAGAACCTTCAGAAAATGAATCTGTGCTCAGACAAAGCAGGGTTAGGCACGCCCAGAATGCCCAGACTTGGTCTTGAAACCTTCCCTTGGCTTGCCCTTGGACAGCTTTGCCACTGAGCAGCAGCTGGTCCAAAGACTAACAAAGAAAATAGAATAGATGGAAAAGGACTCCAACCAACAAAAGAAATCATTGTTCCTAAAGCTAGGACAAGGCAGTATTTAAACCTGATTTCATGACTTGTTTGTGACATGTCTGCTTTAGATATGCCCGCTGACCACAGAGAAGTGGGAGGTTATCTGGTTATTCTTGCCAACCAGACCTGGGCCCACTCTGAATTCCAAAGAGCCCCATGATCATAACAAATTTTGCTAAGGCCCCCATAGCTGTGCCTACTGAACATTCTATTCTTGAGAATCAATGAAGCCTACTGCTCCAAATTAGTGCATTTTAAAACGACCAAATAAAATGAATGAGGTGATGATACAGAGAAAGGAAAACATTTAAGGATAATGAGCACAGAGCACAGAGCTTCATTCTACACAGGTGGGGGGAAAAGGTCAGTAAATTTAGCACACATATAATAGTCCTCGAGAATCATCTCCTAATTAATCCTCAGCCAGCCAAAATGGACTGATTTAACCTTTTCATTCTGTGCTTCTCACAATATTTACGAACCACTGCCTCTCAACAGGAGTGGAAAATATACCTGTGCCAGAAGCTCTGGGGCTACGTGGGCTCTTAGAAGTGCTCCTTCAGGAAGGAACAAGAGGGGGCCTGACACTGCCCTTCCTGGCACTGGGGGAGGAGGGAAGAAATGCAGTCTGGCTATAAAATTAGAAACTAGAGTCAATTGTTTGGAGCTCTTGCCTGTATTGTCCATTCCAGAGTCACCTGAACTTAGGAGAGGATTTTTTTGGTTTGATTTGGTTTGATTTTGAAAGGAATAGAATTACTGATCCCTTCTATAAAAGTAGAGCTGACCTCAAAAAAAAAAAAAAAAAAAAACAGTCCCTCCCCAGTTGGTGTTACCTAAAAAGCCTTGTCCAAAGGCAATTTTATCCTTGCTATAGTTTGGATATGATTTTGGGTGCTCTCCAAAAACTCATGTGTTAGGGTCTTAGTTTCCCAAGTCTTAAATTAACAGTTAATAGATGAACATTGATGATTAATTGGTTAAGGTAGCGACCTAATCCAATTGTGGTATCTGAAGGTCAGGCTGGGGGTGGTGGTGGTATGATTGATTAGATTGTATTGTGTTGCTGGGTGTAGCCCTTATAACAGAATCGTGGCAGCTTCATAAGCAGAGCGCACAGGCGTGAGGACAGTGTGCTCCCTGTGTCTCTCTCACGCACCCCAGATGCCAGAGCAATGGGGCCGTCCAAGCTTGGACTATGAACGTTCAAAACCAGAACTAAAATAAACCTTCCTTCCTAAGTAACTCCTCTCCAGTCTTTGTTACAGGACAAAATGCTGACTGCTACAACCGCAATGATGAGTCCACAGCATGAGGAATCTGAGATAAAGAACATTCAAGAAGGTGTTAGGGTGGACATTCCAAAAGAACATTCCCAAAGACATTAGTCTCCAAGGATGGGCATATTGAAAATCAGTTTGGGGCTTTGAAGACTTCAGTGGGGCAGCACTACAGGGGAAGTGCAAATGACAGTACACTTAATGTCATTTTGGGCAACCCAAGTGGTGGCTGGGCCAGCCCTCACCACCCATGTGCACACAAAGGACAAAGAAGGAAGTGGTGGCCTGGGCTTCTGCCTCACCTCCTCCATAGCCAGCCTCGTTCCAGCCAGCACACAGACCTCCACCCATAAGGGACACTCACGTTGATCACTGGCACATGAAGAGGCAGAGAACTGTGGAAAATTAGAGCTGGAGTAGACAGGAGCTAGATTGTAGTTCCTCTACTGTAGGTCTGGATAAATAGAATATATAACCTTTGTTACATGTTTTCTGTGTGCCAAGCATACTTTTAAGTCATTTATTTAGTCATTTAGCCTCCGTTAAAACCATACTCTATAGGAGCTACAGCTGTACCAATATTATAGACGGGAAAACTAAGAGACGAAATCATTTCCCTAAGGTCACAAGGCTAGGAATGGGGCAGCCACTGGATAGTGAATTTCTCAAGGGCAGAATCGATACTTCATTCAGCTCTGTATTCCAATATTTAATCCAGTGGTTCTCAGCTGTGAAGGTTACAAATATACAGTTTTGTTGGAAGAATTAGGCTGAATTGGATTGATTGTGGAAGGCAGAAGAGATTGCCTGAGGCTACAGAGCGAAAAGGGCACTGGTGCACAGCGCTTTATGAGCAAGAGATGTGACTTCTAATCCTGGTCAGTAGTTAGCGTTTGCACTTTGATTAGCCAGATTCTATCTAGATGCATGGCACATAAACTTCCTCTCCCCTTGATAATGCCCTGTCTTAAATGGTGGATACTGACTGCAGATATTATGCTGTGAGTCCTACTGTTATGGATTTACTTCAGTTTAATTCAACACGTATTTATTATGTAGGCAAAGTGCTAATTGTGTCTGCCGAGTCAGAGTTTAAACCATAAAGGGGAGATAATGGACAACTCCTGCAGTCTAGATGCCAATACTTGCCATGGTGGAACCCTGAACTTGTTCTAACCTCACCTCCCATACCATTCCCCCAAAGAGAAAGGAAAGCTTACATGTGACAAAGCTTGCCAGTGGGGAATTCTTGCAGGTAACAGAAAACTGGCAGAACTCTGAGGCAGGAATCTAAAACATGGTCACCACCACCAATGTACCTGCTGCTAGGGCAGAAGACTTGACTTTTTATTATTATTTGTCTGTGAGACAGAGAAACAGAGGGAGAGAAAGACCCCATCTTCTGGTTCACTCTCCAAATGCCCCCAACACCCAACCAAGATCTAAGCCAGGAGCCAGGAACCCAAACCAGGTCTCCTGTGTGGGTGACAAGAACTCAATTACTTGAGCCATCACCCCTGCCTCCCAGGGTCTGCATTAGCAGGAAGGTAGGTCAAGAACTAGAGCTGGGAATCCAATCCAGGCACTCCAATGTGGGATGCAGGCATCTGAGCCAGCATCTTAACAACCAGGCTAGACACCTGCCTGTAGACTTGGCTTTCAATAGCGTGGGAGGCTCTGGAACTTAAATGCCAACCTTCTGATCATAACAATGGAAAAGGTGGAAGAAATATGATCCTCTGTCCTGAATCCTTTCATGGCAGCATGGGGCTGTGGTCATAGTTGGGAGAACTAGACCCTGTGACAAACTGCTTGTGGGAGAAATGCTGTGGACCACTGCTGGAGAAGCTCGGATTCCTGAAGGAACTGAGGAGGCCACTGAGTGCTCACTTTCAGGGATGCTAATCGGAATGGGCAGGGAGGTAAGGTTATTTATCCTTTGTCTTTGGAGAACAAATCAGAGCCGCACAACTAGAATAGGAGGGCCAGGTTCTGGTTGCAGCATTTCCAGCCTCCTGTGCTCAGATTCTCAAAAAGCAGGAGAGAGAAATCAGAAGGTTATGCAACACTGGTTAAGACTTCACCCTAGAGCAAACCAGGGCCCAGTATAAAAACCTAATGTAAGGGTATAGAGTCAGGTCACCCATAGGATAGATGAGATCCCATGGGACCTGGCAGTGTCCAGGAGAATGAGATAGAAGCACATGGGATTTCCCTGGCCTGTGCTATATAAAAATTTTAAGTTGTTTTGAGGGCAAGAACATATGATAGAAGTCCTAGTCCCTGATATCACTGCAAAACCAATGGTACCCAGCCCTATATGGACCACCCAAGACTGTGCTGATAAAGGAAACCCAACGCCTATATGTAGGGATGAAGGAGGCCCAGGATGTGGCACTGGGTCAGATTTTTAAAAGTCCTGCCCTTTTGGGGAATGAAATGGTGCAAGGAGGATCTCTCCCCTCCCTCTTCCTCCCTGTGTGCCTCTCTTTCTCTCTCTTTGCCTTTTGAGTAGATAAAAATCATTTTTTAAAAGTCCTGCCCAGTCCCTTGAGATAAAGAAATATCTGACATGGATGCCACAAATCCATCTTGGGTTCTGTATACAATGGGAAATAGTTATTTGATCTTTGTCTCCTCATTTCTGGCACACAGAATTCTTGGACTCTCCAAAGCGATGAGTGTTTTTGGATGTTAATGAGATAATGGGTGGCTAGGGTCCCTAGATAGTTTCTGACAGGTCACCAGAAAGTCAAGACATGATTAGAAGGTTGGAACTTGCAGGGAGGGATCAAGGATAGCCAATGACCTAATCAATCCTGGCAATGTAACGAAGACTCAAAAGCTACAAGGTTCAAAGAGGTTCCCGGACAGTGAATGCTTCGAGGTAGGGGAGAGAGATCCATGGAGAGGCCTAGAAGTTCTGTGAACCCTGACTTTCATTCTTCACCTTACGTTTCTCTTCCATTTGATAATTCCTGAGCTGTGTCCTTGGTAATAAACCAGTAAATTGTATGTAAAGGGCTTTCACGAGTTATGTGAGCCATTCAAGCCGATTAGCAAACCTGCGGAGGGAGTCATGGCAACCCCCAACTTACAGCCAGGGAAGAGGAGGACAGGAGGCCCTGGACTGGTGACTGGTGTCTGAGTGAGGGGCCAGGCTGGAGGGACTGGGTCCCTAATCTTGCAGAAAGCCTGTGCTATCTTCAGGTAGCTGGTATCAGAATTACGTCTGTGCTGACTTCCAGTAGTGTCAGAATTGAATTAAATTAGCAGATACCTAGCTGGTGCTCATAGAGAAGTGGAGAATACCTGGTGTGGATAAAACCCATATATTTTGTTTTCAGTGTGTTGTGAGTAAAAATAGCTTGGGCTCTGTCCTCTTACATTGGCCTTAGAATATTTGCATGGTAAATAGCAAGGATGGAAATATTTTAAAGTAAAAGGTGGCAAAAATGTTCTGCTATCAGCAGTTTTCATAAGAATTTCCTTTCTAAGAGAGTGGCACCCATGTTGCAAATTCTTTGGTAAGGTTACCTGGAGCAAAAGATGCTGGGCTCTGCTTCCCCTGCACCCCAGACCTGTTCTGGAAACAGAGGAAGCTTAGTGTTGCTCCAGAAAGCGAGGAGAAAGATGAAAGATGGAGAAGAGTGTCGAGAGCCAGTAACAAAGTGATCGGCAGGAAGGAAATGTACTGCAGTCACAAAATGCTCTGTATATGGATAACCCGGTGGCAAACTGAGCTTTGTGCCTAGACTGACGGGCAGTGGAACAGGAGCAGTAAATGCATTCAAAAGCAGGAAGCAGAGGGGGCTGGCATTGTGGTGCACTGGGTTAAGCCACTGCTTGCAATGCTGGCTTCCCTTATCAGAACATTGGTTTGAGTCCCTGCTACTCTGCCTCTCATCCAGTTGCCTACTAATGTACCTGGTAAGGAAGTGGAAGATGGCCCCAGTGCTTGGACCCCTGCTCCCCAGTCTGGGGGAGACCCAGATGGAGTTTCTGGCACATAGCTTCAGCCTGGCTGATCCCTGGCTGCTGTGACCAGCTGAGGAGTGGACCAGTGGATTGAAGATCTCTCTCTGCCTCTCTCTGTGTCTGTCTGTCTGTCTCTCTCTCTCTCTCTCTCTCTCTCTCTGACACTCTGACTTTAGATAGATCTGTAAAAAAAAAAAAAAAATAGAGCCAGAGATAGAAAGAGCTGGAAAGGACTCTGGGAAAATGTGTCTCCCGAAACCCACAGAATCCAGGGAAAGGGAGGTGGCTGCACCAAGGTACATGAAGATGCCCCAGCCAAGGTGGCCTCCGGGACTTTGGGTGCCCCATGGCTACGCCGCCCTCCTGGCCCCTCCTCTGGGCCTGGGGCTTTCCTTGCCTCAGCCTCTCTCCACTTTGTCCCTCGCTTCCCCCCACCCAGGCAGTGCTGGCTCACAGACCTCTCATTCCCAAACACTCACCCTTTTTATGTGAAGTCACTCAGAAGAAATCCTGCTCTTATTAGAACATTGCTTCATTGGCATTCAAACAGTACATGAATAAAGTCACTTTTTTCTATTCTAGCCAACTGACAAGATCACACACGCCACACATATAAGCTGATCTGCAATTCAACAACCCCACACACATGGGGATGTTTCCATTTTACAGTTAGCACACATACTGAGCAGAGTAATTTAAAATAAGGAATTGGATGACTACATATTATAATTTGTCATTGTTAAAGAATGGAGGTGATTGGATAAGTAGACAGGACAAATGCACGTGAGATAATATCGACAGCATGTTGACTAATCAAATACCCAATCATCTTACCTGCCACAAGTGCGAATTTGGTTAAACATTTTTATGATGTGCAGAATAGCTTGCGGAGGGATTTGTTTCCAGGTAATTGGCAGGAACTGCAGCTCATTAAATTAGCTCTCATCTGACATGCCAAATGATACTCATAGTTGATCCGTTAGATCATCAGCAAGCAATTGTTTATCTCTTCCATGAGCCAGGATGACAAATAAGCAATTTTAGCCAAAAGGGTTAAGGCCAGTGCCAATCATTATTCACACGGCAATTTAACTGATTCTCTGGCAATCAATACCATGCGTTCAAAATGCAATCCAGCAGTTTCTTCTACATTGTGGGGCACTTTCTGTGAACATGCTGCCAGGATAGAAACAAACAAAATACTAAATAAAGACAGGTCTCAAATGCAGTATTTATCATCTTATTTTAAGGGAGTGAGGGAATCAGTAAACCTAGAGACACTCACATTGAGCTGTTGCCTAACAGCAGGTGCGTTAGAGAGCTCCTACCCAGATTATTGGTCTAAACCAGTAAGAAATCCTGACAGGTGACAGAAGAGAAATGACTGGGATTGCTTTAATGCCTACACCCAGCTTATGAACCTCATCAGGAAATCTAAGATATTGATGGAGAAGTCAGCTGTACATGGTTGTGTTTTGCACTTGGTTCCCAAGCACGTGATGTCGGGGTCTTCCATGAGGTTAACCAATTTCCCCATTGGCGTGGCTGGCCTTTGTCCAGTAGGAGATGCTATTTCTCTTTCTGATCATTCCCCATCTTGCCTGAGGCTCCTGGTGTCACTGTAAGATTCCAGGCCTTTGGGACAGCACTTCCTCTCGTACAAATAGCCAACATGAAAACAGTAATGAGGAAAGCTGCTGCCGATGAGGGGTTTAAATCTAGAATGACAGCCCAGAAACTCTGTCATCACTGAGCCACCTAGAAAAGTACCAAGCGAGATTAACAGCACAAACATTGCCCAGTCTCTTTCACTGGGACACACAGTTTCTTACTGAGTTTGTAGATTATTTGGGCTTCTTGCTTCCTCCTCTTACCCTCGCCATGGGAATTGTGGTTTCTCAGCTACTTTTCTGCTCAGTTAGTATACAGAATCCAAAAGACAGAAATGCAAGCCAATGGCAGCCTCCTCACATACCATCTGTACCAAAAGAGATTCAGAAAACCAGACGATTGAAGTGGCTTCCTGACATGACACTTTGGGGTCACTTCTTTTCTTCCCATTTGCATTTTCCTTGGCCTCCTAACCAAGATAATTAAAATGTGGCCATAAATCTCGTCAGTTTAATGCTCTTATCATATGATCCAATAATCAATGCACTAATCAAAAGCCCCTGAAAAAAAGGAGGTATTTTAGGTCTTTTTTGGGAAAAAAAATTTGTTGATTGATTGATTGATTGATTTGAAAGGCAGAGTTAAAGAGAAGGGATGGGAGGATCTTCTATCTGCAGGTTCACTCCCCAAATGGCTTCAAAGGCCGTTTGGGCCAGGCTAAAGCCAAGAGTCTGGAACTCCATCCGAGTCTCCTACATGGGTGGCTGGGCCCTGAACACTTGGGCCATCCCTTGCTGCTCTCCAAGGTACATCAGCAGGGAGTTGGATAAGAAGTGGAGCATCTGGGAGTCGAACCAACACTCACATGGGATGCTGCCACCACAGTGGGGGGCTTACCATGCTGTGCCAAAATGCCAGTCCCTACTTTAGCTCTTTGAATTTATCTATATCTATGTCTATGTCTATATCTATAGATAGCTAGATAGATAACAAATACTATGTACAAAGCATTCTCTCTGGAATCCTGTCAGGCATTCGATGATAAAGGCCATCACTGAATTAATTCCAAGTTGGAATTAACAGAACTATATATTAAAAAGGGGGTGGGGAACTGATCAGATTCTGATTTTGGGAGGAGCTAAAAAGGGTGAGAGAGAGGCAAAAGTCAAGCGCCATGCCTGGTTTTCTGATGCAGATAACTGATTAGATGCGACATCAAGGTGGTTTGAGACGAGTGAGGGAGGTACGACTGAGGTTAAAATGCCAGTGGGACTTTCAGGTGGAGAGAGCTCGTCATCAGTGCCACAGCTGGTGCCCCCAGTGCAGGAAGGTTACTGGAGAGGCAGACAAAGCCGCCAGCACCTCGCTGGTGCTGCAGCCATCAGGAGCAATTGCTGTCTCTCAGAGGGAGGGGGCCAGAGAACACAAGGCAAAGAGCAGCACTCTGGAGATGTCGCATCTTGGGAGCCAGCTGGGGAAAGCAGTTGTTCAAGGAGGCAGAAATGAGATGGGAGAGAGTAGAACGGGAGAAGTCTCCACGTCACCCAGAATGGGTTCATAACCTTGTACAAAGGAGTCCTCAGGCCTGCTAGCATTCATTCATAAGCACTGATACCCAACACGATGGCCCATTTACCCGTGAGCAGTCTCCCCTTCTGCTCCTACCTCTGTAAAAACCAACGAGGTTTAAAAGCAGGTGATCACGGTTTCCCATGTTCCCGTCCACAAGTCCCATGAGAAGAATAAAAGCAAAAATTCTGCTCACTTTGGAGTCTTCAAGGAATGGTGAAAGCAGATACAGCCACGGCAAGCCAGGAAGTTAGGAAGAGAAGAGGCTTATGACGTCTGCTTTTTCTAAACTCAGCTGTGACAGAACTCAGAAGCAAGCTGCCCGAGCAAGTGGGAGAAAGAGTGAAGGGAGATTTTTGCTGTTTGCTTGGTTTTGTTTTTCAGATTAAAGACTTGAGTGTGTTTCTGGTCCGTGGGGAAGAAAACAGGTTTTATTTAAAACATAAGTGATTGGATGGACGGATGGAAGGATAAAGACGGGGGAAGAGGTGTGGAAGGGAGAGAGAGACTGATTTAAATAGAGAACAGTGGAAGGGGAGCCAAAGCAAGGGTTTTGAAAAGGAAAGAGCTCCCTCTCCGTCGGAGCCTGCAGGCAAGGCGGTATGATTGATAGAAGCAGAGAGCTGCGGGAGAGAGGTCACCTATGCTGTGCAGATTGAGACAGAGAGAATAGATCTGGGAGCACAAAAATATTGCCCCAAGTTTCCGAGGTGCCTATTCAAGTGGGAAATCATACATTTAGAATGACACTAATTCACACAGCTATGAATCCTCCAGCAGCCTGAGATGCCAGGGCGCAGATAAGAGACACTGGGGGTTCACCGAGCATGTTTTGTAGAAGGATGTGGAGGCCCAGACATTGAGACTAGTAAGGAAGGAGTAGAAGTGAGCCATGCGTGTGCAATGCTGCTGTCATCCTCGCTGCGGCTGCTGCTTTTCTGACCTGTCAGATCCATGCCCGTTGGAACGTAAGCAGATTCCCTTGCCGCCCCTCCTCCCACTGGGACTCCCTTCCCTCTGCAGTCCTTTCCTGTACCCCATCAGCTCTTCTCTGGGGTTCACTGGTGAGGGGGTTTGTAAGGATCACCTTGACCTTTTTTGACAAGCTACTAGCCCAAGTCCAACCGGGAAAAGTCTCCCCCACTATGCAGAAGTCATGGCTAGATTTCCTGTGTCACACCAACAAGTATTCCCCTTCCTGTGTCACTCCATCAAACATCCCCTTCCGGTGTCACATCACTAAGCATCCCTTCCTGTGTCACATCATCAAGCTTCCCCTTCGCTTGCAGCCTATGGGGTTTTACTGTTGGGCTATGTCATGCCGACCGAGTGTGGGCTCATTTTACAGACAGAAGCAAGCCATCTTATCAAGCCCTTAGCAAATGTCTAATGGGTTCTCAGCCTTGTGCTGAGGGTGGTATTGGCAAGGGAACCTCTAGAGGCTGATTATTTTCTCCCAGGCTTTGCTGTAATTCAGACTACCTAATTCTCTTCTCACCCAGAAACTTTTTGAATACAAATGCAGTTTTTCAAATATCTTAATAACAAGAAGAAAATACAGTGGGTAATGCAATAAAATAACCACTTGAAGGGGAGCCCTCATTGTTAAGTTATTAAATTGGCATCCTGGTTTACATGCAATTTTTTAAGTATAGCAATCACAACCATTTATTAAAGCAACTGACTACATGGCGCCAAATATTTTATGTTGTCCCTCCTTTCTCCCACAGTTGGACACTCACATATCCACAGTCCTGAGCATAGGCTGGACATAGATATACCAGAGTCTAGACACAGGAGAGAGACATCCTTTGCCCAAGACTGTATGCATGGGAATGGTTTGGAGAGGTGATGAGAGCACAGCTTAGGAACACAGCAGATGAAAGCTACAGAAAGGATATCCAGTGAATGGGCAGTATACAGATGTTAGGCAGAGAGAGAGAATACAGAGATTGTAAGCAGGAAAAGAGACAAGAGACAAAACTTGGAGCACATCCTTGGGCCAAGGAGAAACAAGGTCCCTGGATTTGGGGTCACACCACAGGGAACAAAGCAGCATCCTGGTTTCCAGTCACTTTCCTGGGGTGGATGATCTCTCATCTTTATAATAATCCTGAAAGGCAAAAATTCTTGCCTATTCTTGTTCTAGAGATGATACAGTTGAGTCTCAAAGAGGCTAAGTATTTGCACAGGAAGCAGTAGGGCCAGGATTCCTATGCATGTCATCTGCCTACCCTCACCACCAGTGTTCCTACCAAGCTGCTTATGGCTTCCCTAGAGTACACCTGAGGAACTCTGTGTACACTGCCAAAAGTATACACTTGAAAAGCTGCACACCACATGCCGCATGGCTGTGACCCCAACTAGCACCCTGCCACCGTGAAGCATAGACCCGTGGCTACTCAGGATATCTCTTTGCTACCGAGAAAAACCCAATGGCCCTCCCAGGCAAATTGCTACAGAACATAGAAATCCTAGGCTAGAAAAACATGCAAATGACATCAAAGTCAAAGAGTTTAACCTCATTTAAACCACTAACTTTAATTTGTTCTGTAATGTAGGCTGCATCCTTAATTCCTACCTCTTGTAAATGTAGCCAAGAAAGTATGAATCAGTATGAATCCACACCAAACACTGCAAAACAACACAATGGGCATTTGGTGCAACAGTTAAGATACGACTTGGGATACCCACATCCCAAGTCAGAGTGCCTGGGTTCGAGTCCTGGCTCCATTGTGGATTCCAGCTCTTTGATAATGTGAGCACCCTGAGAGGTTTCAGGAAATAACTCACATAGTTGGGTCCCTGCCACCCACGTAGAAGACTTGGATTGAGTTCCCAGCTCCTGGCTTCAACCTGGCCTAACTCTGGCTATTGCAGGCATCTGGGGAATAAACTATCAGATGAGAAAGATCTCTCTCCCTCTTTCTCTCCCTTTCAGAATTACTTGAAATTTACTTAAAAATAAGTTACATAATTTACTTGAAAGTTTAAATGTTAAGTAAGGATATAATAGAGAAAATAAATTTAAAGTATATTAAAACAAAATTCCAAAATAATTTTGAGTTATTTTGGAAAGATACCATGACTCACAATCTTAAAAAGAGATGTTTTTTCAGCTCCAGCATTAAAAATTTCCCAAGAGAAACGGAAACATTCAAGTTCATGCATATGTGGGGTTCATAAACTTCAGCCCTCAATATTGTTCTTTACTATAAAAAAAAGACCTCATTGCAAAATAGATAACCCCATATTTTGAGGTAGGAATAAGTCAGGACAGGCTGGGAACATCCTGTCATTGCCAGTCCATAATTAGGGATATTCTCAAGGTCACCAGATATTGTGCTGAAAGGACAGAGGAGACAACCCTGAAAGGCCCCCTGGCTGGCTCATTCCAAGTGCCGTCTACTGGGGGACAGTTTGGGATGAGGGCTGAGAGACAAAAGGAGGCCAAGTCCAAGGGCTGTCAGACATTTTTAGGTGAAGACACCTGTTAGTCCTTGGAAGAACCCATCAAACCCTCCCCGCTCCCCCCACCCACCCAAGGCCTGCAGACGGGAACAAACACTTGGACATAGCCAATCCCTCAGAGAGGAGAAACCTACAGAAAAGGCTCAGACATGGATGAGCATGGGTGGGAACAACACAGACACCTTGATCACTGGCACTGTGAGGAAATGATTTTGTTCTCTTGTTGCTCCTTGCCCTTACTACAGAGGAGAAAGAATAGGGGAGAGAAAGAGGTTGCAAGACACACACACATACACACACTCTCTCTCCCTCCCTCTCCCCTCAGGCTACTTGGACTAGGGGAAGAGGAACACTTTAGATCAAATAGGATATAAAAGTTTTTAGATGAAAAAGATTAAGTTTTAATGATCAAAGTGAGACAATCTTAATAATTAAAGCAGTGAGATGGTTGAGAATCAGAGGGAGCTATTATCAAAGCAGCTCCCAGTGCAGGAAATAGAAAAGAAGGAGCCCAGGATGGCAATGACTTCAGCCCTCGGTAATAGCAGTTTATGTCTCAATAAGTTGAAATTCCTACGTCACACTGCTCGAATCAGCCATGTCACATGAACACTAAGAAAGTAAAGATAGTACAGAGACTCTTCTCTACACAGAAAAAAAAAAATCCTTTGGGTAACATAAAATAGAACACTAAAACTGAGTCATTTTTTTTGAGACGGGTTTTTTTCTATCATCAGGTTAATTGTGTCTACCTTCCTCACACCTGAGGTAGATTGTTTCTTGTAGAAACTACCACTGCGACTTATTTTTAAACTAAATGGTATCTTCATCTACATTTGAGATAGTAGGCAGAAATTAAAGTGTATGCATACAGATTTAACTTGTAGAATCTACCCCTAAAGCTATCAACCACTCTGCTTTGTGTTTAAATGAAAACATTCCATTCTCCCACTTCCAACCCCAAAACTGTTAGGACTGGTATATTATCTTAGGTGGCTATCTTTGAATGTGTCCAGTTCTATCCTGTGTTGTGCTGGCCCAACTTTTGTATCGAACATACTGAACAGTTTGATAATCCTTCTTGTCGTGTGCCTCTTTTTTTTTTTTTTAAGATTTATTTTAGGCCGGTGCTATGGCTCACTAGGCTAATCCTCCGCCTGTGGCGCTGGCACCCTGGGTTCTAGTCCCAGTTTGGGCACCAGATCTGTCCCGGTTGCTCCTCTTCCAGTCTAGCTCTCTGCTGTGGCCCGGGAAGGCAGTGGAGGATGGCCCAAGTCCTTGGGCCCTGCACCTGCATGGAAAACCAGGAGGAAGCACCTGGCCCCTGGCTTCGGATCAGTGCAGTGCATCGGCTGTGGCAGCCATTTGGGGGTGAACCAATGGAAGGAAGACCTTTCTCTCTGTCTATTTGAATGTCAGAGCTACACAGAGAGAGGAGAGGCAGAGAGTCTTCCATCCACTCGTTCACTCCCCAAATGGCCACAACGGCCGGAGCTGCGCCTATCCGAAGCCAGGACCAGGAGCTTCTTCCAGGTCTCCCATGTGGGTACAGGGGCCCAAGTACTTGGATCATCTTCCACTGCTTTCCCGGGCCATAGCAGAGAGCTGGATCGGAAGAGGAGCAGCCAGGACTAGAACTGGTGCCCATATGGGATGCCAGCACTTCAGGCCAGGGCTTTAACCCACTGTGCCACAGCTCCGGCCCCTGTCGTATGCTTCTTAACTGCAGGGTGTATATCACAGTTCCCTGGCTCTATTATAACATCATATAATATTATAAATAACCTTATGATTTCTCATTTGTTGCTTCTTTCCAAGGCATTTGCACTCCTATAAATCATAGTTGATGCAAATTAATCTCATATAATTAATGCAGATTTGCATAGAAACTAAATGTGTAATTAGACTTCCTCTACTAAATGCAGATTTACTTTGTAAGCTCTTAAAATACATTTTGAAATGCATATTGGCAACAGTGCTGTTTTTCCATTTTACAAGTATAAATGTATTCTTTAAGGATAAGGGATGATCATGGATTTTGCATATCTAATAATTGATTAATAAATGCATTTAAAATATATAGAAAAAGTTTAAAGCCTGGTGGGAAAGGAGATATGTGATTGAGCTGTGAGTTAGTAGGAAAACCTAAAAACTAAATAAGCCTCCTGACTCAGGTGTCCACCTACTCAAAGTAGAATCGCCAGTAATGGAGTACTTTTGGAGAGTCTGTTAGAGTTGTAGGTGTCATTTTCAACATACAAACCTAAGCAAGCCACACATCTACCCCAGACTGTAGTTTCCTCATTGCTCCTCCTCTTCCTCATTCGTCATGGTGCTCCCATAAGGATCAGTGGGGTTCCAGCAGGCTGAAATTCAAAGAAAATATCATCTTCATGCACCCTACATTTAATATTCTCCTATTTCTTGGCTGCTGGCTAGTTTTTCAAGATATAGAAACTTAGGGGCCGGCGCTGTGGCACAGCGCGTTAAAGCCCTGGCCTGAAGCACTAGCATCCCATACGGGCGCCGGCTCTAGTCCTGCTGCTCCTCTTCCAGTACAGCTCTCTGCTATGGCCTGGGAAAGCAATGGAAGATGATCCAAGTACTTGGGCCCCTGCACCTACATGGGAGACCCAGAGGAAGCTCCTGGCTCCTGGCTTCAGATCGGCACAGCTCCAGCCATTGCAGCCATCTGAAGAGTAAACCAGCAGATGGAAGACCTTTCTCTCTGTCTCTATCTTTCTCTGTAACTGTCTTTCAAATAAATAAGAAAATCTTCTTTAAAAAAAAAAAGATATAGAAATTTAAACTGGATAATGATAGCTGCCATTTGCTAAACACTAGACATCAGATACTGTGCTAAAAACTTACGTATACTATTTCATTTACTCCTTCCAACAGCACTAATATCGTCTCCATTTTCTTGTTGAGGAACCCAAAATTCAGGAGAAAAAAAAAAAAAAGGCAGCTTGTCCACAGTCATATGACTGGTAATCAGTGGAGCAAGTATTGAATTGGTTTACCTGCTTTCTTCTAGAATTGACACTCTACCCCACCTGAGTAGACTCCTGCCCACTAACACTGGGAAAAGTATACCTGCTACATTTGTTACATAGAAGCCCCTTACTCGTCATTGAGAACAAAACACCCAGGGGAATCTATACTCATGGCATAATACAGCTATTTAGAGCACCCTGACCCCTCCAGCAATCTACCACCTTAGCAATGCGCGGGGTGTGCTGGAAGGAGTTACCCTCCCCCTAGCGAAACTCTAAGATCTCTCCTGCCCATCAGCCACAGAATCCTCTTGTCAGAATGCCATGCTTTTGCCAGATTCCTGAAAAACATATACTATTGAAGGAAAAAAATTTTTATACTTCATAGCTTAATGATTTTTTCTTACTATTTATTTGTTTTCATTTGACTTAAAAGGCAGATAAAGCTCTCATCCACTAGTTCAGCTCCCCCAGATACCCACCACCGCCCAGGAAGCCAGAACTCCATGAGCATCTCCCACATGCATAGCAGGGACCAAAGTACTTGAGCTGTCACCTGCTGCCTCCCACGGTGTGCTTGAGCAGGGAGCTGGATCAGAGGTGCAGGAGCCGGGATTCCAACAAGACTCCAGTGTGGGCCGCCCGCAGCCCTAGCACCATGCTAACTGCCCTGCCAAATGCCTGCCCCTGCAAGAAAATGCTGGCCCAGCTAGTCTTCCACACCACAAGTAAAGGAAGCAAATTGGAAGATGAGACAGAACAGCATTTACTGGGGTGTCTGCTGGCCCAGGAGCCTAGATGGGGCGTTCCCGCAGCTCCGAATGCCTAGCAGCCTGCACTGTGTGTGAACCCATCGCAGGTGAGGAATGTAGGCCTTTACCCCTGGAGGGTGGCAGTGTGAGCGCAGAAGGAGGAACTGGAGAGGCCATCTCTCTTCCCCATCCAAGTGACCAGCCGAGCAGCAAACCCTGTGCCGTGGGGCGCGCTGGGGAAAGCTGTTGACTGTAGGACCCAGATGCCCATGCGCAGAAGAAATCGAGCGCTTCCAGTGGCTGCATCTGGCCCTCTGGAAGGCTCCCTGCACTGCGGTTCTCATTCTCCCTACAGTTGCTCCTTCAATGTGTCACTGCTTACCTGTGAACCAACTTTTACGCACTTCACCACGTGCTGTTTGGAACTTGGATAGAAGTGGCCACTGTGAAGTTTGTTTTCAAGCCGTGGTGAACCTTTCTGAAGAAATCAGTATCAAAAATCTTTCAACAGCAGGAGTTTAAAAATTATATTCTCTATTCTGAACTGCCAGCAGCTAAACACCCTGATCAGGTATATACACAATGATTTTGAAAAATTGAGAGAAAGCTCCGCCTTATCCTAAATTAAGTATTCTCTTCCTGTAAATGAGTACAGCGTTCAAAGGGTTAATCTGGTGGGTGTATCCTTAGGTAGGCCCTTAGGACATTTAATTTACAGGAAGGCTTTGTTAAAACCCTCCCCTTCAGCAAGGCTTTTTTTGCACATCAGAAAAGTGAGATATATTTCATGGCTTTCCCCCTACACATTTTTATGCTATACCTTTCAGCAAATCTTTTACAATGATATTAAACATTAACTCTGTATGGGTTAATCCCAAGACACAGCAGCAGCCTTAAGGTTAATAGTCCTTTTAATTAAAGGATAAGTCAGTTATTGAACACAGAAGCTAATCACAAAAGGATTACCACTGAAAATGAACATAGTCTGTGCAATTAGTCTGATAATTAAGACTTAAGTACTGGACAGAGATCAAAGTGCTTGTAATATGCAATAAAGTTCCCAGAGTTGTGAGGATATTCAAAATGTTAGCTTGTGCTTTATTGCACCTCCCATTTATCGTGTACCCAAGATAGCAGCAAACACATTTCCCCGATGGATGTCAGCATGGATAACTGCAACAGCTGTTACTACATAAGCCTGGTGTTTCTCACAATATGATTACTCTGTCAACGACGGCCGTAAAAGGTGGCATCTGCATTCATCAAACAGAGTTATCAATAAATGTAAAACCATACAACAATTAGAGATCTCAAAGGAAGAACAAATCCAACCAGAAAAAAAATGTCAACCACACTCTTTAATTACTAAGATTGTTAATCAATAAAATGCCTTCATAACTTTTAATTAAAATTTTATTTGAACTGGATGTTTGGAGAATCTGATTCTTTGTTTTCATTACATTTAACAGTTGCATTACAAAAATCCTGGTGACATCTGTGAGGGGCCATCCCCTCGGGAACACTTTCTATCTGTAATTGCATAGTCTCACCTACAGAGGGTGTTAAGAATCCTTGTTAAAAATAAAGGAAATCGGAGACATCTCACAGTAGCCATTATTATGGAGCAAATTACCAGGTAGGGCAATCCAGAAGCTGTCACGAAAGGTTAGCAAAAAGGAATGTGAGGGAATCAACCACTCAGCAA